>CM017913.1:20856717-21005779 GCA_008369825.1 Triplophysa tibetana
TCAGTATTTGAAGAGAGGAGTTCAGACATTATCATCGACTACGATCGTTAAGTAAGTACATGTTCCTTTTGTGTAACGCAATATTATGCATATTATTATGGCCACCTAACGTTAGTCAGGTTGTTTTAATTTGTTTGTTCCGACACGCTGCTAGTCTAGTTCACAATGGACAGGATTAGTTAGTAAGCACATGCTGTTTCGCGTTTTTATTGAGTTCAAGCATGTTCTACATGTTAAAATGTATCTAGCTTACTGTAGGTAAGTTAGCCAAATCTTTAAATCTAGAAAGACTAAGTTTAACTTTGTGTTTTCTTACATTTATATATTCTAAATGATTCTGTTTGTCTGCACAAGTATGCTACGCGTCCAACAGCGCGAGTTAATATTGTTGCCTTTGTTAAAGTACATGGAGGTTAAGCAATGTTGCTACATGTAGAAATGTAATTAGCTACAGTAGGCCGCCAAAATATCTACATATAGAAAGACTTAGTTTAACTTTTGGGTTTTCTTACAATTATATAGTATAAATATTCTGTTTGTCTGAACAAGTATGCTGCGTGTCCAAATAGCTAGAGTGGCTAGCAAGTGTTAGCTAACACATGTTGTTTTGCCTTTGTCAGAGTACACGCTGAGGTTAAGCAATGTTTCTACTTGTAGAAATGTAACTAGCTACAGTAGGCAGCCAAAGCTTACATCTAGGAAAACAAAGTATAGCTTTTGGTGTTTTCTAACATAACGGAATAATGTATATAGGTTTAAATGATTTTGTTTGTCTGAACAAGTATGCTGTTAGTTCAGTTCGCAATGTAACATTAGTTACAGTGGTTAGCAAGTGTTAGCTAACACGTGCTGTGTTGCTACTGTTCTTGTAGCATTTAAGGTGATTTGTGAGTTATTTCTCTGAACTGCTGTACTTTTTTATGTTTGAGGACAATGCTGTTCACTTGAATCATTACACTGAATGAATACATTTTACTCTTCCACATTTGCGGACGTTAACAATGCAGTTTTTTTCACATTTTCTTGCAGATTCCTTGACCAGAGCATAATGATTATCTTCACCCAAGAGACCTACTATTCGACAATCGTTTTGGCTGTAAAGGTAAATGCACTGTTAGTCACAATGTCTAGTTACTGGGCCAAAAGGAGAAGGATATTGAAAGGAGTTGAGAGGGACAAACAGGAAATTGCAGCTGCATACGAAGCTCTACTTGCTGTTATTCCTGACTTTGACCAAGTAAATCCTCCTGTTAATGATCATCAACATGGAATGGCTACAACATCCCATGTACAAACTGTAACCCCTGAAGCACAGGAAATAAATGTTGATGAGGTATATGAACCTGGTGAAATCTTTTCCTCAAGCACAGAAGATAGTGAAGAGGAAGAGGATTGTTTAAGGACACAATTGGCAGGGTGGGCTATTGACAACATGATACCCCATGTGGCACTTGGTAAGCTTTTAACCATTTTGTCCAAGGATCATCCAACCCTTCCTCCCTGGCCACCATTTAACCTCCGCAGAAAAGACAAAGGCAACAATTTAGCCATCCGCTGCACGCCTGCACACAGCACCTGGGAGAAACATAACTTTAAGTTCATGAAGGGAGCAGGTAAATGGGTCTGACTTGTGCATTTGATATTCCTGCATTTCATCTGTGTAATTTATTTGTCTGTTTATGTTGCATAACTGACTCTTCATTATTCTCGGATCTAGAATCTTGGCAAGAGGCGATGAGATATTTGGTGCGGTTCCAAACAGGTTCCAGCGTTGAAACGACGGACGATGACAAGAAAAGAAAGCGAAAGAGAATCACAAATTTAAAGTACAGACCCCAGGCCTCTTCGGATGAAGAGGAGTCTAGCCTTCCAGATGCACCAGCAGCGCCGGCGTTTCGACAACCTCTTTTGAACTGTGGAAACATTGTTCCCGGTAACGAGGTTTCAGTGCTGCCCGATGCTCCAGAAGTTGCACCGATTCCAGAAAACCAGGAAAATGTGGAGCCATCTGTAGACTTCAGAACTGGTATGTAAAATGTATTGCTGTGATGCTTAAATTGTGATCCTGCCACTAAACTATACCCTTGTTAGATATTAAAATTTCTGTTTCCTTTTTCTCAGAACAACGTGTCTCCCCAGTAATCAAGACTCCACTTCACAGAGCCAAGAGTTTGAGTTCAAGTAAGTGATGTTTTTTGTCTTGGAAACTATTGCTTCTATTTAAGATGAGGAATCCTTTTATCCATAATCTATTTTTCATTAGGGCACTTGGCAGGTTACTCGCCGCAGCAGTTTCTGGATGAAAGGTGTCGAGGTGTGTTGTACATTCCATTAACTTTGCACAGTTCAATTATTGTTTCATTACTGAATATGCAATCCCTGCAGTGAAATTAAAGCTGTTATGTTTCTTCCCCAGCTCGTCAAGTACTAAGCTTTACACCCCCATCAGCAAATTTATCCTGGCAGCATATGGGTGAAAACCCTGGAGGTATGCTACATGTTGTGCTAAACTAAGTGTTACATTTAAATCAAATTCGTTTAAATGTATGCAATAACTTCAAACATATTTTTACGTCAATGATTATCAATAGGAGAAAGTCATCCCTCCGTTAGTGGCCCTTGGACTCCCCTGGCATCTCGTGTACAGCATGAAGTTTTCAGCTATGAAGGTATATTCTAGGCCTATGTCATAATGCCCAGTGTTTTAACAGTATTGAAAATAGTGCCTTTAGTTGTTTTTTTATTTTTTTATGTAGATTCCCAGAGACTCCAGAATGACAACAATGCCCTGAGGGAGGACAACAAAGCCCTGAGGGAGGACAACAAAGCCCTGAGGGAGGAGAGCACAGCCATGAGGGAGGAGATTAAAGCCATGAGGGAGGAGATTAAAGCCATGAGGGAAAGTAATACACAAGCAGGTGAGAACATGCACTCTTTCTTAAATTTTACTTTTTGAGTGTGATGTAGGTTCAAAATTACCATATGCCTTTAATTTTGTAGCTTCGGATGACGGTGGCTCACTTCAAGAGCAGGTGACGCAAGTTGCCGCAATGTTGAAGACGTTTGCTCGCACTGGGCAATCAGGTACAACTTTCAAACAACACCTGTGGTTGTTGGTTTAATTCCCACTGGGGCCACCTGTACATGTAGTAGACCTAGATAAAAATGTCATGGTTTAGTAGTTGAGGGACCAGGACTGACTACTTTATTTTATTCCGGGAACCCCTGTAGGTGCAGATCAGACCCTAATGCTGCGACGTCTTGGAGAGTTTGGTGATGTTCAGCGCAACATGGACAACAAAATGGACACTATGCTGCAACATTTCAGTGCCAATATGTCTGTTGGAGAGTTATCCCTGCCAGGGGATCTGTTACTCCCCCTAGACACCCAGGAAGATTTGACGTTGCTTGACAACAATTTGAGGCAGGATAAAGAGCTCCAGGAAAGATTTGTTAGTGTGCTGCTTTCGTTTATTACACCATAGGGTAATCTAAAGTCAAATTAAGATTGTGCACTGCATATTCTACGTTCTGAATCCACAGCCCGTCACATTTTATATTTATGTATGATAAGCTTCAGAAATATTTAATTTGTAACACTTTTTTGGAATTTCAGCTTCGTTTTTTGGCTATCAAATGTGGGAAGGACCTAAAGACAACAATATGGCGAATGCTCCAGAGTATCTTCTCTAATCAGCTATCCATTAAAACAACCTGGACTGGTGTAGGGGATAAAGCATGTTTTAGAGACCTGTTCCTGAAGACCATTGTTCAAAGTAAATATTTTTTATATTTAAGTAGGTGTGTATGACCTTATGCCATTCAAATGGACTTGACAGATCTTTATTTTCTACAGGGGCCATCCGGAGGAACCCGGCAACCCAGGATGCAACTGATGAGGCGCTCCAGGTTAATGTAATGCGTTACCTCAAAGGAGCTTCTGACCGTGAAGGTGGAAAAAGGCGCCGCACAGCTGAGAGGGACCCACCGCCGACCCCTTAAACCTAGGCTGAGTACTGACAGCCCAGCATCACTGACTACTGGAACCCTTCTTCTATCATCCTGCTGTCAGTTACATTAAGAAGCAAGAAGAGCCAGACTACTCGCCCAATCCACACTGTTCACTGTGGAAATTACTTTTTTTTTTTATTCCCCCTGACCCTGCCTTGTGGGCAGCTCCTTGAATGGATATGGGATAGTGAGGTTGTTTTTTATACAGGTGACTTTTATACAGGCGCACGTGGATTCACTAAAGATGTGCCAATTTGCGCTGCCTCATTCTGGATGTCCGGAAAAACTTGAGAACCCGTAGTCAGGCTTGAAACACGAATTATCATGACTTGGACTGTCCTGCAATTCTTAGCCCACTACGCCACGCAGACCCTAACCACTCCAGACATTCTGATTGGCTGTGTTCTCTACAGCCAGATTTCCTGCTTTTAATTTTATTTGTTTCCACTTGTTGTCATGTGTAAATTGAATGTCAAAATGTATATTATACCTAGTATCCTGCACATTCTTTGATACCAAGGATCTCAATTACTTAAAATACAATTTGCTGCTTTTTTCATTGTTACTGTGCTTAACTATTCTATTTTTAAATATAGCTTGTAAATCCTAGATTATACCACTAATATTTGATATCTGCACAAAATATATACTTTAAATTCTGCACATAATGTATTACATATATCAAATATTCGATATACTTTAGTAGATACCACTTATCCTATTGTTCCAAATGCTTGAAACTGTGATGTTATATCTTGGTTTATTTGGTATCCTGCACATTCTTTGGCAGGACCAAATATCCTCATTACTTGTTATAATGTTTACTGGGAATTCTTTTCATCCCAGAGCTGACCTCTTTATATTAACAATTATTGTAAGTGTTATAATTTACTTGTAAGGCTGTTATATTTATTTGGGAACCTGCATGTCCTTTGTTGTGTGTATTTATTTTTTATTTATATTTTCTGTTATTTACATTTCAGTGATTGACAAATTGTTTCAATGACAGTTACTGTAATTTACTTTGAAATGTGGAATAAAAACGCAAAATGGAAATTTGTCTGGTTTAATCAATCATTATTCTTGTTAAACCTGCATTCTATAAATATAAAAATATATATACAATAAGCGGCGGCAGTTCGCTCTAAAATAGCTTTTGCCTCCGACGGGCCGCGGAAGGGCCGCCCTTCGGTATAAGGGCGGCGGAACGGCGGCTGGCCTGCTGGCCGGCCGCGGAACGAAGGCGGTAGGAAGGCGGGTGCCGCTTTTAAAAAGCGGCGGCCGCCAGCGGTGCGCTCGCAAACGTGTTTGCGAGCGCACCTTTGTGACGCTTCTACTATCTCCGTGGCCCCGCCGGTGGTCCGCCGACTCATTGCTATCTGGGGATAATCTGAAATACACTCACTGAGCGCCATCTACAGGTGTAATGATTTATCACAGAATTCATCACTAAACCCCTCCGAAGAAATATTGTACATTTCTGTATCAAGACTTTTGTTTAACAACAAAACGTTTAGTTTTTAAATGTTTGAGTATTTTGTTCTTTATTTTTACCCAGATGAAAAAGTAAAAACTACTCTTGTATTTACAGTAAGCAGTCATAAATAGAAACAATTAGTTAGTAGACTTACTATAAAATACTGCACAGTAGAAGTATAAATAAACACAGTTTTGTAATTTATATCAAATACCACAGTATACTGCAATTTACAACAGTTCACTACACTGTTAAAATGTATGTCTCCAAAACTTACACAAAACATGTGTAAAAGGAATCATAACACACATTTGTGTTAGTACTGACACATTATGTGTACAATTATTTGTAACTGTTTACAAAGTCACTTAGTGCTTAGGCTACATAAAATACAATGCATGTAGAATTAGTTGCATTTAAAATAAGTTTGAAATAATGTGGTATTTTGTTTTTTAAAAATATTCATGTGTTTCAAACAGTGTGCTCACTCTGATTATCCTTTACTTATGCTTATAATAAAAACGATATTGAATATACAGCAATAGGTCTATCCTTTATTTAGCTTGTACAATAGGAAATATAATGCTATAAGCTAATTATAAGGCAGCACTCCGGTACAAAGTTAGTTAAAAATAAGAAGTTATGCGATTTAACTGCCCCTTAATACACCCGAAACAAAATGAGTCCACTGGTTAACCACTACAGAGACAGCGGCGATTTTGTGAAGGACCTGCCGAGATTATTCTGCGTTGGGCGGGGTACATTAGCGCCGAGTGCCTGATGCTGCCTGGATCTCACATCTCCGACAACGTTGGAGCTACATTTGAAATGAACGTTATGTTTTATAACCGAGCGCAGATTATAACTTTAAACACATACATTCTCGCCCAAATTGCTGTTAAAACAACACTTCGTGACAGAATAAAAGTAACGTTAATATTTATACCATTATGCAGGTTTACTGCGCTATTGGCGTTAGCGGCTGTCCAGTCCACATTTTACAAGTAGCCTACGAAACAAGTATAGATTAAAACGCATTTTCTTAAATGAATATGTGTAATATTATTATTGTGGACACTTGGCCATATGTTGTTTATTTGTTTAATTGAGCAAAAAAAGATGACAAGACAAGATCGCATATTCTGTTGCTCCTACGGTGTGTGTCGTTCTTTTCCTGGCTACCACTATTCCAGACATGTGACCGTCTCCCTCAGGTGAGAAATTACTTTTAAAATTAGTTACAATACGATATTTATAAATATATGTTAATTTAACTTAGTGTAAGAAAGTTACGTGATTATTGTGCAGGAAACTGGCTGTTCATTTTAACCTTTGTTATGGTTAATCTTTTAACAAAATAGTGCCTGTTGCTGAGCTTTCGCCTTTCACACGGTTTTGCAAAACTAACGTTGCGATTCCAGGATTGTTAACAAACATTATTTTATGAAGTCCTACGACACATTGGACTATGTTGTTACGCATGGCACTTTGAGCACTTTAAAGCCCTAACATATGGTGTCGTAAATAGACGCGACACAGGATAACATCTTTTTTAAATTAGTCGAGTTTATGTCCTGACGTAAAATACGCAACTAGCGTCAGTGGGTCTATTACAAACGACGCCTTTCGAATGTCACGTTAAGTTCAGGGCATGGTGGAACAGTCTGCACCATTTTTCTAGTCCTAGTGGAGACTAACGTTAGTGGCTTTATGGTAAGAGTCGAACCTCGATGCCTGCACCAGGATAAGGATAAAGCACTACGAAATCAACATTCTTGTGGGATTAAATAGTCGCCCTTTAATTCTATGTTACATGACTTAATGGCAATGCAGCAAGGGTAGTAGTGTAAAGTTTTAGCAAAATTAAGAATACTTTTTATTATGCATATTACCTTGGTCTTAATATTAGTCTTATTTTTCAGCTAATGGAAGAAGAACAAACCACGAATGTCTTCACAGACTGAAAGGAAACATGGAGAAAACTGTTCACAGTCGGAAGTGTTGGAGAACTGGTCAAAGTCAACCCAGGCTCCGTAAGAAAGGAATGTTCAACCATTACCTGTAAATCAGTAGTTGTCAAAGTAAACATTGACTTTTTAATGTTTTGTCCATTTATAGTTTCGTTCTAAGGATGCAACCACGACTGGCCTGCTGGCACTGCACGAGGAAAAGGCCCCTACAGAACATCCTGAGAACATGAAGAGACTAAGACGCTGTCCTATTTATCAAGAAAGTTACTTGCAATATGTCACTCCAAGATACAAAGTTTTATTTTAAATATGTTAGTGTTTGAAACAATTTTGTTGGAAATATGTTGTCTGTTTAATGTTAAATTGATACTGTGAGCCGGTGAACACCAGATAAGTACATTAAATATATTTGTTATTAATCTGAATAGAAATGTTAAATTCATTTTAAGTATTTTTATAAATGTGAAATAACATGTTGGTATGTCTGAGGGCGAGCTGAGAATTGTTTTTGCAATTTACATGTTAGAAACCATTTCGGGCTTTGTTCTATTCAACCGTGTTTAACATGTGCTGTATTGAGATTCAATTAATTATTTTATAAATAGTGATTTAAAATGCATGTAATGTAATTTATGTGTCATGATTCCACCATCATGTCATTTTTATTCTTGGTCTTGCGGTGGAGTCATGGCATTGCCTTGGGTTTTGTGTGAGAAAGACATGGCTTTGTTTATATTTTGGCTTGCCATGCTCTTTCTCGTGTCTCATCAGTGTTTTCCGCCCTTTTGTCTCGATAGCTTTCCCTTAGTGTTTCATTACCCACACCTGCTCCCTATTAATTATCCTGTGTTTGTTCCCCTTGAAATAGTCCTCATGTTTAATTGTCCTGTGCTTGTACGTTTTGTATCTTGTCCCAGTCGTGTCGTGCCTTTCCTTGCCTTTCCTATAGCTGTAGATACCTTCCCTTGCCTTTTTGTGACGTTGTGACGGTGTATCTTAGTTTAGTTTTTGCCCCCTCGTGGGAAGTCTTTGTTTTGCTTTATATATTTAGTCCTGCCTGTTTGTGTTTCCCCATCGAGGGTGTTTTGTTTTGATCCTGTTTTGTCTGTTAATGAATCTGTTTAACCCCTTCATCAGTGCTGCTGCCTGCAATTGGGTTCTCTCCTGAGATTCCAGAACATTATGTTTAAAGTACATGTTTAACAATTGTAGCTACTGTAAACAATTCAACTCACCTATTTTCACATACTTCAAATATTTGTTAAAAGAACAAATACATAGTATTTTGGACAGTATTCATTAATTGTCTGTTTGATTTCTTAATAAAAAGTTTACAAATTTAGAAATGTAATCATTTGAATCTTTTATATTTAAACTAAACAATAACTCAATAAAACACAGTTGTGTTAAATACACACAAAATATCACATCTATGTGTTTACTAAACCAACACATTTGTGTTACATTTTATAACATGTTCCGTGTCAAATTTAACGCAATATGTGTTGTCCCTGTGCACACTCAGAACATGTGTAATAAATAACACATGTTGTGTTGTTTTTAACACATTTGTTTTAAGGGTGTATAGTTAATAGAGTATTTTATGTGAAAAGCATGCCTGGCTGTGTAAGATTGTTGACATCTCAGAGATAATTTAATCACTTAAAGATAAATTAGTTACACACAGAAAAGTAATGCAGAGATATCACAAAACCTCAAATTGTATTTGAGTGCCAAATCAGAATCCTATTGAATATCTGTAATAAATAATTAAGGTGAAACATTCATAATGAAAATGTCTCTATTAATAACAATGTTCTCTGTACACAAACCACAACAAAAACCTGCGCAGATCGATCAGTGTATGACATCACAGTAACCAGAGCAACTTTGCTGAGCTCACTGTGTTTGTATTCTTTCATCTCAACACATTAACGATTATTTTGTTTTATGTATTGCAATGGCTGTATGAAAGTAAATGAATGTGTGGTGAAGATGTTATAACTCTTTTACACACTAAGTGTCGCTGTGATCCTCTGTGTTGTTTATTTGTTCACTGAGGCCTTCATTGTTCTGTATCCTGTAACACATTAAAGATCTCTCACTGTAAGTTAAACTCAATGTGTGCATCCTGAATCACATAGAGGGAGACCGGGTGTGTTTGTCACATGAGGAGAGTTGAAACACCACCAGTTCCACCAATCAGGGGTAAGATAGGAGTCATGTGATCATTTCACTGTGTACCCGCCTCCTCCCAGATCCAAATGTATAGTTATCAAGGCTGGAAATACCAACACTTTACAATTTGAGAGAGAAAAACAATCTTTTGAGGTAAGAATGTATTTTTTAAACAAACTATATTTTGTTTAAAACTCAAACTATTGCTGACAAAGTAGCTTAACTTACAGTAGATTCAATGCAGCAGGCAAAATGTAATGTTTTATTTACTAAAACATTATGCTAGCACAGCTAGCTAAACCATGACTGACAGGGGTGGGGTGTAACACATTAAATGGAACTTTTAAAAGTAACAATGTAAGAAAGATCATCTTAGGAAATAATCAGGGCAAGAAAAATAAAGAGTAGAGAAAGTCTACAGAGAAAATGTTTGAGGATTCAGAGAGCTCAGATGATGAAAACTTTGGTGTTGTCTGTATGGAGCCCTTTTCCAACTCAAAGCCAAAGGAATTGTGGGTAAATGTGGTCTTTGGAGTCATATTGAGAAATAAATAACTAAAACTTTCACTCACTGATCTACATGTTCTTCATGTTTTTGTTAGTTCTACACGTTCTTATCAGTTATACACTAGTTGTTGTATTAAATAAAGACATTAGTAGAGACTGTTCATTAAAAATAAAAGCAAGTTTTTCTAGCATATTAATTTAAACAAATATGCAAGAACTGGTGAGTTAAACAAAAAGTGGAGTTCTGTTCAGTCTCAAAGAAAGACATTGTTTTGGGATCTTCTGTTTGATTGTTTTAATAAACATGTTTGTGAAGAATATTGCATCGAGTGGTCTATGTTTTTACTTCTTTTGACTAAGTTTCAGAGCTTAGCCCAGTATGTGTTACAACCTAAGCCAGTAGTGGGGTAGATTGTAACAAAGGCACTTCATGAATTTGACATAACCTTATAAGTTGTGTGTTATTCTTGCAGAGGTTTTAATATGTGTCTTTTGTAGTAAACAGATGTGGGTACTTTGTATGAGGTGAAAGTGACGGATTTATCTCATATCGTGAAACCTGACCGAAATGCATCCTCTGCATTTAACCATCCAGTGAGTAGTGAACACACACTGTAAGTTGTGAACACACACACCTGGAGGGTTAGTTGACTTGTGGAAGGACACGTCAGTCACTACCTGCTGACCCTGAGAACTGATCCGGTGATCTTCTGGTTATGACTCTTTAACCACTAGACCACAACTGCCCCCGTAAAACCTTTGAGTTCTTCAACTTGTTAACTATGAGATACAGATGCTGAAGCAAAAAGTGTTACAATTATACAGGTCTCCCCCTACTAGATGCTCATTTCTCAGACTTTTTGGGAAATTCTGGTGGTCAGATACTGTGAACATCAAGCATTTGTGGAAAAGTCAGTGACATGGTTTTGTGGATGGTTTCTGGTAATCCATGTCAAGTCTTTAGTCTTCTATTCTTGTCCTAGATGTGGTTTTGGTTCATCTTTTAATATAGCTCTATGAGATGGGTTTGTCTTTTTTTTTGTTGGTCAGGATATGAAAGTATGAGCTCATCTCTCCTCAACAGGGTTTCAGCTGTCAACCATCTCACAAGCTGCAGGTTCAAATCTACATTCATGAGGTCAGAGTTTCAGAATTCTTCATATGAGAAATAGTTTTACTAATGTGTGCCATTTAAGAAAGTTAAGATAAATGTGACTCTTTTTCTGTAAAGCTGATGGAAAACAATGCTTGTAAAGAGATTTGCTAAATGGAATGTTAAGCCAACCGCGAAATTGGTGTGAAGTCAGTGATCTGATGTATATTTAGGTTTCTCGTCAGAACACAAAAGTTTAGCATAAAACCCAGATGATGTGCAGACAAGATGTTTTGTAGTTGTGAGCGTATCTTCACATTTAAGATGCAACAGAAGTTTGATATTCACAGACATGTCCATCTGTGTTTTTTCGACTTTCTCGTTCATTATCATCTTAGTTATGTATTAACTGAAGTGTAAAAGCAGCCTACAGTAGATCAAATATAATGACTTCTGAAAATGTGCTTTTTGTTAACAAAACCTTAATAATAAAATGACAAAATAAAGACCCACGTGGGGCTAACTTAACAAATCAAGGGAGTAGGATAACAAGACCAGACAAAGACTAAAACTAACTTCATTTAAGACTTGAATTGACATAAACTACAAATAACTAAACTAGACATGACAAGCCACAAGAACTCGACACACAGGAAACAAGAGACAATGAACCAGCAGAAGACAAGAGACACAAGGTCAACATAAAGGGAACCAAATCAAGAGGGCGCAGGTGCAGGGGTTAAACTAATGAATTAACACAGGAGAGCAGGAACAATGACGAGACCTGGAGAGAGCATAAGGCAAGCCAAAGGTTCAAAATGTCTCTCTCCACATAAAACAAGGGATCCTGTCTGATTTGGCCTCAAGACCAAGAAATACCTGACATGGTGAGGCAGAATCACGACAGAGCCTGTCAGCAGAAGACTTCATATATTATTGCGACGTTGGAGAAATTTGCTCATTTAGAGAAAAAAAGTCAAACACTTCAGGAACTGCCGAGACGCCCAGGGGAAGTCGCTGCAGGAAGGGACAGTCCTCTGCATCACGTCGTAGAATCCAGCAGTATTTTGCTTGAAGATCTGTAGATCTGCTGTTCAGTCACAGGGGAAGGCTCATGACAAAGGGTGAATGAATAAGGCACGCCGTCTCCCTATTATACCTATATGATCTTCACATGTACATGTCATTGACATTCAGCACCATCAGTGTTTTTCACCTGACTGAATGGCGATGAGATTCATTGAGTTTTTGGTTTCTTTTTTATTTTAGTTCAGCGTGTGACAAACAGCAGTTGTGCACAAATCTTAACAAATCTTGTCACTACATCACTGTTATATGTGCAGTTATTGTCAAATAAATGGTTTACTCCATTTCATGCTTTACAAAAATGTCACATTCATAAGATTGTGTACGCCTTTGTGTGTTTGTTGAAGTGTGTCATCAGGTATGGAGTTCAGTTCTCTTCTTCTAGTACTCTGTGAGTATTATCCATTATCTTCTATCGTCTTGTGTTTCACTGCAGATGTACGACATCAAGTGATTCGGTTAAATATCATGAAAAAGGTCAATATTTTTTGTCACTCATTTCAGAAAGTGAAACCTATATACTACATAGATTCATTAGACATAGAGTGAAATATTTAAAGGCTATATTTTGAAAACTGTGAAGATAAGGAAAACAAGTGTCTCAGGAATCAGCATTATTTTTATTAAATACTAACGAATTATTTTTTAATATTCTTCCCATCTCCCCATATCGCACATGCCAATCACGTGGGGGCTCCGTTAGCTAGTTTGCACCAACTGGAAAGCAGATTAACGTGATCGGCACCTGATATTATATCTGTGCAAAATGGATGGTAACATGCAGCTGGGGCTGAAGAACTTTCTTTTAAAAGGGGAATATCCCAAAGATGCTGATAGACAGCTGCGTTACATTTTGAAAATAAAAGCTAACTTTCATATCATTGGTAGATAATGTTAATTAGCACCTGAGAGAAAAGTACACTAGTGGGTATGGCTATAGGCTTTTCAAATATTCATTATCCCCACTATAAATATAGTCTTACTACAATAACTGTTAACCATGGTATTTGTGTTTAAGTTGTTATAAATCTGCAAAAGCATCAATCACTATTATTTAATATTTTTCACCCATCTTGTAAATATTTATTATGCATGCATGGGAACAGTTTATGGAAGGATGTTGATAGCATTTATAACAGATCTATAACAACTTAAACACAAATTAAAAAATATTTTTTAACTAAATTATTACAGTATTGTATTTTTAGTAATGTAACATTTGAAGGTATAAAGTATTAATTTTGTGATGATTTAATCACATGTCTCAGCCAAAAACGGTGTGACTTTAGTGGCGCAAAATTTTGGCATATCATAATCATAGCTAGCAATGAGGTCAGAGAGGTCCAGATAGTTTTTTAATGCTCATAAAAAAATTGAAAAAATACATTAAACTGTTTTCAAATGTGTGTACAACATACTGTCATACACTAAATCGACAACATCTTTAACAATAAATTATTATCAATTAGAATGAAGTTAACGAAAGCAAACACAGAACGTTCCCCTAATGTTGGTTCCCATTTGGTTATTTTTGGGGAACCAAAAATTAACGTTCAAAAAACATTACATACAGAAAGTGAATAGCCTACAGGTAAAGCTAAAAAATAGAATATCATGAAATAGGTCAATATTTTTTGTCACTCATTTTAGAAAGTTAACCCATATATTATAAAACAGGGGAAGGTAACAGATTTTTTTAGGCCTTTACCGTGCATCGTGAAATATGGTGACCTGCTGTACCACAGTCACTGTTCTCATCACAGCTAAATGCACTTCAGGATAAGACATAGAAGGCATTAGATGTCAAAAGAGTGAATATGGAGAATAATAAGGCTATTCTGTGTAAAACAGGGGAAGATAACAAATTTATTTAGCCCGTTACCGTGCATCGTGAAATATGCTGACCTGCTGTATAGACTACAAGGTTACTCTGTACATTATAAACATATCATTTTATAATATGTTCGTATGTTAATTTTATAGCCCATAATGCATGTATGTATGTATAACACAAAGCTCATTGATGTTCATGTTTCTTAAATGGACAACGTTTAGAATTGTCGTGATTGCTGTTCTATTATTTGTGTAAAAGTGAATACACACTCACACACATATGTATTCACTTTATATATATTTATATATATATATACATATATACATACACACACACTTTCACGTCACGTCAGCACTCTTAACAGACTTTCCGAAAAGCCCGCTCACAGTAACGTGCACGAGAACAAAGCGCGTTATTGCCCAAGATTAAAAAGCTGCGCACGAGCACAAAGCGCATCCTCGCCCGAATTTACGCTCTTTGCGTAGAGAATTGTCGACAGTGACAACAGCGCCTACTGCGGTCACAAAATATCACGGGTAACAGAAAATTTTGTAACAACTGCGCAAATTGTATTCTTTAAGCACAGCCACTGCCTCCTGGCAAAGAAGACACACCGGTTTGTTTCCATTAAGCACAAACATGTATTCACTTTCCCATCTCTCTTGAAAAAGCCTCCCCTCTGCATCAATTTTTCTTTTCTTTGACATGATGGGTCTAATTAATTATTGAGGCTATATCATATCACTCACTCGACTAGAAGACCGTTAAATAAAAATTTCAGACACTGCCACCTACAGGCTTGATGTTGTAATCGCGCAGGTAATACATTCGAGTCACATTTTCATGTTGTGGACATAAAATGTGTAATAAAAATAAAATTATGTGTAAGCTCTCGTGGGCCACATAAAATTAGGGGGCGGGCCGGATTTGGCCCGCGGGCCTTGAGTTTGACACCTGTGAAATAGAGGATTGAAATTGTGTTACTATCAGACCCATGGTGCATAAAAATAACACTAACACAGAATAAAAATATAAAGAATACAGATTATACATGTATGTCAAATACGACTATTACAAGCAGGGATATAAAAAAAAGAATATAGGTAATGGCAGAACAGTGCAATCCAGAGGGCTTTGCTGGTGAGACGGGTTCCATAAATGTCCTGGAGGGGGAGAGACACCAATGGTCCTCTCAGCTGCTCTCACTATGTGTTGGAGGGTCTTGCAGGAGAACGCCTTACAGACACCATACCACACAGTTATGCAACCAGTCAAGAGGCTCTTGATGGTGCTTCTGTAAAAGATGCACATTATGGGAGCTGGGGCTCTGGCTCTTGACAGTTTGCGGAGGAAGTGGACAAATAGTCCAATCGTGAAGAAATAAGAGCGTGTACAAGCATCTCCATTTCTTTTTTCGAAACCATATTTTATCAATGTTCCTGAGATGGAATAAACAGGAATGAACTTCAGACTTAACATGTTTTACGTCTTATGACGTATTATTGTGATGTGTTTGCCATCCTGTTTTGTTTAGAGAGGGAGTGAGTGAGGGCAGTCCATGTTGTTTCTTTATATTATTTTATTCATTTTGCATCTTAAACCTTAGATACCCCCTTTTTTGTTATTTTAGGCCATATTTTCTCCTGAAGAGATGCTTCCTTGAATTATTTTGTGTTTAATAAAGTTTGTGAATAAAAACCTTTTTGTTTGCTTCTAAGTTAAGTGTTGTGTTTTCACTCTGTCACAGAGGAACAGAAGTGTGTCTCCATTTTATTCCTTATTTATTTATAACTTTGCTACAACCCCTCTGCCGCCCATAGACAGAGAGGGGAACGTGACGCACGGCTGTTGAAACACATTCATCTATTAAAAATAAAACCTACATTTTCTTTCACTAGATGTTAAACCACCAATAATGTACCTAATCTTAGAGGTAATGTTGTCTGAGCCCAATAAAGTTGAAGGGTCATAAAAGAGTTTGGCCCCTGGGGTCAGTGAATCCTCATGTCTCATGGTGCTGAGCTCAAGAAAAGACCACAACAGGATACAAAGTAAAAACTAAAGGAATCCTCATCACAGACTTTACCAAAGATAATCTGGAAGATACTCAGTGAGCGTCATCTACAGGTGTAATGATGTTTCACTGAATTATTCACTAAACCCTTTTGAAGAAATGCTGCATATTTGGTATGATGGCACGTCATTCACTACTGGCCCTGAGAATCGAAGCGGTGATCTTCTGGTTACAAGTCCGACTCTTTAACCACTAGACCACAACTGCCCCTGTAAAACCTTTGAGCTCTCCAGCTTGAAAACTCTTTGAGATACAGAGGCTGAAGCAAAAAGTTGTACAACCAAACCCGGTCTCCCCCTACTAGATGCTCATTTCTCTGACTTTTTTTTGTAAATTCTGGTGGTCAGATACTGTGCGCGTCAAGTCAGTGACATGGTATCATGGATGGTTTCTGGTAATCCATGTCAAGTCTTTAGTCGTTTTTTGTCCTAGATGTGGTTTTGGTTCCTCTTTTAATATAGCTCTATGAGATGTGTTTGTCTTTTTTCTTGTCTTGCAGAATATAGCTCATCTCTCCTTAATAGGCCGCATGGTTTCAGCTGTCAATCATCTCACAAGCTGCAGGTTAAAATCTACTTTCATGAGGTTAGAGTTTCAGAATTATTATTATGAGAAATAGTTTTACTGATGCTTGCCATTTTAAGAAAGTTTTATTGAAAGATAAATGTGTGATAATGTCTTATTCTGTAAAGCTGATGGAAAACAATGCTGGTAAAGAGCTATGCAAATTAAAACATGAAAATGGTGTTAAGCCAGTGATCAGATAGATTTTTAGGTTTCTTGTCACAATGTAAAAGTTTAGCATAAATCACGGATGATGTGCAGATGAGATGTGTTAACTTCTAGTTGTGAGCTCTTCACAGTTTGATTTTCCTACAGATGTTCATCTGTGTGTTTCTTTTACTTCCTCTTTCTGTGTCATTGCCTCTTAGTTATGTATTAAATGCAGCCTAGATTTGTATTTTTCTTAAAGTCTAATAACAGTGACTTCTAAAGTTTGCCTTTTGTTAAGTATTTGACACAAATCTGCTGAAGGACATCATCTCCACACAAAGCATCAAAGCATCAGAACTCATTCACAGAATGTGTGATGAATGAAACTTCTGGAAATGTTTAGCTGGTTGCTGTGATGTTCTCGTCTGTTGTTTACTGACTCTAGAAGAAACGGTTATTCTGATCTTCAGATATAGTTCATCTTCACAGGTACATGTATATCATTGACACTTAGCACCATCTGTGTATTTCACTTGACCGAATGGCGATGAGTTTTTGAGGTTTTGGTTTGTTTTATTTGAGTTCTGTTGTATTAACCTGTGTGTGTTAAAGAGAGCAGTTGTTCACCAATCTTTACAAATATTATTACTATCACCATTATTATGTGCAGTTAATGACAAATGAATGATTTACTCAATTTGACACTGAAATCTCACATTGTTGTAGAAATTCATGTGTGTCAGTTTGACGTTTCATTTCTAGCCTACACTTTTTCTAGCACATTGATGTGGTTCATGGTGTTATAGAGGAAGTGTTTGAGTGTTTAACACAGTGTGTTTGTTGAAGTGTGTCATCAGTAGATCAGTATGGAGTTCAGGTCTCTTCTTCTAGTGCTCTGTGAGTATTATCTTCTTCTTTCTGTGTATTTCACTGATCATCACTTATTGTCACATTTATATAAATCATCTATAATATATGAGATAAAGACATCAGTAAGAGTTCAGAGTGTTTTTTGTGTGAGTCCAGATAGCACAATCCATCTGGCTTACGTCTATTTGACATCTGCATTTACATCTTACAGACATCTGCAATACGTAGTTTGCTCATCTGCAATACGTCTCGGAGACGTTTGAATGTCTGTAATACGTCTGCTAAAGATCTTGAGATTTGCTGCGTAAAAACATCTGCTAAACATCTTAGAAAGAGCAGATTTATATCCATTCTAAATCTTAAACATCTTACAGACGTCTTCAAGATGTCTATATAACGTCTGACAGCAGACGTCTCCAAGACGTATTGCAGATGAGCAAACTATGTATTGTAGATGTCTGTAAGATGTAAATGCAGACGTCAAATAGACGTAAGCCAGATGTATGCGTGCTATCAGGGAGTGTCCATCTATCTTTATGACTGATTTAAGTTTTAGACCAGTGGTGTGAGGACTCTGAGAGTAAAGTAAGGACATTTTGGCTGGTCCTCACTTTCTGAGAACTCTTGAAAGGGCTGTTTGAGGTTCAAAACGTGGTTTATATCGTTTATGTTACACTCTAAAAATGACTGGGTTATTTTTTAACCCATACCGCTGGGTTGAGTCCCTTGGGTTGTTTTGTTGGGTTATTTTTCCACATGTTAAACAGTTTTTGGGTAGTTTTAGTTTTCAAGGTGTTGGGTTAAACCCGGAGGGTTAATGTGTTGGGTTGTTTCTGCTCACCGCTGGGTTATATGAAGAGTCTCGCGCGCTTACCGCCCTGAAGACGTTGAGTGTACTTCGCAACTTTCATTTTTATAAAGAACAAAGGGGCAAAGTCACTGGCTGGAGCAATTTAAAGCTAAGTTTTTTACGTTTTAAGTCAATATTTATTGAAATAAGCATAATTTCTAACGTTTTGCAAGGCAACAGTGTCTTAACTAACATTAGTGATGTAATTTAGACGACCAGCAACTGTTACTTCAGATCACCATTACATAAATTGACTCGCATAGTCCTGTGAAGATGCGCAAAAATGCGAATTAATACAATTTTAGTGAACCCCATCACATGTAAACTAAGTTTATGAACTTTAGTGAGAATTGAACAAAATTTGAGTCAAACCGGCGAGAGCCCCGCGAGCGCGGTCAAGCATTCAAGGTTCAGGAAACCCTCTCTCGGTGTCCACTCTGGATATTAAGCGGCCAGTCAATTATGTTGCTCCCGTTGTTTTAAACCAAACATGTAAAGGTTTGTGCATATATTAAAGAAAGACGAGTGTGGTAGCCTGTATTTAATGAGTTGATTTGCTGCACGTGTGGTTTCTTAGTGTATTAAGTGGTGTAATTCATAATGTATTATACATAATTTATATGTCTTTAGTTATTTTTATTAATTGACATTTGTTGCTACATATTGTGGAGTATGTTTATTAGTCATTTATAATGTTATTTATAATGATTGTTAATGTTTGATATGAAACATTTTTATTTATTATAATTAAACTGTTTTCTTTTAATTATGCAAATCGAAAAATATTGCTGTTACTGGGTGTAAAAGTTAACATTTTTATTAACAATTATTTTTACAGTCAAATAATTTTTTTTTTTTAAATAAATGTCAATTGTCTTGATTGCCAATGATGTACAGAATAAATTAAGAATAACCCAGCAAGAATAACCCAGAATTAAACACATGAATAGTTAAAATGACTACATTTGGGGGTTTTTCAATAACCCAGCATGCTGGGTTATCATGTGTAACCCAGTAAGCTGGGTTACTTTAACCCAGCATGTGTTCTGTCCAATATTTACCCAGCGCTGGGTTGCCAATTGGGTTGTTTTTAACCCAGCCATTTTAAGAGTGTATAATTAAGTTTAGCTCAACTTTAGGGTAAAGTTCAGGCACTTAGTTCTGATGGTGTGTGCGTCAGAAAAGCATCTTTTGTGTTGTAGGTGAATGAGAGAGACTGGTGTGTTACTTCAGTGTGATGATGTTTTTATTTTTCTTCATTCATGTTGTGCATCAAACATCCGATTTATACATGTTTAGAATGTCTGTTGTGCACAACCACAAGTGTACATGACAGAAACAGCCAGTGTCCTTTATAGTTAAAATATCCTTAAACAGCAGATGCTGCACAATTCTAAGAAGTGCACTCTAAAAATGGCTGGGTTAAAAACAACCCAATTAGCAACCCAGCGCTGGGTAAATATTGGACAGAACACATGCTGGGTTATTGAAAAAACCCAAAATGTAGTCATTTTAACTATTCATGTGTTTACTTCCGGGTTATTCTTGCTGGGTTATTCTTAATTTATTCTGTACTTCATTGTCAATCAAGACAATGGACATTTATTTTTAAAAAATACATTTTTATTTGACTGTAAAAATAATTGTTAATAAAAATGTTAACTTTTACATCCAGTAACAGCAATATTTTAAGATTTGCATAATTAAAAGAAAACAGTTTAATTATAATAAATAAAAATGTTTCATATCAAACATTAACAAGCATTATAAATAAAATTATAAATGACTAATAAACATACTCCACAATATGTAGCAACAAATGTCAATTAATAAAAATAACTAAAGACATATAAATTATGTATAATACATTATGAATTACACCACTTAATACACTAAGAAACCACACGTGCAGCAAATCAACTCATTAAATACAGGCTACCACACTCGTCTTTCTTTAATATATGCACAAACCTTTACATGTTTGGTTTAAAACAACGGGAGCAACATAATTGACTGGCCGCTTAATATCCAGAGTGGACACCGAGAGAGGGTTTCCTGAACTTTGAATGCTTGACCGCGCTCGCGGGGCTCTCGCCGATTTGACCCAAATTTTGTTCAATTCTCACTAAAGCTCATAAACTTAGCTTACATGTGATGGGGTTCACTAAAATTGTATTAATTCGCATTTGTGGCGCATCTTCACAGGACTATGCGAGTCAATTTATGTAATGGTGATCTGAGGTAACAGTTGCTGATGGTCGTCTAAATTACATCACTAATGTTAGTTAAGACACTGTTGCCTTGCAAAACGTTAGAAATTATGCTTATTTCAATAAATATTCACTTAAAACGTAAAAAACGTAGCTTTAAATTGCTCCAGCCAGTGACTTTGCCCCTTTGTTCTTTATAAAAATGAAAGTTGCGAAGTACACTCAACGTCTTCAGGGCGGTAAGCAAGCGACTCTTCATATAACCCAGCGGTGAGCAGAAACAACCCAACACATTAACCCTCCGGGTTTAACCCAACACCTTGAAAACTAAAACTACCCAAAAAGTGTTTAACATGTGGAAAAATAACCCAACAAAACAACCCAAGGGACTCAACCCAGCGGTATGGGTTAAAAAATAACCCAGCCATTTTTAGGGTGTAGTTTGGCGGGTTTAGTGGTTTAAGTGTAGTTGCACACATCTAAATGAAAGAGTGCAGATATATGAGGGGTCCTTTTTGCATTCAGTATGACCAAATAAATAGACCATGAACTAAAAATAGACATTATGACTGATCGGTGGTGAAAGACACCATTCGAGACAAATACTGAAGTCAAAACTACAAATAAAACTGGTGTATAAGTGCAACAGCAAGTGATGTGCAGGGGTGGACAAAACAAACAACCATATAAAACTTTGTTGACTAAATCCTCTTTATCATCATGCATTTTTCTATTTTTCTACAAGTCTATTTGCCTTCATATTTCATGGCTTATTTCTGCTTTCTCAAAATTGACTTGGATTAAGCGAGTGTGGGCATCTATACTTCACTTCCTCTTCACATCTGCACACACAGACTCACACAGTGATAAATACACTGACAAGTGCAGACTGAAATGGTAAAAATATAATGTTATTCATACAACATTAGGAAAAAGCAACGTGAATATGAGACGTGATGACAGTATTGAATCAATACAATATTCATGTTTATTAGTGTAATGATGTTTCATACCAGTCTGATGAGATGTGTTGGCCTGAAGAAGATTTTCTGTCATATTGATCATATTACACTTTCCTCTTTAAAAAAAGCACAGATTGCTAGCCAAAATTCTCTGACATTACAACCGGAAGGAAAGATGCCCACTGGGGTCCAAACCTAGTCAGTTACTTTTGTATTTGTGTCACAAGAATCTGTAATCTTTTCATAAACCGTTAAAAGGCTGTTTTCAGTCATTCAGATTTAGATGATTGGACAACAATCTGGAAAAATCGAGAAGTCCTTTGATGTTTTTGTTTTCCTGGCTGATGATGATGTTTGACTTTATACTTACATCTATCTGTGAGGCTGCAGTGTCACACAACAGCAGAAGTTGTTGATTATTTTTGTCATTGTAGCAACAATCTATTATTTATCTGCTCATGTCTCTCAACATGGTGATTTTTAGGAAGCATCTTCAGCTCTGTGTGAAAAATAAAATCACTTTTTATTATTATGTATCAGCTTCATGTTTAATCTGTTACAAGTTTTTTTCTCTTTCTTCTTCACAGTGCTGAGTTCAGCTATAGACTCTGAAGAAACTGAAGGTGAGTCACTTTGCCTCATTTATCACATCACAAAGAATATTTATAATCTGAGATAGTGGATATTCAACAGAGAAATATGAAAATGATCTAATGTGTAGCACAAGATTGACCACCATTAGAGAAATCATTCATAAATCCATTCTCATATAACCTACATTAATGCTTTCAATTGAAGGGAGAAGAACGATCATACAAAATATGCAATTCAGTTTTCCATGTTTTAAATACACTTTTAGAGCCGAATTGCAAAGTAAGGGGAAATATTTTCCCTTATTTTATTCAATTTAATAAATATTTTTAAATAAGAAAAAAACAATGTACATTTTATACTGCTTTAAGGCTGGAATACACTACAAGACTTTTGCTAAGCCGTGGGTTGTTTTTTGTGGGCTACTTTCATAATGTACTGCTGCCGCCTACATTTTTATTTATATTCTAAGGATGAATGTTAATTTATGAGTTTCTCAGTGTGTATTCATACTACGAATGAATACCTGGCAACTCCAGGACCTGACACGTCCTCAAAAGTGTGGAGGAGGGCGGGAGCTCAGCTCAAGCAAAGAGGAAAATATAGCGTTGGTATTAGACAATGCATCCGAATTATGCTTTTACCAACGTTTCGTAAGGTGCATGTCACATATGGAGGACCAGAAGAGTCGTGTGTGAAGTAATAAAGCATTTCTTTGTTTAATAACTAATTCTGCAATAAAAATAGGGATTAATTCAATTCATAATTTCATTTATTTATTCAAATATAAATAGGCAAAATGATGAAGTCATTTACTATTTATTGTTTTAATGGGCAAAAAAAAGCGTGATTGTAAAAATAATTAATAAATGAAATACAAATCCATCAATAAATACTTCAAATTAAAAAGGGACTTAAAAAACATAAAACAATAAATAAGTACATAATTTGTGCATTAATGAATTCCTTTATAAATAGTGGAATCCAATAATAATAGAATCCGCGTGAATCCATAAGCATTTGGCCCATAAGCACTATAACTTATGTCACTTTAACTTTAATCAGCACATCATAAATAGACTCTGTGCCAAAATGACCGCAGCACTGCTGCTTCCACGTTCAGTGTGAATGTTCTAACCTGTTCTAACAATAAGTTTCCTTTACTATGATCTCTGTTAGATAAAAAGCAGGTGCTGATGACACGCTGGTTACAGTTGCAGTGAACAACAGACTATCCTCTCTTCTCCATTGCTCATCTGACCTCTGAACATGACGTACAAGGAACTAGTCAATCAGAGAGCTAGTAACATGTCTCCCCACAGCTAGGTTGCATTGTTTAACCTCGTTTTACCTATGCAAGATCCCAAAGTGTGAGGGAAATTGTGATAAGGTAGCCGAGGCAGTGGCAGCAAATAGGAAAGTAGGCAAGGACTCTAGCATTCTTCAAAGAGAGATGTCTTTACTTAGAGTTTCAATTTCAAGAAGTTAGTACAAGGATCATGTTCCAACAAACAGAAGTTCACAAGATACAAACCAAAAAGAAAACACAAATAACAAAACTCTCAACACGTTGGCTACTAGTCCAACATACGCCCTTTTTACTTTCAGCCCAACTCTTTGTTCTTTTATAGCTTTTAACTCCTCCTCCCATTTTCAAATTAGCCAATGGTAACCCCTCATTAGTTACTTAACTAACATTCATAAAGCTAGAGAGGGTCCACAAGCTTTCAAACAACATCTTGAATAACCTTCAGTGTTAACAATACATTAGACAACCTTAAATTCATCAAAGATATATTCATCCATGAAGTTTAGTCCCAATATTCTTAACGACCAACTCCGCCCCTCCAGGATGACATAAAGTCGGTTTCCTGGTTGCGAACCCTCCTACTAGTCAACACCCAGTACCGGTAAGACGAAGAAACACAAAACATTAATACACACACATTATTTATCCAATCTAGAAACGGTCAACATGGAATGTGCACCTTTCATGTAACTGTTTCTCAGATAGAATTACCAAAATAAAGATCTTTCAACACAGTTTGGTTTGTTTACATTTACCTCTTACTTGCTAAGGCTCTACATCACAGAAATGCTAAATAGAGATGCCAAAAGGAAAAACTAAATGAATAAGCTCATCGAATAGCAATTCAGAAAAGGAAAGGCAGCGGGGAAATGGAAATGCAAATGGTAAAAGAAATGATCTTTTAAATGACTGATTAAAACTGGTATTCCAGGTTTAATTTGTAAATCCAATTATTTATTCCTCTTTTTAAATCGCATTTTCAAATACATTTTGAAATTACACTATATATAAAGAAATTCATTAATGCACTTTTGTGTTTAATGTTGTTTTTTAAAGTCCCTTTTTAATTTAAAGTATTTATTGATGGATTAACATTTAATTTATTAATTATTTTTACAATCATGCTTTTATTGCCCATTAAAAAAATAAATATCAAATAATGAACGTCTTTATCATTTCGCCTATTTACATTTGAATAAGATAATGAAGTTAAAAACAAATGGATTAATACCTATTTTTATTGTTGAATTATTGATTAAACAATGAAATACTTTATTACTTTACACACGACTCTTCTTGTCCTTCAGGGTAACGTTGCATAATGAAAGAAATCACTTGTGAGTGTACAACAGTTGATTCTTCCGGCTGCCAAATATCACGTTTGAGCAGCGCTATACACAGTATATAACAACTAAAACAGTGAGGTGCTTGTACACATTATACATTATTCAAAGCATTTAATCACCTTATTTCTTAAACAAGTTTTTGCATGTCTTACGAAGAGAAAACACGTTTCTCACCCATTTCCGTGCGTGGCCTTGAGCAAACATGGGATCTTTTTTAAAGAGACACTCCACCCAAAAATGAATTCTGTTATGAATTACTCACCCTCTTGTTGTTCAAAACCTGTATACATTTCTTTTTTCGGTTGAACACAAAGATATTTGGTAGAATGTTAGCTACTGGAAATTCTTTGGCATCATTGACTACAATAGCAGAAAAAAATTAAATGGTACTCAAAGGTGACGCAGAATTGTTTGCTCTCCTAAATCCCCCAAAACATCTTTTGTGTTCAACAGAACAAAAACATTCATACAATACCTTGGAAACCACTCAGATAAGTAAATATAGCAATAAAATGTCTTTTGGCTGTTGCTAACTTTGATTTGACACCGGAAAAAAAATTGGGCTAGTTTTCATTCCCTTTGGGTGGGTTTTTGAGGAGTCATTGGATTGGGCTGGAAATATTTCTTGGACCTGGCAACCCTCATTCCAGCCTTAAGTTTACTAATGATTTATCAATCAGATCAACAATATCTTTTACGATCAGTGATTCAGATACAAAGAAAGCTCCAGGTGAGTGTGTTTATCATTATTTGGGCTCTTACAATAAAACTCATAGAGGATCTAGTGCCGGTTTGAATGATGCACAGGACAGCAAATGAAAGTTTATCATCTGCATGTGTATTTAAACCTTGTCAAATGAATTATTTAAGTGCAAGTGATGTGAAAGAGATCTCAGTTCAGCACATGCACACTGTAAGAGTTTTGTGTGAGCGACACGCATCTAAAGTACACAAAGCACTCTGACAGTGCGTACATGACAGCCACGCGCAGAGGGGGGGGGGCGGAGTGTGTCTTTTTTGCCCCTTAATGGCGAAAGTGCCCATTTGTTGAGGCAAAAATGTTTTGTAATTAAAGGCCCTTTTGTGAAGGCCGGCCCAATCTAACTACTAGTAAAATTAATTAATAAAAATGTAACCCCACATAAAATGATCCACGTGATGACCTTTGACCTGACTACTTCATCTGGAACGGACCCTCAGGTTCAGACGCCTTCACTAGTTTAGCGTATATTCCAGGATAAAAATCGTTCTCGGCTGTAGCTTTCAGCAGTGCGATGTGCTTGTATTATTTATATTATTATAATTAGTAGTATTTGACAAGAACGCCGAGAAGAGAGCATGCGCAGCTTTTGTGTGTGTTGTCTGCCCTGAACTGAAGTGACGTTAGCTGCAGCTAATGTTACATCTAACGTTACACACATTTAGGGGAGAAAAGTTTAACAGGCGTCGAGGGGTCTGGTCTTTGTTATTTGACTAAAACTTTTAATACTTTGGAAGTATTATTATTACAGTATTTACGGTAGAGTGCCTTCAAAACCGTTATGAAAATTCTTGTTAAACAGGCTTATTCTCGTTTCTCATCTTCCGAATTATACTTCGAAATGTTGTTCTTATCATTATCATTAAAAAAAATGAATAAATTCAGAAGAGGGTTAGAACAGAATTATTTTTTAATATGACAAAACTATATTTTCTACAGCAGTAAAGACAGCAACTGCAGCAGCAACATCCTCAGCAGCCTCTTCAACATCAGCTGCTCCTTGTTAGTTATGTCAGCCCACTGTGTCTTAAAGCATATCGCCATCAATCTTACAATACAATATGTTATGATACAGTGGACACGTTTATCTTGTCCTACAAAGTTTACTATAACAGCTGTTGTTCTGTACAACCGAGAGGAAACCTTAAAGGGATAGTTCACCTAAATATAAAAAATGATGTCATGATTTACCCTCAGATTGTTTCAAACCTGAATACATTTCTTTGTTCTGCTAATCACAAAGGAAGAATGTCAGTTACCAAACAGATCTCTTCCCCATTGACTCACATGATATTTATTTTGCCTACTATGGAAGTAAATGGGGGATGAGATCTGTTTGGTTACTGACATTCTTCCAAATTCAACAGAACAAAAACAGTTTTTATTTTTCATTTTCATTTTTTGGGTTTCACATTATCCATTTAAGGTTTGGACAATTTAATTCACTCCAGTTTCTAATCCAAGACTTATTAAAAGTTGCAGATAAAATATTTTTTAACTTTTACACATTGGAATGGTCTTTTCTGTTTCTTTTTCAAAACTGCATCATGGCATTTGCTGCTGTATCAATACAGAAGCCTTAATATTCATACATCTATCAGCAAGGAATTCATCACGATATACAGTATTGATGTTTTCAGCACAGCCCTATTTAAAGCCTTGTTCCATCTGCCCCTTTTATACTTTGAGCAGCTGCCTCTTTAAATGTCTCTGCACGGCCCTGGTGTGCGACACACATCTAAAGTGTACGAGCCACTCTGACACATCACAGTTAAGCAGAAAGAGTGATTTTTACTCCCATGATAAACACAAATCAGATTTCTTCATATGACACTGCAAGCCAGTTGTAGTTTAAGAGGATAAATCTGATAAAGAGTTTTGTGATCAGTCAATCTGTGTTTGTATAGAATATTCCAGACATGATTTGACTTTAATTTTAGTTTCAATTGTTTGTCATTGTACAGAAAGACCAAAAGCTCGAGTGTCTGTTCGACCTGATGAACATGTGTCATTAATGGAAGAGGAGACAGTAGCTGGCAGTGTAGAAACATAAAATGTACAGTAGTGTTCTCTATTTTAAATGAAAGTAATTCTGTCACACTGGGAAGAAGAACATAGTAATAAATAAAATAAAACCGCAAATCAAATCAAAATACTGTAGTTTCCATTTACATCATTATATATTGAAATGAACAATTTATTGATGCTAAATAAGCATTAAAGACTTCAAGGTTATCTTTCAAATGTTTTTAAAGGCTTTTCATAGACAGGGTGACATATAAAGTACTGGAGCTTTTAAAAAACACTTAACACATAATTACCATTTACAACACAAATATTGACTAATATACCGTTGCTTTTGATAAATCAGCATCCAGGACTGGAACGTCCCATTTCATAAGATTTTTTGTGTCTTTTAAAGCCCTATGAGTAACTATTACATTATCTTTACAGTTTTACCCAGAGCTACAGTGAGAGTTACACCAGACACATCTGTGTTCACTGGAGAGACAGTCACTCTGGAGTGTGAGATAGAATATCAAGACAGATCATTAGATTGGAGATATCTGTGGTATAAAGACAGAACTGAAGTTTCTAATATTCATCATTACACTGTGAACACAAACACTCTCACTATCAGTTCAGTAACTCAATTTGATCAGAGTCAGTACTGGTGTAAAACAGAGAGATATGGACGACCACAAACTTCACAAACAAGCTCTGCTGTTGATCTCAAAGTAAAGAGTGAGTTTAATATTAATGTCTGTAAAATTGGAGAATAATGACAAAAACATCTTGAATGTGTTAATTATCAAAAACATTATTCCAATGGTCATGTTGTATTAATATTTGTATCAACCTGATTTTCTTCTTTCCTCAGCTTTACCCAGAGCTACAGTGAGAGTAACACCAGACACATCTGTGTTCACTGGAGAGACAGTCACTCTGGAGTGTGAGATAGAAGATCAATACAGATCATTAGATTGGAGATATCTGTGGTATAAAGACAGAACTGAAGTTTCTAATACTCATCCTTACACTGTAAACACAAACACTCTCACTATCAGTTCAGTAACTCAATCTGATCAGAGTCAGTTCAGGTGTGATACAGAGATACATGATCGACCACAAACTTCATCAAGATCATCTGTTGATCTCACAGTAAAGGGTGAGTTTAAGATCAATGTCTGTAAAATTGGAGAATAATGACAAAAACATCTTGAATGTGTTAATTATCAAAAACATTATTCCAATGGTCATGTTGTATTAATATTTGTATCAACCTGATTTTCTTCTTTCCTCAGCTTTACCCAGAGCTACAGTGAGAGTAACACCAGACACATCTGTGTTCACTGGAGAGACAGTCACTCTGGAGTGTGAGATAGATCAATACAGATCATTAGATTGGAGATATCTGTGGTATAAAGACAGAACTGAAGTTTCTAATACTCATCCTTACACTGTAAACACAAACACTCTCACTATCAGTTCAGTAACTCAATCTGATCAGAGTCAGTTCAGGTGTGATACAGAGATACATGATCGACCACAAACTTCATCAAGATCATCTGTTGATCTCACAGTAAAGGGTGAGTTTAAGATCAATGTCTGTAAAATTGGAGAATAATGACAAAAACATCTTGAATGTGTTAATTATCAAAAACATTATGCCAATGGTCATGTTGTATTAATATTTGGGTCAACCTGATTTTCTTCTTTCCTCAGCTTTACCCAGAGCTACAGTGACAGTAACACCAGACACATCTGTGTTCACTGGAGAGACAGTCACTCTGGAGTGTGAGATAGAAGATCAATACAGATCATTAGATTGGAGATATCTGTGGTATAAAGACAGAACTGAAGTTTACAATACTCATCCTTACACTGTAAACACAAACACTCTCACTATCAGTTCAGTAACTCAATCTGATCAGAATCAGTTCATGTGTAGCGGAGAGAGAGCTGGACGCCCCTCATCCTCACAGGACAGTGATCATGTGACTCTCTCTGTTAATGGTCAGTCGTGTCATTGTGTGCCTCTAATATTCAACTAAATATTGTCACTTTATTTGACAGAATAAGTGTGTAATGCAATTATTTGTTAACCTTCATCACTATTTTTTTACTTTGACAATTACAGTAAATTGAGCTTTTCTTAATAACTTGTAATAAAATGTATAAATTATCTTTCAGAATTTTTTTATGACAAATTGCATTTCATGAAACTGACTTTCTGTAATCAAAGATTCACAAACTTATTTTCTTCTTTCCTCAGTTTTACCCAGAGCTACAGTGAGAGTAACGCCAGACACACCTGTGTTTACTGGAGAGACAGTCACTCTGAAGTGTGAGATAGAAGATCAATACAGATCATTAGATTGGAGATATCTGTGGTATAAAGGCAGTACTGCAGTTTCGAAGACTCATCCTTACACTGTAAACACAAACACTCTCACTATCAGTTCAGTAACTCAATCTGATCAGAGTCAGTTCTGGTGTGATACAGAGATACATGATCGACCACAAACTTCATCAAGCTCATCTGTTGATCTCACAGTAAAGGGTGAGTTTAAGATCAATATCTGTAAAATTAGAGAATAATGACGAGAACATCTTGAATGTGTTGATTATCAAAAACATTATTCCAATGGTCATGTTGTATTGAAGGGGTGATTTCATGAAATACAGACTTTTCAAATGTTTAAATGCTAAAATCGGGTCTCTTGTGCATCTGCCAACTCAGAAAATGTGAAAAAGGACAAATGATGAACTTTATGTGAGCATATCTCTGCAAGCCTGTGAGAAAATGAGTGCTTCAGAAATCGCTCTTTTAATGACGTAAGCAGCCGTTCTTATTATAATATTTCCGGCCCTTGTTCTGAACGTGTGCTGCCGCCATTGTTGTTTTCACATGTGTGTTGTTCCAACATTATGGCTACAGTAGCAAAACATACGAACTGTTCTGTTGTTGACTGCACAGACCAACACAGAACAATGTTTTCACCCTCACGGGAGACAAGAGAGCGATGGATTTATTTAGTTATTAATGGAAATCATCCACGCTGAACTAGGCAAAGCTGCAAATAAAGACATTGTAAGTATCGGTATTTTTGAAGTAAGACACCAGGGTCCTGCGGCGACTTACAAGTAGATAAAATGTCACTGTGACACGTTTGTCCGTTTATATTAGAAAGCAATGTCTGTGGCTTGTAAACATGCGACGGGATTGTCCTGTGTAACGTTGATTTGACTTAGAGAAATAGCGATGCGTTTGTCTCGAGTATCTTCAGATCAGGGGCCCGTTTCAGAAAGCAGGGTAAGTGCAAACTCAGAGTAAGTCAACCCCAGAAAACGGAATACTCAGGGTTTTTGGTTTCAGAAAGTGAGGTATGTCAAACCCGCGACCGCAGGGTAAGTCAAGCCCATTTCACAAATCGAGGTATCTTATACTCCGAGTGAGTAACCAGAGTAACACACTCCGTGAACCTAACCTGGTCGGGAGCAGGTTTTATTTCATAAACACAGGGTTTGTTACAATCTCCGCCCCCTTTTCGAAGCGTTGTTTATTGATTCATCTTGCTAATCGCGCTCAATTTAGTCACACAGATGTAAGGGTTAGGACATTAGGACCCAGGGGACGTCACCTCCGAGCGCTTAATTGCTCAGCTGGCTATTTAAAGAAACGTAGTTAGAGCGACAAGCAAGACTGTTGTTCCAGCATAGCGTGTCGGTACATTGTGGGGAATGAAAGCTCCAGGATTGTGGGTCCAAACTTACGGAGCCCGTAACCTGACACACGATATTTTTTATATATCGTGGCCACGAATTAAGAATTCGTTCCCACGAATAATTAATTCGTGCCCACGTTTTATTAATTCGTTCCCTCGATTAACGTAAATCGTGCCCACGTTTTATTAATTCGTTCCCTCGATTAACGTAAATCGTGCGCACGTTTTATTAATTCGTTCCCTCGATTTAATGAAACCGTCGGTATTTTACTAATTTAGACGTTGCTACTGTTATGGACAGAGAAACGTTAATTGATATATATTTTGAGCTGGGATTGAGTTATAAAGACTTTCTCCGAAGCCTTGCATTGCAAGGAATCGTTTTATCAGAGAGGCACCTTCATCGCATATTGAGGGCAAGGGGGCTACCTGCTACCAAATTTTCTGTTACCCGTGATATTTTGTGACCGCAGTAGGCGCTGTTGTCACTGTCGGCAATTCTCTACGCAAAGAGCGTAGATTCGGGCGAGAATGCGCCTTGTGCTCGTCCGCAGCTTTTTAATCTTGCGCAATAACGCGCTTTGTTCTCGTGCACGTTACTGTGAGCGGGCTTTTCGGAAAGTCTGTTGAGAGTGCTGACGTGAGTGGCTGAACACGCCGATTGAAATGTACAAAGCAGGTTCATTTAATTATATATATATATATATATGTACATATACACACTCACACACATACCCTAATACCCTTATATATACACACTTTTACCCTAATAATAGAACAGCAATCACGACAATTTTAAACATTGTCCATTTAAGAAACATGAACATAAATGAGCTTTGTCAGCACGATTAACGTAAATCGAGGGAACGAATTAATAAAACGTGAGCACGATTAACGTAAATCGAGGGAACGAATTAATAAAACGTGGGCACGATTAACGTAAATCGAGGGAACGAATTAATAAAACGTGGGCACGATTTACGTTAATCGAGGGAACGAATTAATAAAACGTGGGCACGATTTACGTTAATCGAGGGAACGAATTAATAAGACGTGGGCACGATTTACGTTAATCGAGGGAACGAATTAATAAAACGTGGGCACGAATTAATTATTCGTGGGAACGAATTCTTAATTCGTGGCCACGATATATATAAAAAATATCGTGTGACAGGTTACGGGCTCCGTACAAGGCGCATTCTCGCCAGAATCTACGCTCTTTGCGTAGAGAATTGCCGACAGTGACAACAGCGCCTACTGCGGTCACAAAATATCACAGGTAACAGAAAATTTGGTAACAGGTAGCCCCCTTGCCCTCAATATGCGATGAAGGTGCCTCTCTGATAAAACGATTCCTTGCAATGCAAGGCTTCGGAGAATGTCTTTATAACTCAATCCCAGCTCAAAATATATATCAATTAACGTTTCTCTGTCCATAACAGTAGCAACGTCTAAATTAGTAAAATACCGACGGTTTCATTAAATCGAGGGAACGAATTAATAAAACGTGCGCACGATTTACGTTAATCGAGGGAACGAATTAATAAAACGTGCGCACGATTTACGTTAATCGAGGGAACGAATTAATAAAACGTGGGCGCGATTTACGTTAATCGAGGGAACGAATTAATAAAACGTGGGCACGAATTAATTATTCGTGGGAACGAATTCTTAATTCGTGGCCACGATATATATAAAAAATATCGTGTGTCAGGTTACGGGCTCCGTACAAACTAGTGCTGTTGTCGTTGCTTGAGGTTGGAGATTGGCCAGTGGACAAATCTGTTGCTTTGGGCAAACCGTTGCAGGTACCAAGTTAGATTATTAAATGTTATGTTGTGAATGATTATAAACGCTTGGTATATTGATTCTGTATCTTCTGTCACAGTAACGCAGTGTTAGATTGCGGTGAAGACACACGGTGCAAACATCTGTTTGCTATTCAGGGAACGGGTCCAGTCACTGTTTTTCCTAGTCATTTTTTTAGCTATACCAACTGCTTACCATAATTTAACCTACCGATTGCTGAGCGCCTTAGGGCCATGTGAGAGAGAGAGAGGGGGGTTGTGTTTTACAAATGTATGTTTTTTTTAGTTCTTTTTATAATATGTATACTCTGTGGGGTTCTCTTATTTGAAATATTTATTGGGTAATGTGTAGTTTTCCAAGGAGACCAATGCCTGCAGTGGTGTGCGTGTGAAGTGCAGGAGGGGAGAAATAGTTGTATTTCACGGATACCATATTTAACTGGGTTGTTTCACCTGTGTATTCATTCATTAAGAGTGACGTGTGGTGTGCTTTGAATCCTAACACGTCTCTGGAGGAAAACTCTGTACACACCTGTAACCATTTGGTGTTTTGATTTAGGGAAGTTTCATAGAGTAGCCTATTACAGTTGTCTTTTTAAATTGTTTATATGATTGAACTATTGTGAAATAAACAAATGTATATTTTTGACACACCAGTTTCCATCTGCGTCCTTTAATTAGGGTGGCTTGCGTGATACCAGATATATTCCAGTAAAAGTACTGGTGGCCACACAGACCTTAAAATGTCATGTCCGTTTATTAAGGAACCCGTAGATGAGGAAGCTGCATTAATTCGCAGAGAGTTACATTTATGTCGGGAGAGAATTGTGAGGCCCCGTTTGGACGTTTTATCTTAACTTTTAAGGCCAGTTTAAGTTGTATATTTAACATTTCCCAAACAGGCATCCTACAAGCAAGAGTATTTTATTTCTTTAAACTTTCCTGAAAGATGTTCTTGTATTTCATATTCAGCTTCTGCAGAGATCTTTTTATTGCAGAAGGATTGCACCTACATGAGAGCGAGAGAGCGCGCGCGAGAGAGAGAGCGAGAGAGAGAGAGGGAGAGAGAGCGGGAGCGTCAAATATAATTTCTATTTTCACAGTTTCAACAAAATAAATATAAAAGTGATTGACATATAAACTTGCGCATTAACAAGTGATTTTTTTTCTAAATATGTGCTCATATTCACCGTACGCTTGTAACAGTACCTTCAATTCGATTGGCGACAAATGAACACGTGCTTTTGTCAAGTGCCGTTGCCTTGGTGAATCGTGCCATCTTCACTCAATTGATGATGGCTTGTCATCGCCATGCTGCACGCGCATAACCTAGAGTGAACTAACTCAGGGTTGATTGAACTAACTCAAATCAGCTGGTCTGAAACTGAAAACTCAGAGTATCGATTCTCTGAGTAAATCAACTCTGAGTTCAGATTTTAACTCTGTGTTGGTTGAACTTCCTTATTGAAACGGGCCCCAGAAAACTGAGTGTATGGTTTGTAAACACGCGACGCGGTTCACTCTCCAAAAAGCGGTCGTGACCGGACCATCAGGGACCGGAGGGGCTTCGCAAATGCCCCCTGGGGAAACAGATGTGCTTATTGAAAACAATGTGTTTGGTTTTCAAAGACGAGACCTTGTTTCTCGTTTGCTTTATGTGACCATATTTTATTGATTTGTTGCTGTAAGCACATGCTCACAGCCCTGACTGTGTTATCTGCTGAAAAGGGGGCGGAGACTAGCAGCTCACTTGCACTTAAAGAGACACACGCCAAAACAGTGCGTTTCTCCTCACATGTTTTTTGAGCTGAAACTTAACAGAAACATTATTTGGACCCCTATGATTTATATTGAGTTTGTGTAAAACTAGAAAAAGATCACCCCTTTAATATTTGTGTCAATCTGATTTTCTTCTTTCTTCAGTTTTACCCAGAGTTACAGTGAGAGTAACACCAGACACATCTGTGTTCACTAGAGAGACAGTAACTCTGAAGTGTGAGATAGAAACACAATACAGATCATTAGATTGGAGATATCTGTGGTATAAAGACAAAACTGAAGTTTCTTATACTCATCCTTACACAGTAAACACAAACACTCTCACTATCAGATCAGTTACTCAATCTGATCAGAGTCAGTTCAGGTGTAAAACAGAGAGATATGGACGACCACAAACTTCATCAAGCTCATCTGTTTATCTCACAGTAAAGGGTGAGTTTAAGATCAATATCTGTAAAATTGGAGAATAAAGACAAGAACATCTTGAATGTGATAATTATCAAAAAAATTATTCCAATGGTCATGTATTAATATTTGTATCAACCTGATTTTCTTCTTTCTTCAGTTTTACCCAGAGCTACAGTGAGTGTAACACCAGACACATCTGTGTTCACTGGAGAGACAGTCACTCTGAAGTGTGAGATAGAAGAACAATACAGATCATTAGATTGGAGATATCTGTGGTATAAAGACAGATCTGCAGTTTCTAATACTCATCCTTACACTGTAAACACAAACACTCTCACTATCAGTTCAGTAACTACATCTGATCAGAGTCAGTACTGGTGTAAAACAGAGAGACATGGACGACCACAAACTTCACAAACAAGCTCTGCTGTTCATCTCACTGTGATCGGTGAGTTTAATATCATCTCATGTGTGTGTTCAAGAAACATCATGTCAGTCATCATGTTGTATCAGTGTTTAAAGAGGACCAGAAATATATGGGTTTATTTACATTAATCATTCAGATTTATGCATATAAGTTGTTTCTGATAAAATTGTTCTTTATCATTATTTACCCAGAGCTACAGTGACTGTAATTGTGCATTTATAGATTCATTTGTTTGTATGTGATAGATTCATTCCATTCTATAGGTGACTAGATTCGCTTCTTGAGATTTAAAGCTTTTTTAATTTAGATCAAGTCAAAAACAATTGTAGGGGATTTACAGTAAAAGACCCGTAGACCAGTAATGATGAAAGAAGACTCAGAGTCAAGAATATATATAACAGAATAAAATTTAGAGGAAGAAAAATAGTTTGTAGTTTTGCAAGCAGAAGTCGGCTTCAACACTTTCAAGGAGTTCCACAGGCCGACCTGCTTTACATCCAAAATGCAGAAGTATTTAAGCTAACAGAGTCAACTAACTACGTCATTACGTGATAAATCAAGCTCACATGATTGGTTATCAATAGATAAACAAGAACACAAAGCTCTCAAACAATTCTGGAGTCATGAGACAGGACACAGAGTCCTATATAGACTATCAAAGATGACAGGCATTTACTATCATAAGAATATAAACATGACGTTATGTCTGTTTTGTGATTTTAAACTCTTTCTCACTTTCCTGAAACAATACATTCACAGAAACTCCTCAAGGGTAGAGTTTGTGTCAACAGAAGGTGTTTTTAAACATGATGATAAGAAGTCCCTTTTCACAGTCACACTGACCTAGCAGAGAGAGCCTTAGCATTCATTAGAGACTTAAACCATGAATTATTCTCTACTTTCTGTAAAAGGAAAGATTGATGTAATCGTGCTTAAACCATAGAATTAAAAAAGATAATTTTGAAAAATATTTTTTTTTATTTAATAAAACCACATAAAAGTATTTATATTTGAAGTAAGGTGAAGCCACGGCACCGGTCCCTTCACAATACATGCACAATAACTTCAACAAACAGAAAATAACAGAAAATTATGAAAACAACAAATGTGTTGGGATGAACTATGTTGGATCTTTCATATTTTTAAAACTGTTTGTAACTTTTTAAATTCAAATAGAAATCCTGTGTTGAAAGATAAAATCCATAGTCCTGTAATTTAATAAATGAATGTAGTTTCTTTGCAGTAATAAGATGATCATAGTATATGTTGGAATGTAAAATTCTCAATGTCCCCTACAAAATATTATTCTATGGTTGAAAAGTGTAGTCGACGGAACACACAGAGTTGCAGCGCTGGAGACAAAGTTTGACACAGACAACAAGTGCTTGTTTCAATCAGAGTCCAATGTTTATTTGTTAAAGGACTAATATTTATAAGATTAAAAGGAGGTGTCATAAAAAACCACAAGGGTGGAAAAAGACAAGACTTGATGTTTAGTCTCATTCCTCCTCAGAACGATCAGATATGATTATAACTACGTACTAAGCATCAAAACACATCAATTCATATCATTAGGAGCCTTGAGATGGAGACCGATAGTCACTCAGGTCAGTACGACTCTCAACGAGGTTTAAACAACAGGAAAGTAAGGCCCATATTAGGGTGAAGGAAGCTTATACTAATATAAATGAATACGTATGATAGACAAATGTTCTTTTAGACACAGATGATATATTTAAAGAGGACAGGACGAAATCCAGATTCTCACAGTATATAAAACCCTTTATACCTGCAACACATGAGATCAAAATCAGTGATGTGACAGAGAATGACAGACACCTCCAGAATTACAGAGATAGATTATAAAATGACTACAAATAAAAGAGTGGTTTACTCAATAATTTATGAAATTGTATTTAATATTTGAACACCAGCATATGATACTAGATGACTTATTTTCTTCAGCTAAACAGAAATGAAATCATTTTATGTTACAATGTTGTAATTTTAGGTTTTTCTGTAATTTTTCAGTCCCCTTTAGTAAACAGCACTCAAGAGGTTAATCTTGTATAGCTTTGTTAATAAATTCTATTTTAGTCCAAATTTGTATTCATTGTTTATACAGTAAGAGGCTCTATAAATAAGACAAAATCTGATAAATCGGGTAAATTCCTTCCTACAATTTACTTTTTTTTTTGTTGATTTTATGATTTTATGATTTATTTAGATTATTTTGTGCTCCATTCAGGGTGAGCATTTTTTAATACATTTTTATATAATTTTGTTTGTGGTCAACTTAAGATGGGAAGACATACATTTAGGATGGCAGTGAATCAGATGAACTCTGAGACTCTTCAGCATCTGAATGTGTTTTATTTTCCTGCAGGATCAAAACCAAAAGCTGAACTCACATCAGATACTGAAGGATCTGTACTGACGGGAAACACAGTGACTCTGACGTGTCTCATGAATCAGTTCACTGGATGGAAGTTTTACTGGTACAAACACACACAGAACACTGAGAAGACGACAACAGATACAAACACCTACACAATGTCCAATGTTAGAGTTTCAGATGGAGGTCAGTTCTGGTGTAGAGCTGGAAGAGGGAATCCAGTCTATTACACAGACTACAGTGATGTTCTGTGGATCAATGTTACAGGTGAGATTTTGAGATGTCATGGACCTCAGTCAGGTAGATATTTAATCTGTTCTGTGGGTTGTAACATCGTAAATAAACTTTCTGTCATTATTTGATGTCCTCTTACGCTGTTCCAAACTTTCTGTCATTCTTGTAACACAAAGGGAGAAATGTTAAAGAATAGCTTCAGAAGAATGGGAATTTATCTAATGGACATATTTTTATGCTTTTTTGTGGCAGTTTGGAGTTAGACAGCTTCAGTTCCTGTTTACTTTTATTACATGGAAATGTTTGCCTGTACATTCTTAAACATTTCATCTTTAGGTTTGGAACAAACATGACGGTGCTGTAGTTCATGTGTTATTTTTATAACTCACTTGTTTTTTCCCGCTGGAAAAGTTTTATTCCCCTGATCAAGTTCTGTTAGATGTTCGAATATTCTACAAAACACATGCAAACATATGCTGTATATCTGAACATTTGATCTTTATACAAATAGATAAATTATATGTTGTTGTATTTGTACAGAGAGTCCTAAAGCAGTTTTGAGCGTTGAGCCTGACAAACAGCTGTTCTCAGGAGAAACTGTAACTCTGAGATGTGAAATACAGACTAAACAAGACACTGAGTGGACATACAGCTGGACTGTTAAGCCTTATAACATGAAAAGAAACTTCAACTGTGAGACACAAGAGTGTAAAATCAGAGTTTATCGTCACCACAGCGGTGAATACAGCTGCATGGGAAAAATAAAAGATCAAAACTCTGAGAAGAGTGATGCTGTTACACTGACTGTATCATCATGTGAGTTTATATGTTTGTTCATCATTATTAGTGTAAAGAGCTGAAGTGTAACATGTTATTCATGAGAGATTTCTCACTTTCAGATAAACCCAAGACAGTTTTAAGAGTTTCTCCACAGCAGTGGCTGACTGAAGGAGATTCAGTGACTCTGATGTGTGAGGTTAACAGATCCTCTACAGGCTGGACATTCAGCTGGTTCACTGAACACAATCTCTCCTCAGGTAATACACTCTCACTTTATTTTCTCTTTTTAATATTCCATCTTTAAATCTTAATGTATAGCACATTTCCCTTGACAGGTTATGATCTGGTGTCAGACAGCAGTGGAGGATCTAAAGGCAACTACACTGTGAGTTCTGCTGCTCTGAAGCACACAGGAGTTTATGTGTGCGGAGCAGAGAGAGGAGATCCAGTCTATCACACACACAACAGCAGCACACAACCACTGTGGATCACTGGTGACTTCAACACACAACTAAACAACAACAAGCTCTTATATCATTCATTTCTTCATTCATCTATAAGCTGTGTTTTTCTTCTCAGGTGTTTCTTCTTCAGTGTCTCTGATCATCAGACCCAACAGAACTCAACACTTCTCATCTGAATCTCTCTCTCTGAGCTGTGAGGATCACAGGAACTCTACTGGATGGACAGTGAGAAGATACACAAACACACTGGAAACTTGTTCATCATCATCAGTCAGATCTAAAGGAACAGAATCTACATGTACAATCAGATCTCTCATCACATCTGACACTGGAGTGTACTGGTGTGAGTCTGAATCTGGACACAAACTTCATCCTGTTAATATCTCAATACACAGTGAGTTTATAATTCTGTATTTATTATCTTAACACAAAATATCACTTATATTACACTACATTACATTTGTTCCTCTGTTGTGTAGATGGTGATGTGATTCTGGACAGTCCTGTTCATCCTGTGACTGAAGGAGATTCTCTGACTCTTCACTGTTTATATCGAGATAAAAACCCATCAAACCTCAGAGCTGAATTCTATAAAGATGGATCAGTGGTGCAGAATCAGACTACAGGAGACATGATGATCATCTCTACAGTCTCAAAGTCACATGAGGGTTTCTACTACTGTAAACACCCAGAGAGAGGAGAGTCTCCAAAGAGCTGGATCTCAGTCACAGGTGATACTGTCCTGTACAAGTATAAAAAAAAATATTTCTGCATAATTTACAAATGTTCTGGTTGTATAAGAATATCTCTGTCTATTCTCAGTCTCTTCGCCTCGTGGTCTGATAGTCGGAGTGGCTGTTGGATTGAGCTTCATGTTTTTGATCATTGTCTTGGTTCTGGTGTGGAGCTACAGAAACAAAAAAGGTTCAAATCTTTTACACTCATTTAATTCAATGTGATGTATGTGACGTGCTATATTACACAGACATACACAAGTGTCAGATGAGGACTGTTGTAATATTTATAGCACTGTCTCCACCATCTTGTTGGCAAATACATACTTCACTTTTGATTTGAAGAAGTTCTGTGTATTTTGAATACATGTTTGACACAAACAGTGTTTTGACAATTTTATTTTTTCTTTTCTTCTAATGTGTTTGTGTAGGTAAAGTGTCTGAGTCTCCCTCTGGTGTCAGTGCACAGCAGAACATCAGTCAGACATCAGATCAGAAACTAAGTGAAGATACTCCACTGCAGTCTGGTCAGTCATCATCAACTTATGGTCAATGACACAAATCTTTTAAACAATTGAAACATTGGTAAACATTATTACTTTAAAAAGTTACATTTATAAGATCTAAAGCTTTGACAAATTGTTTTATACTCTTTTAACAGAAGATTCTCATATTCATGACTCAGTTGATTCAACAGATGATAAAAACACAAGTACAGGTATCATAATGATGTCATTTAATGTATTTCATCTCATAACAGTGAAACAGTTTTAAAGGTTTTAATGGTGAAATCTTGTTTCTTTATCAGTGACTGTGAGCGGCCCCAGTGATGAACTGTATTCACAAGTCGACATCAAGAAAAAGAAACGCAAGAGCAAAGGTAGAAAGAACCAGAAGAGTAAAATGACAAACTGCTAGGATAAATCTTAATCGTGTCTTTATTCTTTCGTTGTAGACAATGTGAGTGCAGAAGCTGATCTCACGTATGCTGAGATTGAACTGAAGCCAAAGAAAGAAGTGAAGAAAAAGAAAGAGAAGAAAGGTAAAGAAAAACTTCATGATCATTAGAGGTATTTAAAATGCCCTTACAATGGGACCTGAGAATGTCAGGATGTTTCTAATCTTTGGTTTACCAACTCTTGGCAATTTTAGAGAATAACAAAGAGAGTGAAGACACGCTGTACTCGAACCTGAAGATGAAATGACATCGAGGTGAAAAACATTTAAATGATAAATGACACAATCAGAAAAGAAAATGTATTAAACATAATTTGAGTTTTTTCATTAATTTGTGTTTCAGATGTTGTTTGTGGATCTAATGATGTGACATATGCTCAGATTAAATATAACACCAGAGGAGAAAAACCACTAAAGATACAAACATGGAATAAATAATAATAAGATCCTTGTTTAAGATTTCATTATCTGCCAAATCTAACAAATCTTTCAATGCTCTGCTGTAAAGTTAGATGTCAAGTGTCAGAATGAGTTTAGTTTTAAGTGATAAAGAAAAGAGTTTCATAATTTTTTAAAGATAGTATTTAACCTGAGAGGGCAATACATTTAACACTTAATATTTGAAGAGTTTATTTCCAAAATGTGAACTCAGTTTTTAACGTTTTTTATTGTGCTTTCCAATTAATATCAATCAAACTGCAGTTGTTCTGTTTTGATTTAAGTCCTAACAACTCAAAACATACATCTCACTAACACAATAAAACACAATAAAACATGATAACGTGATAAAAACATGATATCTCATTTTGGAAACAAACTCTTCATTTGCAGCCCTTCATGTGAGAATCTTTAACTCTCTAAAAGCAAAAGCCTGTGTGACATTATAACATGTGCATTGATTTGGAGTTGATTGAACATTTCATTTCTTTTTTAATACAGTTTTATATTTAAGTGAGGAGTGTTTTAATACAGCTGTCCTGCTTTTATATATGTTCACAAGATGTGTCATGTTTTAATCTCATATAGAGTATAATGATGAGCTTAAGGACACAAATGATTTTCAGGCACACATTTGGGCCAAAGGAATCAGTTCCTGTGTCTCAACTGTTCATCAGCTGAATATCTCATATGTTGAGAAATATCTCATATATTCAGCTGATAAAGTTAATTTTGTGTAATGTTGGCCAAAGTAAGAGAAGTGTTTAGGGACACCTGAAAAATCATCTTTAATAACTCCCACAGAGAATGTTGTATATAACTGGACACTGTTGCTATATTTGTATTACCTGTGTTTAAGGTCTTTGTTGTTGTTGTTCTTTGTCTTTATATTGTAAAGCTGTTGCAGTGCTTCTGTTTACATTGTTCGGCTGTTTTTGTTTTATTAAAAAGATGTGAATTTAGATCCTCTCGTTCTTCTTTCTCAGTCGTTTAAAAAAATCTGCGTGGATGCAAATTTATATTTGAATATAAAACGTTCAGTTATGATCCTTGATTCTTACTGCTTAAATCACTTTTCCGCTCATTCTCCTTCACAACTTCTTCCTGTTGAAACATTCTTCCTTGGCTCTCCTGTTTTTCCCAAGCTGTTGATATCCTTTGGACAAAATCATGTTGACCCTGGGAGAACATTTAAATCAACCAATCAGGTGCATGGGCCTACACTAGATCCTGAATATAAGAAGGGACTTGACCATGTGTAACTGTCTGCTTTATTGTCAATTCTGCTACATGTACAGTACATACATATAGAGGATTGAAATTGTGTAACTATCAGACCCATGCATGGTGCATAAAAATAACACTAACACAGAATAAAAATATATATATATAAAAATACAGATTATACATATGTGTCAAATACAACTTTTACAAGCGGGGCTATAAAAAAAGAGAATATACTGTAGGTAATGGCAGACCAGTGCAAACCAGAGGATTTTGCGGGTGAGACGGGTTCCATAAATGTCCTGGAGGGGGAGAGACACCAATGATCCTCTCAGCTGCTCTCACTATGTGTTGGAGGATCTTGCGACAGAATGCGTAACAGGCGCTATAACCTCACAGTGATGCAGCCAGTCAAGAAGTCTCTTGATGGTGCTTCTGTAAAAGGTGCACATGATGGGAGTTGGGGCTCTGGCTCTTGACAGTTTGCGGAGGAAGGGGACAAATAGTCCAATTGTGAAGAAATAAGAGCGTGTACAAGCATCTCCATTTCTTATTTCGAATCCATAGATCTAATTTTGTCAATGTTCCTGAAATGGAATAAACAGGAATGAAATTCAGACTTAACATGTTTTACCTATTCTGACGTATTATTGTGATGTGTTTGCCATCAGGCTTGTTTTTCTCCCACATTCTCTCTGTTGTACTTCTCTCGCTCTACCTGCTCACAGGTTTATCATCTACAGCTGCAGCTCGTGGTGAGAGAATGCCCGAGACTGAGTGACAGTTAAAGCAGTCTGGAGTTGGCTGTACATGTCAGGATCCAGGACTTGTTTCAGTCTCCAGCCACTGGATGTCACTGTCTCCTTGTGTGGTGTTTCCCTAGTGATTTTTGTTTTCACCTGTTCCTCATTTGTCCCCTGTGTATTAAAGTTGGTCCCTGTTCCCTGTCTCTTTGCTCAGTCTTTAATGTTTTGTAGCCAAGTTCCCCAGTCTCAAGTCATGTGTCTTTGTGTACTTCGTCTGCTGTTGGTTTTATGGAGTTTTATGAGAACATTATTACTTTTGGATCTACCTCTTCGGAGTTGTTAAAGTTTCCACTTTATTTTTGCTTGTTTCTTGCTTACCATGTGGATTATCAGCATTTTTAGTTAAGATTCTTTATGAGACCTTTTTTTTCTTGCTTGGCCTCTACGGAGTTGTTTTTGTTACCCTTATTTTCTGAGCCTTGTGGTTTACCTTGTCTTCGAGGAGGTTATTAAAAGGATCTTCTTTGTTTTATTCAACCCTCGGTTTGTGCGTCTGTCTTTGGATCCAACATTCCTCGGTGGCATCCGTGTTTACCGTTAACTCACAACACCGGAGACCCGAGTTTGAGTCCCTGCCCTGACAGTACAATCACACATTTCTCCTCTGATCCAGATTGAAACATTGTTTGTTTTGTGATGGTGGTTCTGTGTCTAACGGAGTAGTTTCTCTATTAAGAGCAAGAAACAGTGGTTGTAAATTCTGGTGCTTTAACTCGTCTGTGGTGTCTTTTCACTGTAGTATCTGCTGATTCAGAGAACTTTTCTCTTTACAAGGTCTTAGGAAAAGAGAGTCTTTGTACAATTTTTTCTGTTTGGTAATTAAAAAGCATTGTGAACCTGATGGTTATTTTACTTTTCTTTATTCTCTTTGAGAAGCAGTAGCGAGAAAGAGCCGCCTCCCCCCACTCTTCTCCTGTTCAGAGGACTGAAGGCAGTCCATGTTGTTTCTTTATTTTATTTTGTCAATTTTGCATCTTAAACCTTATATACCCCTTTTTTTTGTTATTTTAGGCCATATTTTCTCCTGAAGAGATGCTTCCTTGGATTATTTTGTGTTTAATAGTTTTGTGAATCAAAACCTTTTTGTTTGCTTCTAAGTAAGGCGTTGTGTGTTCACTCTGGCACAGAGGAACAGAATTGTGTCTCCATTTTATTCCTTATTTATAACCTTGCTACAACCCTGAGAATTGAACCGGTGATCTTCTGGTTACAAGTCCGACTCTTTAATCACTAGACCACAACTGCCCCTGTAAAACCTTTGAGCTCTCCAGCTTGAAAACTCTTTGAGATACAGATGCAGAAGCAAAAAGTGTTACAACCGAACCCGGTCTCCCCTACTAGATGCTCATTTCTCAGACTTTTTTTTGAAATTCAGGTTGTCAGATACTTTGCACATCAAGCATTTGTGGAAAAGTCAGTGACATGGTTTTGTGGATGGTTTCTGGTTACACATGTCAAGTCTTTAGTCGTTTTTTGTCCAAGATATGGTTTTGGTTCCTCTTTAATTATAGCTCTATGAGTTGGGTTTGTCTTTTTTCTTGTCTTGCAGAATATTCAATTCAATTCAATTCAAGTTTATTTATATAGCGCTTTTCACAATGTGTATTGTTTCAAAGCAGCTTTACAGGGCAAACAGGAAAAACAGAAAAGGTAAAACACAGCACAGTGCATTGTATTTATACAACGAGTAAGATCATACTAATAAATAATATATAATTTCTAAATAAATAAATAAATGCAGTCTCCCGGTGAGCAGGCCAACACTGCCCTGCTGTGGCGAGGAACCGAAACTCCAATGATTGATTAATGGAGAAAAAAACCTCGGGAGAAACCAGGCTCAACCGGGAGGGCCAGATCCCCTCTGACGTGTCATAGCTGCACTCAAACTGCTGACATGTGATTTAAGTTTAGCATTCAATACCAAATATTGTAACTTCAGCATTAATGAGACAAATAGTCCGTCTTTGCTCTTTGTTGGGGGTGTATTGGTCTGAGCTGGGATGGTCCGATGGTCATATTTCTCTTGGCTGGTGATGGAATTGCCTTAGATGGGGCTGGGATGCTCAGTCAGTCTGCAGCTGTAGCTGGCGTTATCTCAAATTGGGGATGGGCATCTGTCGGTCGTCTGGACATGGTGGAACTTCTTCCTACCTCGGGATGGGCATCCCGAAGCAGAGGCGGAAAGAGAATAAAGAGAATAATTAGCGTAGCTGCTGTTCATTAACTATGCATTAAGTGAAAGCTTGGCTGAAAAGATGTGTCTTTAATCTAGATTTAAATTGGGAGAGTGTGTCTGACCCTCGAATAGTATCAGGAAGGCTATTCCAGAGTTTAGGTGCTACGTATGAGAAAGCTCGACCCCCTTTGGTGGATTTAGTTATTCTAGGTGTTGTCAAAAGTCCTAAGTTTTGAGATCTTAGAGAGCGTGTTGGGTTGTAACGTGATAAAAGCTCGGTTAAGTAAATAGGGGCTAAACCGTTTAAGGCTTTGTATGTAATTAAAAGAATTTTAAAATCAATACGATACTTAATGGGTAGCCAGTGAAGAGATGATAAAACTGGGGTTATGTGATCGTATTTTCTTGACCTAGTAAGAACTCTGGCAGCTGCATTCTGAACTAACTGTAGTTTGTTTATCGATGATGCAGGACAACCAGTAAGTAGAGCATTACAATAGTCAAGTCGTGAGGTCACAAATGCATGAATAAGCTTTTCTGCGTCAGCAAAACATAAAATATTTCGTAACTTGGAAACATTTCTAAGGTGAAGAAGGCTGTTTTTGTGATATTTGAGATGTGATTTTTAAATGACAGGTTGCCGTCTAATATAACGCCTAGGTCTTTAACTGTATTTGTTGGAGTAACAGTGCAGCCTTCAATTTGCAGGCTGTAATCGGAGATATTCTGTTTACCTGTTTTTGGTGCTATAAGTAATATTTCCGTTTTGTTAGAGTTTAAAAGAAGGAAATTACTAGTCATCCAATGTTTTATGTCCTCGATGCACTCTGCCAGTTTGGATAGTTTGAAGGAATCATCTGGTCTTGATGAGATATATAGCTGAGTATCATCTGCGTAACAGTGGAAGCTAATTTCATGTTTTCTAATAATGTTGCCGAGGGGCAGCATGTATATGGAGAAAAGCAAGGGTCCTAAAACCGATCCCTGAGGTAATCCATAATTTACTTGCGTAAGATATGACGATTTCCCTTTTAAATGGACATATTGATATCTGTCTGTTAAGTAAGATTTGAACCATTGTAGTGCCTGTCCCTGAATACCAATATAATTGTGTAAACGATCTAATAGTATTTTATGGTCTACAGTATCGAAAGCAGCACTAAGGTCAAGCAGGACTAAGAGTGAGATGTTACCTTTATCTGATGCAATAAGAAATTTACTCACATTATTCACTGTTCTGTGAACACAATGAACATTATTTCATAAGACAATTAATACTAATTTACAGTTTTGGAGAATAAGAGCTTCTGAGGCAGCGTGTGCACTTTGTGATCAAGTAGGTCTATTAAAGAAGTGTTTGTGACAGTGATGTAGTCCTACACCTCCAAACACTAAACACCCTCTCTAATCTCAAACACATAGACACAAATAAATCACTCAACAAATATTACATTATTATAGCTTACATTCTACAATATTATATATAGAATGTCACTATTAAAATCATGCAACACATTTAATTTTAACATCCTGTTAACAAAATCATAACATTTTGAGTATAGTTTTAACAGAGTGATTTTTTTGTCATTGTACAGAAAGACCAAAACCTCAAGTGTCTGTTTGGCCTGATGGACATGTATTCAGAGAAGAAACTGTCACTCTCACATGTGACATCAGAGGAGGAGGAGTCACTAACTGGCATGTACAGCTGGAATAAAGATCCACCGTCATACATTGCCAGTTCTCAACAGTATTCAGTATTCTCAATCAGTTCTGTTAGAGAGTCTGACGCAGGTCAATACACCTGTAGAGGAACAGAGACCAGTGGATCACGATCATCACACACCAGTGATGCAGTTACACTGACAGTATCAGGTGAGTGTGTTCTTCAATATACAGACATATTTTGCATATCATGAAACCTTTTATTGATTTCACAATTTAGTTTAAAAGAATGTTTTTCTGAAATTAAAATATTTCCGTAAAGAGAATATCTATTACACAACACATTCACCAAACATGAAAAGCAGACAAATGCATTGTGATGAGCGGTGTTGGATTTATAATATTTAAACAGATAATTGTAACTTTTTAGTGTAAGTGTAGAAAAATTTAGAAAATGTTTCCTTCAATTAAATAAACACTTAAGTCACGCCGTGGGAAAGATACATTGTAGTAAATAAAACAAAACCAAGTTTTTACATGAAATAAAATAATGTGCCAGAGAATGACAGTCAGACAGCCTCATATCAGATAGAGTCTGTCTTTGATACTTTAGAAAATATCTGTGTCCAGTCGCTCAGTCTGACAGTCTGAATTAAATGTTCATGTCCATGACCAAAGCATTTAACACATAAAACATGTGATGTAACAATCCTGTTATTTATTGTGTCTTTAAAGTTGTGCTAAATGCTGTGATGTGAATAAAGTCACAACTAAAGATTGATGTTAGAAAAAATATTTTGATAGAGTGACATGTGTCCTCATGTGAAATCCAGGCACATAATCTTATTTTGAGTTTGGGAGCATCAAAGTATAAAGCCATAATATGACAAAAAATCTATGATGATTTTCTTGACACTGTTTTATAACTTTGCACCAAAAAAATACAGACTTTGGCTTCCTAAACTTGTCCTAATTATTAAAGATATTAGGATTATAATTGATCAGAATGTTTTTACACTTTGTAAAATAATTTAATTTAGAAAAAATACAATAAATCACAAAAAAAGTATTTAGTGAGCGATGGCAGACAGGTTTATATACATCACTGGTACTTTTATTAAACACTTAGCACATTATTAAAATATTAAAAAAACGAATGTATATTATAATAAAAAGATCAGTTCTGTTCCTTGATTCTGATTGGCTGAGCGGAGTTCTAAGCCTTTATAAAATACAGCCATATATAACGGCTGACCGCACCACATAGGCTAAATATCATTTTATTTAATTTATTTTATGAAACCTTGCTAAGCATATGGAGTAATCGTTTTATAAAAAGCAATAAGCCCCGTAAAGCAGTGGGATACAGTCCTCTCTTAGCTGTTATAAAATGCACTGTAACCCACTGCTTTACGGGGCTTATTGCTTTAATAAACCGTTGGATTTAGACCAATCAGCGTCCAGGACTTTGGATCCTGCTTTGTGTGTTTATTATAGTCCTGAGTTAATATTACATTATATTTACAGATTTACCCAGAGTTACAGTGACAGTAACACCAGACACATCTGTGTTCACTGGAGAGACAGTCACTCTGAAGTGTGAGATAGAAACACATCACAAGAACTGGAGATATCAGTGGTATAAAAAAGACTAAACTGAATTGTTGATCTCTACACCTTTCAATGTAAACACAAACACTATCAGTACAGTTACTCCGTCTGATCAGGGTCAGTACTGGTGTAGATGAGAGAGAAAACCTCAATATTAAGCTCTGGTGTTCATCTCACTGTGATGGAGTTCAATATCAATGTGTTTAAAATGAGAAAAGAAGGACAGAAACATCTTAAATGAGCATTAATTGTGAGAAACATCAGTGATCATGCTGTATATGTGTTTAAGGAGGATCAGAAATATATGGTTTTAGTTCATTTAGTCTTATGAATGTTAACATTCTCCACTAAAAGATTTATAACCTTATTTTCAACTTTCCACAGCTTTACCCAGAATTATTATAAAACTACTTATTGTGTCTGTATAGATTCATCTGTTTGTGATGTGAGATTTATTTCACTTTTAGTTAACCAGACTCTATTAAATAGGCAAAATCTCATAAAATGTTTCAGTTAAATCATTTAAATTCTGTTTCACAAGTTTTTTTAACTGTAAGATTCATTTTGATTATTTTATGTTGTCACATCCCATCCAGGGAACTGATCCATTCAGGATCAGCTTTCTATTTTTTTTCCAACTAAAGACGGGAATTCATACATTCAGGGCGATATTTTCATTTTTAATTGACTACTTTTATGTCTTTGTGCCGCCTTGGGATTTGAGACAAGCCCAAGTTGTTTACTAATAAGCAAGTCCGACTACGCCACCCTAGGAGTTAATCCTGGGAAAATACTCAAACACTTAAAGCACACAGGTTTGGTTCCCTCGTAGAATTAGACAAGAGAGGTGAGAAATATACAAAAATACAAATGTTTATTAATTTAAAAATGATTTAAAACATTGGACGCTGAAACAAGAGACACTGAAACTCCATTTCAACAAAACAAAAGAAAAACATATACAACCTAAATTGGTATATAGCCGTTAGGTGTATATGTAAAAAAATAACGAAATAACACCGGCAGGGCTGAGGCTCCCAACAGCAGGAATTAATGTGGAGCCGTAATCAATGTGGAGTTCGAGTTTACAAGGCACACGTTCACACACACGCACACCCGTGCAGTCTACTCACACTATCAAGCACTCACAGTGTACACCGCACACAATAAAGAGGAACCACCACCACAAGGAGGAAGGCCAATCTAGCCGTGGGACCCCAGCTCCTGCAATAAACAAATCAGAATGAGATACTATAAAAACAAACATAAAAATGATAATGTCAATAAAAAAACAGATAAAGGCAGAAAACAAAAGAATCAATTAGTTGGTCACTTGAGATTACCACAAAACAACTTTAATTCAGTAGATGACCACATGCAAATAGAGTCACACTGATCGATGGTTGATCACATGCCTCCAAAGCTATGAGCAGTTAATTAGTTTTACACTAGTAAAGATGAAAGAAAAGTAGGGCAGCTAAGCTCCCCTCCAAGCGGAAGGAACAAAATAGTCCTCCCACCCCAGCCAGAAATATGAAACGGGGCACTTAAAAACCACAATAAGAGCCAAAACGAGCAGTCCCCAATTTATTTATGGTGATGATCACGTCGGCGCGGCTTTAGGCTATGGACCGCAGAACTGTAACAGCGTGCAGACAACAGCACGCAAAATCACAGCATAGAACGAGAAGGAGAATCCTACAGCGAACACAAGAAGAGATGTTACTAATCATAATATTACCCCACTCCCAATTATAGTTGCGTCCAAAACCCTTACCATCAGGATATCACGCCAGATAGTACACTTACACACTTAATAGACACTGATAGGTCACAGTCACGCCCACCGATAACACAATGGGATACAGGGAATCAGGCCCATTTAATTCGCGAAAAGAAATGTTAAGCTCACACACCCATACCAACCCTATAGAACGAGCTCTTAAGAATAAACATACTTGAGAGGCGAACAGTCATCAAGTCCACTGAGCAGTACAAAAGAAGAGCACCATCACCAAGCTGCACTACAACCTCCGTCAACACGAGCAAAACAAACGGGGAAATCGGACGTGACGCATCCCAGGTAACAACCAATCAGGCTTTAAATAGAAGATACTACTTGCTGATAAGCTAATGCTGCTGTCAATCACCTAGTCCCGTTACATCTTGAATGATGAAAAACAGGCCGGAATGAAACACAGAATATCAGTTTGTCACTTCTGTCTGTGATGATAAGCACAAGATAAACTGAACAGTTTGTCAGATTTCACAATCGTATCTTTCTCTTCTGTTCTGTTTGCGAAATAACAGCAAATTTATTCATTTGTTAGGAACAATTAAATGTTTGTGAATATTTTGTCATTTGCTATAAAAGCAGTTTAACCCTTATTCTCTGTGTGTTTGTTAGAGCCCTGAGTTTAAATATTACATTATATTTACAGATTTACCCAGAGCTACAGTGAGAGTAACACCAGACACATCTGTGTTCACTGGAGAGACAGTCACTCTGAAGTGTGAGATAGAAACACATCACAAGAACTGGAGATATCAGTGGTATAAAGACAGAACTGGGAATCCCGTGTTTTCCTCAGACTCAAACATCTTCACCATCAGTTCAGCATCTGATCAGGATGAGTTCTGGTGTAGAGGAGAGAGAGCTGGACGCCCCTCATCCTCACAGGACAGTGATCATGTGACTCTCTCTGTTAAAGGTCAGTCATGACTGTAATAAAGACTCAGAGAGAAGCAGATGAACTCTGAGACTCTTCAGCATCTGAATGTGTTTTATTCTCCTGCAGGATCAAAACCAAAAGCTGAACTCACATCAGATACTGAAGGATCTTTACTGACGGGAAACACAGTGACTCTGACGTGTCTCATGAATCAGTTCACTGGATGGAAGTTTTACTGGTACAAACACACAAAGAACACTGAGAAGAAGACAACAGATAGAAACACCTACACAATGTCCAATGCTAGAGTTTCAGATGGAGGTCAGTACTGGTGTAGAGCTGGAAGAGGGAATCCAGTCTATTACACAGACTACAGTGATGTTCTGTGGATCAATGTTACAGGTGAGATTTTGAGATGTCATGGACCTCAGTCAGGTAGATATTTAATCTGTTCTGTGGGTTGTACTGTCTTAACTCCATGAATACATTTTCTGTCATTATTTGATGTCCTCTTACGCTGTTTCAAACTTTGTGTCATCAATGTAACACAAAAGGAGAAATGTTCTGTTAGATGTTAAATATTCTACAAAACACACGCAAACACATGCTGTATATCTGAACATTTGATCTGATTTACACAAATAAATAAATAATATTATATGTTGTGTTTGTACAGAGACTCCTAAAGCAGTTTTGAGCGTTGAGCCTGACAAACAGCTGTTCTCGGGAGAAACTGTCACTCTGAGATGTGACATACAGACTAAACAAGACACTGAGTGGACATACAGCTGGACTGTAAAGCCTTATAACATGAAAAGAAACTTCAACTGTGAGACACAAGAGTGTAAAATCAGAGTTTATCAGAGTGTCAGCGGTCACTACACATGTGGAGGAAAGAGTGTAAATGGACAAAACTCTGAGAAGAGTGAAGCTGTTACACTGACTGTATCATCATGTGAGTTTATATGTTTGTTCATCATTATTAGTGTGAAGAGCTGAAGTGTAACATGTTATTCATGAGAGATTTCTCACTTTCAGATAAACCCAAGACAGTTTTAAGAGTTTCTCCACAGCAGTGGCTGACTGAAGGAGATTCAGTGACTCTGATGTGTGAGGTTAACAGATCCTCTACAGGCTGGACATTCAGCTGGTTCACTGAACACAATCTCTCCTCAGGTAATACACTCTCACTTTATTTTCTCTTTTTAATATTCCATCTTTAAATCTTAATGTATAGCACATTTCCCTTGACAGGTTATGATCTGGTGTCAGACAGCAGTGGAGGATCTAAAGGCAACTACACTGTGAGTTCTGCTGCTCTGAAGCACACAGGAGTTTATATGTGCGGAGCAGAGAGAGGAGATCCAGTCTATCACACACACAACAGCAGCACACAACCACTGTGGATCACTGGTGACTTCAACACACACAACTAAACAACAACAAGCTCTTATATCATTCATTTCTTCATTCATCTATAAGCTGTGTTTTTCTTCTCAGGCGTTTCTTCTTCAGTGTCTCTGATCATCAGACCCAACAGAACTCAACACTTCTCATCTGAATCTCTCTCTCTGAGCTGTGAGGATCACAGGAACTCTACTGGATGGACAGTGAGAAGATACATAAACACACTGGAAACTTGTTCATCATCATCAGTCAGATCTACAGGAACAGAATCTACATGTACAATCAGATCTCTCATCACATCTGACACTGGAGTGTACTGGTGTGAGTCTGAATCTGGACACAAACTTCATCCTGTTAATATCTCAATACACAGTGAGTTTATAATTCTGTATTTATTATCTTAACACATATTATCACTTATATTACACTACATTACATTTGTTCCTCTGTTGTGTAGATGGTGATGTGATTCTGGACAGTCCTGTTCATCCTGTGACTGAAGGAGATTCTCTGACTCTTCACTGTTTATATCGAGATAAAAACTCATCAAACCTCAGAGCTGAATTCTATAAAGATGGATCAGTGGTGCAGAATCAGACTACAGGAGACATGATGATCATCTCTACAGTCTCAAAGTCACATGAGGGTTTCTACTACTGTAAACACCCAGAGAGAGGAGAGTCTCCAAAGAGCTGGATCTCAGTCACAGGTGAGTGAGTCTGTCATGTGACCTACAGTTGAGCTCATAATTATTCATATCCTATACAGGCAAATATGATCTAAGAAAGCTGTTCAAATAAATCTGCATCATTAAGCATTTGGATCTTTAATAAATTAATAAAAATAACAACAACAACAACAATGGTCATTTTTAAATAAAAGATCAAAAGCTTAATGATGCAGATTTATTTTTACAGCCTTTTTTGATCATATTTACCTATGGCATGAATAATTTGGAGCTCAACTCAACGCTGATTTTGTTATAGTTCAGTTATTCTGTATGATAACTTGTGATAAAACTGTTTCAGGATCATTTCAGGAGAAGATTTCTGTCCTCAAGATTCTCAGTTTTCTGCTGGCAGTTTGTCCATATCTGATAGTGACAGTCGTGCTGGTGTTCAAATGCTATAGATTGAGATATGAAACATCGGTCTGATATGTTAGGTTGTTGCATTGATCATGAAGATCTTAGTGAATTAAACAACAAAGTAGTCAATATGATCATTAACACTGGATGTGTCTGGATTATATCTGGAGAAATGAAGATTGATATCTGTATGTGGGGCTTTTAATAGGAATTCTGGGGATTGGGGTGTAAATTGGTTTGGGGTGGAGCTCTAGAATTAGGATCAGCTTTGAGTCTATTAGTGACAGTCCTCTCTATCTGATGTATACTTTTTATAAATTCGTTCAAATATGTGCTGGTCTGTTGAGGATGACTTTCCCTGTCATATCCTGTGTTTTCCAAGATTTAGTTTGTAGCTTTAGGTTATCTTTATTAGATTCATTTTGCTTGGTGTTGTCATCCTCTACTTGCTTTCTAAGGTATTTCTTTGGACACTATGGGGCGGTTTCCCGGACCAGGATTATCTTAAATCAGGACTAGGCCTGAGTTAAATTAGGATATTTAAGGATATTTAAAAAACTTATTTTACAAACAACTTTACAGGTCTACACCTTGAGACAAAACAATCGCACTCATATATTTAAAATTATGTCAGTGCAAGTTGTTTTCGATTGAGACACCCCTAACATTAAAGTTAGTCTAGGACTAGTCTTAAGCCCTGTCCGGGAAACTGCCCCTATATGTATTGACATTAAAAGTGCTATACGAAAAAATGTAACTGAATATGTCTCTCCATTTTTTCCACTCCAATGAATATATTTCTTTGAACACACATGCTTTATGAAGTGGGTCGTCTGGTCAAGTTAAGTGTGCAAAAATGACAACAAAATACATGAGATAAAATGTTTATAAAATTTTAAGAAGAAATAAATGAATATCAACCCACACTTTTGGAATAAATAAGTTGTTTTTCATTCAGAATCGATTTATATTATGTTAATAATTGAAATCTTAAAACTAACATGGTAACTACAATACTATCTCAGTGTCACAGTTGTATAGACCAGAAGTCCAGAATACCTTCCTGCTCCAGTTACACAAATACTGTATTTGAACAAAATACAACCAACAGAATATGTCTGTCTGATTTGAAATGCTAAATAATATCTTAATACTGATACTAAAAAGCAATACTAAACATAATTAAAAACTGAAACCGAAAATGCTTCTGGACCAGTATTTACATCTTACAAAGAAGTGGTCTTTAATGACTGATAGATTTGATCTATTTTCTAATATGTTTTACTCTCTCTGGTCCTAAATGCAACTATTAAAGGTGAGATTATAAAACCTATCAGTGAATAGGTTTTAATTCTCATGTATCTTTTTTAATAAATAACAATTAATTTTTTTCCTGTTTACTGTCACTTTGTCTTATTGAGGTATAAAGACAAAAGGAACTCTAAGACAACAAATCTATTCCACTTCGATTGACTCGACAAGGCATTAAGTCAATGATATTACATATATTGGGTTTCATGTCAGAACATTAGAAACTTTAGCATGAAACGCAGATGAGATGTGTTGATCTCTGGTGTGAGCGTCTATATGTGCATCTATATGTTTTTGCTTCTTCCTCTTTCAGCATCATGTTGGTTTGGTGAACTAGTCAGGTCTTCAGATTTAACTCTTTAATGTTCAGTAAGTCTTTGGATTTTTCTTTTATTTCACTATCCAGTAAACAGAAATCATGAGTCTATGTGTTTAAAAACACAACATCACACTCCACAACAAGCTTGATCTCCTCTAACATTCGTGTCTGTAGCATACATGATGAAGAATGAGTTTTGAAGTTTAAATACATTGGTGTATTGTTTTAATTCATAAGTCCAATTGTAAACAATTAATATTTGATTTACTGTATCTTCACATGTACATAAATATTAATATTCTGACACCAGTCAGTGTTTGTGGTGTGCTGGAATAGAGAGATGAAGAGGATCTTGTTGTAAAGTGTTTCTATCTCTATAGATCTGTGGTATTAACCAGTGTGTGAGAAAGCAATAGTGGTTCAGGGCTGGGTTTCCTGAAACCTTCGTATTGCTACATCTGTCTTAAGAATTTAGTGCTACTACTCTTAAAGTACAACTTAAGAGTGATGTCGAGTTAAGAAGGTTTCGGGAAACCCAGCCCAGGACAAATTGTTGTCACCACAATTATTATGTGCAGTTAGTGACTGTAAATTTTGTTTTACTTGATATGACACTGTTTAAAAGTCCCAATAAATCGCTGGTCTGCAACTGTATGCATGTAAATGTTACTTTGGGATTTTCATTCAGAACATCAATGTATTCTGCATCCCAGTTCACTTATATATTTGAATGCAGCGTCACTAAACTTCTGGCTCTCAAAATAAGTTGTGAGTAACATCGGCTACTTTAAAAATACACAAGATTCAGCACAAACTCATAATTTCAAAAACTATTTAGGGTGAATAGTATGCAGATTGGGACGCAGGGGTTGTACATTGGTGTTATTGAGGAAGTGTTTGAGTGTTTAACACAGTGTGTTTGTTGAAGTGTGTCATCAGTAGATCAGTATGGAGTTCAGTTCTCTTCTTCTAGTGCTCTGTGAGTATTATCTATTATCTTCTCAGTGTTTCTGCATTTTTAAAGTCTTGTCATGCTCCTCTTAAAGTTAAAATCTTTATCTCATGATATACAGTAGTGACCAAAAGTGATGTTAAACTTACATGTTCGCACTTTTTTACTCATGTTTGGAGCTCTGAGAAGAATTTTGGAAGAGCAAAAGTTTCACAACACGTGAGAAAAATATTTCCATAAATATGTAAAAATGTTAGTGTTTCATCCATTTTGTAACGTAAACATTAAATATAATGGTCTCTCACGCTTAGCAAAACAATAGACAGTAATTGTTGAGGTGTCACCAATAATCGCTGATGGATTGATTCATTATTATATTTGTACTAATTGAGATTAGAGATCGTGGATTACTCAGCGTACAGTTAACACAAATTCATTCTGTAATGATGCAGATGGTTTACTGAATTAAACAATGAAGTTTCATATGTGGCTCTTATCCTGTGGACTTGATATTGAAGTTTTGTATTAATTTGTGGTATTATATATTAATCAGTTGATTCGTATTTGTATGTAATTTTACATTTGATAGTTTTTATAGTTGATATATCTGAAAAATTACATAATTCCTGTAAATTGGATACCTTTAGTTATAGTCTTGCACAAAGTTTAACTTTTATCTTCACATCAGGTACATATATGTCATGGACACATTCATCAGTGTCAGTTGTATGATGAAATGGTGAGAGATGGGATGTGTTTATACTGTGGTTTTAATTTCTGCTTCTTTTTAGTTCTGTGGTATTAACCAGTGTGTGAGGAACAGCGGTTGTTCACAAACTTTATTAGATTTGATTACTTGACAAATACTGTCACTGCCACCATTATGATGTCCAGTTAATGACAAATCATTGTTGATAAAACCAGTCACCGTTAAACTTTTGTATAAACATGGCTGTGGGTCTGTGTGATTCTTCATTTTTAGATTTTAGATCTAGTGATTCTCAAACTCTGTTCAATGTAATAAACATACCATCAGAGCTTGTTAATCGACGTCACGCCGTGTTGAATGTTGTGCCATCTTGGGAGGATGGGAGCGTTCAATGCAGTGTTTTGTTTTCTAGTTTAATTATGAAATATAACTTTGGCGGGTCGGTCTTGATGTGTTAAAAACTGCAATAGCATTACGCAGGAGTCTATCAGGTAAAGCTCATGGCTCATTCACTTTCAACTTCTCCATATATCAACAAAACAAGTAACGGTACATATAAAAAACAATAATAGCAGTGAAATATTTTCCTCTCAATATGGCAGTGACAGAGCAACATGCAACATAGGGCTTGATGTCAGCTTCACATTCTCTATAACATCATCTGGTGGTACGAGACAGAACAGGAAATTATTTAAGAGTTATTGAAAACTATGTAAAAGGTGTGAGTGCTTTGGTATCTTTAAGACATCCTGAAAGTTGCATAACTTAAAACATCCTCCTCAACATTGAAAAAGAGTTTTGTGTTCAGCTCCAAAAACAGTTGATACACGAGAATATGTGTTAAGAAATAAGTTAGTCGTGCTGTGATGGTGCAGATCATCTGTTCTAATAGTTTGAGGCAGTAAGTGCACTATTTAGGGTTCACTCTTCAATTTTAAAAACAAAACACTGTCACTTTGAGGTTTACTCACACTAGACAACTCTGGCAGTGATCATAGCGACTGATTTCTTATTAGATTAGATGATTAGATTCAACTTTATTGTCATTACACATATACAAGTACAGTGTAACGAAATGTAGTTTAGGTTTAACCAGAAGTGCAAATAGCAAGTGCAGGATATACAGTGTGAATAAATACAGAATACAATATTAGGGAAATACTATGCAAATGTTCTATGACAATATGACAGTCGGTATGTACTATGGACAATATATACAGAAGGATATATACTGTGAACATTAATGTGCAGGTGGTTATGAAGCAATGTTCCCTTAGTGGTGAAAACTACTTAAACCATATGAGATTCATTTAGTATTAAAGAAGGACAGAACACTCCTGTGAGTTTCACTTATGTCATCACTCAAATTTCCTTTAAAACTGAATAACTATAATACAGAACATACTTTACAATTATAAATGTTATTTATAGTATTGGAATGTTACTTTAATGCAGTCACGTGACCTTTAAAAATAAATGTCAGCACAATTCAGAAAGAGTTTGGTGGTAAAATTCACACATCAAAAAGGAAGGAAAAGGTTTTTTAAATTTTTGCAAAAATCTTGCTTTCAGTTTTTCTAGATTTCTTGTTGAACTGTGAGCCGTTGCCCCCCGGTGGGCCGTATTGCATCGGGCCTTATGCTAAACATATGCCTTTTTTAATGATAATTAAATATAAGTATTTCATAAAAATACAGTTAGGACCTTTAAATCAAAATGATTTAGGAAGTGATCACTCAGTTTGATGTGATTTGTAAATAGTGTATGGATTACAATCTCAGTATATTTAGTAAGCAGATTTTGTGGTGGCCCACATGAAGAAGCACTTTAGTATTTTATAGTGTTCAGTATACTAGTATAATTACTGAAGTATGCTAAAGTATATTCTGTAGTATTTACTATGGTAAATTGACAAAATATTGTTACTTAAATACCTTAAATAGTATCTAGATATTTTATATAACAGTATTTCTTCATGTGAAAGTCCACATAATTCAGATGAAACCCTTTGAAGAGATAATAAATGGTGATGGTTTAAAGAGACTTTACTTTGTGTGTGTGTGTGTTTATTACTACTGTAGAAGTGCAAGTATTCAAAGAAACTTAAAGTTTTTTAACTTTTTATAAAGTAATGAGTGAGTTTGCATGAGATTTTCATTTATTTCAATATATAATTAAAATGTTTTTCTTTTTGCTCTACACAGTGATGATTTTAACCATCCAGTCCAGACAAACTGAAGGTAATTCAAGCTGATTGATTTGTGTCTTTAATGCAAACAGAGATAGTTTTAAACACTCCAAGACTGTATTGAGAGATTCTTAACAATTGTTTGTACTTTCCTCAGCTTTACCTGTAGTGAGAGTAACACCACACACATCTGTGTTCACTGGAGAGACAGTCACTCTGAAGTGTGAGATAGAAGATCAAAACAGATCAGTAAATATGAGTTTTCAGTGGTCTAATCGCAGAACTTCAGTTTTTAACTCTGAGCGTTACACTGTAAACACAAACACTCTCACTATCATAGGAGTTACTCAATCTGATCAGGATCAGTTCTGGTGTGTACAGGGACATCAATCAAGCGCTGCTGTTCATGTCACAGTGAAGGGTGAGTTGAATATCAATGTCTGTAAGAGAATTAGCATTTCATGTGTGTGTTATAATTTTTCTGGATTGCTGACACACTATAACTTATTCACTTGGCCTAATTTTCCAAACAAATACTTGAAACAAAGACATATTTCTTAACCTCAAAACACATTTAGCCTGTTTTTACACAGGTTACAACTTTATAAATGTTTCTGAAAAGTCTACACAAAAATGCTTATGAAACAAACACATACATATCTGTAAAATGTGTATAAACAATAAGTAGCTTAATGTATGACACAAATAAGAATCTCAAGATAATACAGTAGAAAGGGCCGCAGGTGATTATGTTTTTTTGAAAATGAAACCTAACAATAGTAAAAGAGCTCAAGGAGGTAAGAGGCAGAGATGATGAAGAAGAGAGAGTCAAAGAACATTTGTTTCTGATCAAATATGAGAAACACCAGTTGATCCTGTTCTTGTGTATGAGAAGATTATGAGAAGCTGGTCAACAATTCTGACAAATGTGAGCCAGAATCATCTATTATTCAAATGTTTACAGAAAAAGCAGCCTCAGTAAATTTGCCATAGAAATGTTACAGTAGTCTAAAGTTTATTACTCAGTTAGTTTTAGATGTGAGTCAGGTTCACTGCCTTGACAGAGAAAACATGTTCTGTGATGAAGATGAAGTCATGTGGTCTGATCCGGCCCATGAGACACAATGCTGAGGATGCTGATCAGAAGAAAGTGTTTGTTTGTTTTTCAAGTGTAATATAACTGACAGTATATTGAGTTCTGTTGCATATTAAGTTCTTTAGACTTTGGAAGTTGGAGGTTTTTCTTTTGGAAAGTGTTCATCCAATTTTTCTAAAAGCTTTTTGTTGTATTTTCCTGTCCCTTCACCCGTCCACTGATTCCTGATCATCAGTATGAGGTTTCAGAAAGTGTTTTGAATTGATGTTTTATAGGCAGTGAAGATGCTTGTATTTGGTTTTGTGTGTCCTTTCAGTCTCATTCTAACAAACATATTTGATTTCAAATGTTTTTACTGGGAAATTGCATGTTTATGTCTGTGTATATAGTTTTAAGATTGTGTTAATAGTGAGAAAATAAATTGTTTTATGAATTGTGTGTTAGCAAACACGAAAAACTGTAATTGTAAGAAATTTATGCTAATCCTCATGTTGTATCAATATTTGTGTTAACTTCATTTTCTACTTTATTCAGATTTACCCAGAGTTACAGTGAGAGTAACACCAGACACATCTGTGTTCACTGGAGAGACAGTCACTCTGAAGTGTGAGATAGAAGTACAATACAGATCATTAGACTGGAGATATCTGTGGTATAAAGACAGAACTGAAGTGTTGAGCTCTGAGCGTTACACTGTAAACACAAACACTCTCACTATCAGTAAAGTTACTCAATCTGATCAGAGTCAGTTCTGGTGTGTAACAGAGATACATGGACGACCACAAACTTCACAAAGAATCTCTGCTGTTCATCTCACTGTGATCGGTGAGTTTAATATCAGTGTGTGTATGTAAAGGGAGACTTAAAACAAGAGCATATGGCATATGGCTCTTCAGCATCTGTGTTTCATTCTCCTGCAGGTTCAAAACCAAAAGCTGAACTCACATCAGATACTGAAGGATCTGTACTGACGGGAAACACAGTGACTCTGACGTGTCTCATGAATCAGTTCACTGGATGGAAGTTTTACTGGTACAAACACAAACAGAACACTGAGAAGAACACAACAGAAGGAATCTACTACAGCATTCACAACGTTACAGTTTCAGATGGAGGTCAGTACTGGTGTAGAGCTGGAAGAGGGAATCCAGTCTATTACACAAACTACAGTGATGTTCTGTGGATCAATGTGGCAGGTGAGAGACAGAATGAACACAAAATCTTTTCATATTTTGGTGATATGATTCATAGATTTATAACAACACATTGTCTTCGTAGAAATTTCACACACATCAAACAGAGTGTTTTATTCATGCTCAAATACTCCTTTCAACTAAATGGATGAAATATTGACAAACTAATATAGTAAAGAAACAAATAACAGTTCAATTCTAAGTAATCTATGTATTATTAAAGACACTGTTTAGCTGTAGATGAATTTAAGTATTTTATATTTTAATGAATTAAAGTTGCTTATATTTTGTACTTGAAAGACACAACACAGTTACATGTTATTGTATATGAACATATCTCAGATTCTGCAGCCTCAAGTTCTTCATCTCATGGTCTGAAGGTTGGAGTGGCTGTCGGACTGAGCGTCATGTTTATGATCATTTTCTTGGTTCTGCTGTGGTGCTACAAAACCAGAAAAGGTTAAAATCTTCTCAGAAATTCAATGTGAACAATGACACATTTGCACAGAGAAATCTTAAAGGTGACGTGTGTAATATTTGTGATAGGTTTACTAAAAGCAAAAAGTCATAGATTTGTGTATTAAAATTCCAAAAGCCACAAGCACAACTGTACTTACATTATCCCAGATGTTTTCAACAATATTTGAATCTTCTTTGAGGCAGATAGAAGAGTCATGTTGAAAAAACTTTATTGAAAAAATCTCTATTTTTGCAATTCTGATTCGTGCTTAATACACAAGAATGACAAACATCACCATTATTATGAGTCAGTTCTGTTTTAACATTGTTCTATTAAACAATAAACATGTATGCACATACATAAACATTTTGTCGAATCTCTTTTCTAAAGCAGTTCTGTGTTTGTGTAGGTAAAGTGTCTGAGTCTCCCTCTGGTGTCAGTCCACAGCAGAACATCAGTCAGACATCAGATCAGAAACACAATGAAGACGGATACACTCCACTGCAGTCTGGTCAGTTCACATCAAACACAAATCTGCTTTTCTAATGACTGAGATCTACATTTGACAAATGGTCTCTTAAAACTTTTTTATTCATTACAGGAAATGCTCATGTTTATGACTCGGTTAATGCAGCAGATAATAAAAACACAAGCACAGGTAACATAATGATGTCATTTAATGTGTTTCATCTCATGACAGTGAAACAGTTCTTAATGGTGAAATCATGTTTCTTTAGCAGTGACTGTGAGCGGCCCCAGTTATGAGCTGTATTCACAGGTCGACACCAAGAAAAAGAAACAGAAAAGCAAAATGAAACACTGTCAGAATGAAAGTCTTAATCATTTCTTTATTCTTTATTGTAGATAATGTGAGTGGAGCAGCTGATCTCACCTATGCTGACATTGAACTGAAACCTAAGAAAGAAGTGAAGAAAAATAAAGTGAAGAAAAATAAAGAGAAGAAAGGTAAAGAAAAAAATCATCAGAGATATTCAAAATGTTTTTAGGTACATTATTCACTATTTTTTTTCATTTATTGTAGCTCTATGTTGTTTTAATATTTGGTATAAGATTTCACATGCTTTCATAGTACAACACTGGTAAACAACAAGTGAATATTGAGCAACGGAGAGTTTAGACAACACTCCTCAGAGCTGAATTTCTTTTAATGGGGTTTCGTATCATTTTGCCACTTTTAGGGAATAAGAGTGAAAGTGGCGACACATACTCTGAACGAAATAAAAACAATCTCAGTATCTAATCATTTTTCTACATTTTGTTTCAGATGTTGCTTCAGGATCCAATGATGTGATTTATGCTCAGATTAAATAAAACAACTAGAGGAGAAAAAGACAGCAATACTCAAACCTTCATATACATCACAGTAAATGCTTGATAGTCTTTGTATTAATATGTTCATGTTTTCTGTCAGAATCACTATAGTGATTGATTTACTGTTGATTCAGTTCAGTGAGCTTTTCAGAATCTTTTTATTAACTTTAGTATGTAATCTGGTGAAGACAGTCACATTGAAATTTTTAAGCCTATATGCTTCTGTAACGTGTGGGTACACAATGCGTTGTTTTAATAAATCCACAAAGAACAGAAAACTCAGGAGCCAATGGTTGTGTTAGAACAACAAATTTTGTGTTCAGTAAAGGACTACACATCTCTCATCTCTGTGTTATTTCTGGAACAACTTGTCTTTTAAATGAATTTCACTAAAAGCAACACATGTGTTAAATAGCATAACACAAACAATGTGTTAATATTAACATAGTGTGCGAAGGTCTTGAATTGTGTTTGTGTGTAATATATGCGATAAAAAAAATGCATTTAATTATTTTCATATAATAACAGTTTGTACCCAAATAGGACATTTGACAAAAGTGTAAACTCTTCTTAAACATCTATGCAATAACGTTTGAAACTACTCATGCCTCGACTTGTACAATAAATGATTTAAATTGCATTGTGAGTTTTTTTATTGCATTGTGAGTGAACCTTTATATACTGCATACTTACAATAGTTACGTTTTTGTTTTGTGATAATCACACTTACTAAACAGTTTCTCATTTTGTTTTTTAATACTGTTAAAAAGTATAAAAATGTAGACATTTCTGTTAGAAGATATGTTTGTATTCTCTACTGTATAGGCGTATGTGTAATGTGTGTATTAGGTACATATATTGCCGTTCAAGTTTCTAATGATATTCTTGCAACTATTTCTAACTACTTCTGAGAATAAATAAAACTTAACACCAGCTGTACCTGTTATTTATCTACATTGTGTTAAAGTGACAGTTTCATCATTTATTTGCACAAATTATCAACACTTTTAAAGATTGTTCTGATATTTCAGTTACACATCCACAAAATATGTAATAACGAAAAATTCAATATTTAAAACATTGTTACTGAGTATTTAAAAACATTTCTGATCTTAAATATGTTATTGAAACTGTTTTAACCAGTTTAACAGTTTTGGATATTTCAGTTGATTTGATTCACTATGATCTGAAAGGTGAGTTGATCTCAAGTGATGTTAAGCAAGATGACCATTGAGAGAAGAGAACTACAGTTATTGAACTTTAAGGAACTTTTGGAAAGGTATGTGTTCATCTACACTCTCTGCACCCCACTGACCCTCGCAACATTCAAGTCATATTAAAGTCTGTATGGACAGCAGGTCAGATAAGTTTACTGTTTATTCAAGTATTTTATTAACATGTCAGTTCGTTCACACCCAATGAATGCCTCCTTCTATTCTATTTTGGTAATTTTGTGCCACTCAAATCAATGATTAATAGATCTGGTGTCTTGGAAATTACATGAGAAGACAGCAGCACATGTGATCATTGATATTTTTGGGTCACGGTGTAAAGTGAACATAAAGCTGTGTGTGCCTTACAAACATCCTGATAGAAACAAATGAAAAATGTTTGAAGGAATTCTCAGATGTTTTTATGTTAACTGTGGTGAATGTTTAACTATTAACGGTTAAATATCAACCATTACTGGTTATATCACAAGAAAACAATCCAGATACTACTTCGTCAAAAATCACCTGAAGGTATCTTAACTTCTCAGAAGCGAGTTACTGAAGTATTTCTGTCTCACAAAAGCAGTTAAATAATGTCCTCTGGTTGTTTGCACAAATGTTGGATTTAGTAAACTGTATTGTTTTTGTTGTCTTGCAGCATCTGCACTGAATCATGTTGAGCACAGCAGCTCTTATTCTCATTGTCACCTGTAAAGTTGCTGTAGGACAGGTAAACTTGTGTCTGTTACAAATTTAACTATTGATGATGTGAAATTAATATTTCTCACCGATACAGGATCACAGACGGGCTGTTGAGGGACAGATACTTCAAATGGATATGGAATTGGGTTCAGTTGATGACCAGTATAAGAGCTGTATAAAAAACATGTCAAACCTGGTGAGAATAGAATATCTAAACGAAGAAATAAGTGGATCATCTGACTTTAGAGATGCTTGGAAAGAAGGTGAACGTGAGCATCACGTACCAGAAGATAACTTGACCAGGAACCATTCAGTCACCATTCATGTGTACACTAGTAACACAGTAGGCCTACATGCTAAATTCAATGAAATTGTTCGTATTGGTAGAGACAGCTACAAAAACAGGACATACACGTGTTATTCACTTCAGTTTCTGTTGACGGAAGCCATTCAGATTCTAAGGAAAACGCAAAAAGAATGCAAATTTACTTATCGTGGTACCAAACTTCAGTTTGATGAGACTGTTCTGAACAAAGAGGTTCGTTTTGGCTTTTTTGCGTCCTCGTCTCTGAAACGTGAACAAGCCCTGGAGTTTGGTACAGTTTCTTGTTTTGAAATCAAGACTTAATAAAATACTCCAAGTTTCCTAGGGAGAGAGAGGTCCTGATACCCCCATATGAGACGTTTATCGTCACTGCTATCAAGAAGAGAGATGATAATGATGTCTGGTGTGACACTGTGTTTGTGTTGAAGAGCAAAGGAATAAGAAGTGATTTAAACTGTGCGGTGGCTTCAGTCGAGTCTCAGATGAATCACAGATGTCAGTCTGTCTAGCTCAATGGTCTTTACATCTTCATTAATTTCTCTTCCTTATATTAACTGTTGCTTTTATTGTACTTACATTTGATAAATCATGATTTTTTTTGGTCGGGTCTTTTGTGTTAAGAATATGCATGAAAAGTTAATTATTTCAAATTAGCTGCATAACGATGATCTCCTGTTTGTAAAGTAAAAATGTTTTTAGAACCAGTTGCAAAAATGTAAAAGAGTAAGAATAATACAGAACCATGTTAATAAATGCATGAATATAACTACAAAGAAATGCTGCTTGTTTGTAGTTCTTATTTAAAAGTGAAAGTAAGACGGAATCCAAAATCACAATATTAGAGACAAAATCAAAGACTGTGGTCTGTGGGGTCACTGAATACTATGTCTTGTCCCAATCTTTTTATGATGATAACACATCCAGCTGTGCTGTGCTCAAGAAAAGATCACGACATTAGATTAAGGAATCTTTTCCACAGACCAAAGTGCCAAAGATAATCTGAAAGATGCTCACTAAGCGCCATCTACAGGTGCACATAAGTAACATCACTCAAAAAATCTCAAAAGCATTTTAGACAAATATTGAAGTGTTTTTGGGTATTTTTTGTACTGCAGCTAAAAAATTTAAACTGCTGGCTTAACATTTACATTTTTTTTACATTTATATCACATTACATTTATTCATGTGGCACACTCTTTTATCCAAAGCGACTTACAAGTAGGAGAGCATTTATACATTTTGTCAACACGCTAGACAGTACGATTAGTTTACTAAGCCATGCTACTAGGAAGATTAAAGCTGAAGTACAGAAGAGACATAAAGTTAATGGTTAGTCAAGTAAGTGTGGAACAGCTATGTTTTGAACTGTTTTTTGAAAGTTATCCACATTTAGTATTTTGATCTTTATTTTGACCCACTTAGAAAGTATACTTTTGTATTTACTATAGTAAGCTGTAGTAAAATTCCTAGATGAATTCACTTAAGTTAGTAGACCTAGTACAGAATACTGTAGAAGTATATTAACAAATTGTTATTCTATAATGTAATACAGTATAATACTGTTTACTACAGATTACTCAAATAAATACTGAGCAGATCTATTCTAGAGTATTATATGTGGATGGCAGGCCCGACTTTGTGTAAGATTGATGACATATCAGAGATAAATTAGACATCTGTACTGAGAGGGTTATGTTCACACCTGAAGAGCATTGAGAACAATATTGGCCACTAGATTGAAGTGTATTCTATATACAACACACAAATAAATAAAATCTTCACAGTGAAAATGTATATTAAACGATTTAATACTGGCCAAATTGTTTCGTGCACAAACCACAACGAATAACTTAATTTTATTTTTTAAATAGTTTGTATTTTTTTTATCTCGCCGCATTAACGTTTATTTTGTACATAAGTTGTATTGCAAAGGCTGTATGAAAGTAAATAATGTGTGGTGAAGATTATAAGTCTTTAAAACACTAGGTGTCGCTGTTATTCATCTGTTTATTGATTTACTGAGACCACAGAAGAAATGCATTCACTGTGAGTTAAACAATACATGGTCATTGATGTTTTTTTTGGATATTCTGGTGGCCAGATTCTGTAAGATTAAATCTGTTGAGGAAAAGAGAGTGATATGGTATTGTGGATGGTTTCTGGTTACCCACGTCATTCTTTTCTTGTCCTATATGGTTTTAGTTCCTCTTTTAATATAACTCTATGTCTATGAGATGTTTGTTTTTTAATTGTAGGGCAGAATATAGCTCATCTCTCCACAACAGGCGGCAGGATTTCAGTTGTCAATCATCTCTGCAGCAAAATGATGCGTCACAAACTGGGAGCCTCGTTATAAAAGTTATAATTAACTTTTTTAGCTGAGAGGGGTGGGGTATAATGCATTTAAGTTGTGTGTTATTCTTGCAGAGGTTTCAATATGTGTCTTTTGTAGTAAACAGATGTGGGTACTTTGTATAAAGTGAAAGTGACGGATTTGTCAGATATGGTGACCCGTGACCGAAATGCGTCATCTAAATTTAACCCATCCAGTGAGTAGTGAACACACATACTGTAAGTTTTGAACACACACACACCTGGAGGGTTCGTTGACTTGCTCAAGGACACGTCAGTCACTACCTGCTGACCCTGAGAATGGAACCGGTGACCTTCTGGTTACGACTCTTTAACCACTAGACCAAGACTGCCCCGTAAAACCGTTGAGCCCTCCAACTTGAAAACTCTTTGAGATAAAGATGCTGATGCAAAAAGTTTAACAACCATACCAGGTCTACCCCACTAGACTTTTTTTAATTCTGGTTGTCAGATACTTTGCACATCAAGCATTTGTGGAAAAGTCAGTGACATGGTTTTGTGGATGGTTTCTGGTTACCCATGTCAAGTCTTTAGTAGGCTTTTCTTTTAATATAGCTCTATGAGATTGTGATAAAGTGAGGTATGTAACTTTTGAGCCAAAGAATCAAACAATGGGTTCTGTGTTTAAGATAACTTTATTCACGTTTTCTTTTTCCCTTACATGTGTAGAATGGAAGGTGCACATTCCATTGCAACTCATGTTTGTTGGTCTTAGCCGGTTATGCCTGTAAATAAGAGAAAGATGAATGTAAATTATGGCAATAAGGACTTGTTGATTAATGGTGAAATCTTTTCTTACCTTCTTCCTGGAACTTCCTAATAGGAGGAGCTCGCGAACAGGAAGCCTGCTTTATACCTTCTTAGAGGAGGAGGAGTTTAAGTATGGAAAATGTTTAAACGATTACATTTAAATGTATGTCTTAGGATTCCTAAAACTCGTGGGGTTTTATGAGTATAATGGAGCTTGATAAAGAAGCTAAAATTCATGGGTAATTGTGGATGTTAAACATGATTTGCTAAATAAACTATGTAGATGGTATTGGAGAGTCTTGCCATTGGTCCATTTGAATTTGAGGGGAGGAGCCTCAAAACTATAAAGAGTCTAATTGTTTGGACAAAAAGGGGGGTTGGAGAGAGAACCAAGGGTGACTGTTGGGCAGTAGCCAATATGTTTGATGGTCTCTTGTAAACATTATCATGTTATGGTTTCCTTTATTTTTCGTTTTTATTATTGTTTGTACTTTATTTTCCTGGATATGACTTTTGTGCTGGAATCCTGGTTGGAACCTGTCCGTGAAGAAAATTAAATCTTCTTAAAGAAACTTCACAGTTTTTTCTCTTTGGTCTGCTTAGCCCAACTAAGACCTTCCGTACGACAGAGATGGGTTTGTCTTTTTTCTTGTTGGGCAGAATATGAGAGTATAAGTTCATCTCTCCTTAACAGGCCGCAGGGTTTCAGCTGTCAATCATCTCACAAGCTGCAGGTTAAAATCTACATTCATGAGGTTAGAAGTTTCAGAATTTTTCATATGAGAAATAGTTTTACTGATGTTTCCATTTTAAGAAAGTTTTATTGAAAGATAAATGTGTGACTCTTTTTCTGTAAAGCTGATGGAAAACAATTCTTGTGAAGAGCTTTGCTAAATGGAAAGTTAAGCCAACCCAGAAATTGATGTTAAGTCAGTGATCTGATGTATTATTAGATTTCTCGTCAGAACACAAAAGTTTAGCATAAAACCCAGACAATGTGCAGATGAGATGTGTTAACTTCTGGTTGTGAGCGTCTCTTCACACTGAATATGCAACAGAAGTTTGATATTTATACACATGTTCATCTGTGTGTTTTTTTTCTACTTCCTCTTTCTGTATCTTTGCCTCTTAGTTATGTATTAACTGTAGTATAAATGCAGCTTAGATTTGTATTCTTCTAAAAATCCAATGTGTTTTTTGTTAAGTATTTCACACAAATCTGCAGAAGGACATCATCTCCACACAAAGCATCAAAGCATCAGAACTCATTCACAGAATGTGTGATGAATGAAACATCTGGAAGTGTTTAGCTGGTTGCTGTGATGTTCTCATCTGTTGTTTCCTGACTCTAGAAGAAACTGTTATTCTGATCTTCAGATATAGTTCATCTTCACAGGTAAATGTATATCATTGACACTCAGCACCATCCGTGTATTTCACCTGACTGAATGGCGATGAGTTTTTGAGGTTTTGGTTTGTTTTATTTGGGTTCTGTTGTATTAACCTGTGTGTGTTAAAGAGAGCAGTTGTTCACAAATCTTTACAAATAGTATTTCTGTCACCATTATTATGTGAAGTTAATGACAAATGAATGATTTACTCAATTTGACACTGAAATCTCACATTGTTGTAGAAATTCATGTGTGTCAGTTTGACGTTTCATTTGTTGCTTATATTTTTTTCTAGCACATTGATGTGGCTCATGGTGTTATAGAGGAAGTGTTTGAGTGTTTAACACAGTGTGTTTGTTGAAGTGTGTCATCAGTAGATCAGCATGGAGTTCAGGTCTCTTCTTCTAGTGCTCTGTGAGTATTATCTATTATCTTCTATTGTCTTGTGTTTCACTGCACATGTATGACTTCAAGTGATTTGGTGTTCATGTATTTTTCATGCTGAGTTTGAATCTCTTTATCTCATGATACAGAATGTGTATGTGAATGATGTCTGGTGAGACAGTATAGTAAGCGTGAAGATGGTGTTGTGTGTGCGAAACAGAAATACATCTGTTGTGTTGTAGGTGAATGAGGGAGATGAGTGTGTTACTTCAGTTTGTATTCATTCATTCATTCATTTATTTAAGCTTTCCTGTAGACAACATATACTTAAGATACACATAACACACATTATTAAAGTCTGTGATGCGCAACCACAAGTGTACATGACAGAAAACAGCCAGTGTCCTTTAAAGGAAGTAAAACATCCTTAAACTGCAGATGCTGCACAATTCACTGAAGTGAGATGAGAAAAATCACACAGCAACTAAAGAGGAAGAAGAGTTATTTCTTTTGCAAAATAAAAAATCACGTCTCGTGGTGGGTTTGCCGGTTTAAGCGATTAATTTGATTTAATGTTTTAACATAATTTTCATTTATTAACTGAGAAATCTATCCTTTAATTGAAAGGAAGTTGTACACATCTTGATGAAAGAGTTCAGATACAGAGGGGTCACTGCATACAGTTTTGACAAATAAATACACTATGAACTAAAAATAAACATTATGGCTGATCAGTGGTGAAAAGACTCATATGGAGATACAGTCAGACCTCAGAGTCAAAACTAATAGAATGATTCATAAGTGCAACAGCAACTGATGTAGAATATTTACATTTTGAGACAAAAGGATGCTTGACCCTCTGACACCCCCCTGTGTATGTGTCTGTCTGTGACTGACTGTGTACATAAGATCCCACCCGTGAATATTTACTGAAGAAGTCTATTTGCCTTCATATTTCTTGCATCATTTCTGCTTTCTCAAAATTGGCTACTGGCATATGGTGGCCATGTTGGATTTAGCGAGTGTGGGCATCTATACTTCCTGTTCACTTCTGCATTCACAGACTCACTAAGTGATAACATATACAATACTGACAAGCAAATACAAAAAGGGTGAATGTAATGATTTTTTAACAATATCAAGGTAAAGTGACGTGAATGTATTACACGATGACCGTATTAAAGGGAATGTTCACCCAAAAATGTCAATTGTGTCTTTATTTACTCGCCCTCAGTTTGATTCAAACCTGTATACATGTCTTTGTTCTGTTAAACACAATGAAAGATGTTTGGAAGAATGTTGGCAATTTTCAGTCATGGGACATCATCCTCTACTATAATAAAACATTGTATATCTTTTGTTCTATTGTTCTGTTGAAATTAAATGAGATATTTTGAATAATTTAGGAAATCAAACAGTTCAGGGTCACTTCTGACTATCGTTTAATTTTTCCTCCTATGGTAGTCAATGATGTCACAAAATTGCTAACATTCTTTCAAATGTAATTTCTGTAGATATGACATTACATGAGGGAGAGTAATCGATGACAGATTTAAAATTTTTAGGTGAACTATCCCTTTGAATCAAAAAGTCATGATGTTTATATCAGTCTGTGCCACTCCCCGTGTTTCTCTTCCAAAACGATTGTATTATATATAAATGAATTTTATATACATATTTTCTCTAACCGCTTAGCATGGACCATAGAATCGTTGAGATGTTTATAAATGGTTTAAGAGAAATCAGCTCCATGTCAAAAAGTTTTTCTCTTTGTTCTTTACAGTGCTGATTTTACACATCCACTCTGAACAAGCTGCAGGTGATTCACTCTCTTTCATTTATAACATCACTGTTTATGTTTATGTTTTACAGAAAAAAAGTTTGTACTCCTTTAGTTCCTTAATGTATATGTGAGCAAGAAAGCACAATAAAAGTTTGCATATTTAAACTTATACACAAACATCAAATAACAGCTTTGCAGATCACATTTATCTTTCAAATGAGTTTTCCGAATTCATTTTTTAATTCTCTGTGAAATTAAATACATTATCATTTGCCAGTTAGAGAAACACAAACTTGAAAATGTTCACATCTCTCATTGAGTTTATATTGATAGATATAAAACCAACTGTGCAGCATCATTCTGTGTTCACTGGAGACACAGTAACTCTGAACTGTGTGATGAAATATGACAGACACAAACTGACTTAAATTTATTGTGATTTGTTTGCCATTTTACAGAAAGACTGAAAGCTCGAGTGTCTGTACAGCCTGATGTACATTTATTCAGAGGAGAAACTGTCACTCTCACATGTGACATCAGTGGAGGAGGAGTCACTAACTGGTACAGATGGTATAAAGATTCATACTATTACACTTACAGTTATCATCAGGATTACACAATCAGTTCTGTTGTTGAGTCTCACGCAGGTCAATACACCTGTGAAGGAACACAAACCGATGGATCATCAGACACCAGTGATGCAGTTACACTGACAGTATCATGTGAGTGTGTTCTTCATCAGTCACATTCAAAGCATTCAAATAAAACAGCTTAGAAATGACATATTCTTTGTTACTTCCACGATTTCATGTTTTGTAACTCATATCAAATGTGATTTGTCCTGTAAGGGAGGTTACAGTAGTTCAGGCTGTAGTAAATCAGAATGGCTAAAGAAAGTTTAGATAGTATAAAAAATTGTTGAAATGATGAGAACCTTAGACAAACTGACCAATCAAAAGACCACATTTAACCCTCATTGACTGTAAAAGCATCTCAGCCATAAGCTTTCTTCAACACTATCAGCACCTATGTGGGCTAAAGGAAGATAAAGGAAATTGGGTTTCTAAATAAAAATTATAATATACAACATAATAGTTCAATAATATTTAATTAACTACAAACACTTTGTCTTCACAAAGAAGATATTAACAAAGTTTTTTATAAAACGAAAACCAGTGTAACACAACATATCAGAGGAGTTTGAATCGGTGTCACATAGAGAATTGCCCTCAGAATAGAGTGAGATTGATGGAAAGGAGACACTGATTGATCTTAAGCAGTAAAGATATTGCACAGAACTTAGTTTTTAGGAAGGAAAAAGCCTTGTTAATGATAAATGTTCATTTATCTTGGATATTTAGAAGAGGTTGTTGCATTTTTGACTTTTGGGGTTACCATCGTTCAGAGGAGTGGTGCTGATGCTTAGCTTGTTGGAGTTGTTGTATCAGTAGTGAGTGTTGCATCTCTCTCTGAAGTTTAGTGACTGGATCAGGGTGAGAAAGCCAGTCAACCTCTCACTCTCTTTTGTCCTGGTTTCAAGATAACATCTTCAAAGACCATAACAAAGCTGGCTCCATGGGGTTTGGTTTTTGGGTTTAAACTCTCAAAGATAGTGTGATAACCATTTGGTTTCCCTAACAGATATTTACGACTCATAGGCTTCAAAGCATAAGTGATTAAGTCTGTGTCTCATCTATAACTTAACATCTGAGGCTAACCAGAGAAACTTCTCTGACAAATAGGAACTTATGTGATTTAATCTATCCCTTCTGTAAATCTATCTAAATGTCTAGGTTGTGTGTTGGCGCTCGTGCTATTTTATATATTCTGTACCTGTTAGATATGCAAGTTTTGATTCAGGGTTCATTTGACGTATTCATACGTTCACAGTTCAATGCCTTGCATGTTTCATATGTAACTACACATCTTTGAATTCCCTATATGATGAGCTATGTTATAAAAACATAGCACACATCATACTATGTCCATCACTAGGTTTAGGCATTAAATGCAAACTGACTATACTGTCAGAGCCATGCAAATGAGGTGCCATGAGAAACAAAGGAACCTTCTTAGGCCCCCTTATCACTTTCATGGCATTGGCCCACAGACCATCTGGGGGCAGGGCAGGTATGCATTTAAAACACCATCACCGAACCATACTTTACTTTACTTTTTGGAATCGGAAGGGAAAAGAAAGAGGACGAGACGGGCACTCCAACGGACACCCCTGCTTGGGGCTCCCCTCTGGGGAGTCCATTTAGGCCATGGACCTTTGGACTCAGAACCCAAACTCAGCGTTTCAACAGGACTGCATTCTGAAACCATTCAAGGTTTCCATCCACGCGCATACGGATATTGGTCCAACAACGAGATTGCAAGTATCCGTTTCTAAATATAGATTAGCTGCGTTAAGAGCGTGCCTCTTTGTTAAAGATGATTTTATTGGTTTTCAGACATGTTTTACCTGCCTCGAGGCCATGCCCTCTCACTCTCTCTCTCTCTCTCATTCTCACACTCTCTCTCTCTCTCTCATTCTCACACTCTCTCTCTCTCTCTCTCTGCGCATCCTAGCACGTTTGTGTTTCATGTATTTGTTTGTCGTCATTATGTTTACCATGTAGAGTAGAGTTTATTAAAAACCCATAAAGGCATTTGTGATTGGTTCTCTTTGTTCATGCTCACAAACTTGGTCACTTAAACTGTGTTTCGATCTATGCTACCTCTGCTCTTAATTCTGTTTGGTAAAGTCACGTTACTTATAGTCATGAGATAACGTTAGTGTATAAATCATTGATGCATTTGCTGGACGAATACATATAGGATTTTTATAACTATTGCTAAATAGAATTGTAAAATATATATGTGTAATGACGATTATGATACATATTTTCCATTTGAGCTAAACTAATTCCTTGACTGAAATTGATGTTTTAAATAACTCATTTCATATATGTTTGATCTTGATAGATCTGGTGGAGAATAATATTTGGGGAGTTTACCTCATCCTTATTTTAACATGCAGCTTAAAATCGCTACAGAAGGCTGTTTATTAACTTTTGATTCAGCTGAAATGTTTAGGTTGTCAAAGACCTTTCTTTTATTTAGCTGTAAATAAAAAAGTTACTTTGCTAAATGTTTACAATTGAAAGGAGTCAACAACAGTACAACAAACTCAAAACTCAATAGTTCTGCTTGATTACAATTGGGAACATCATAACTCCAAAAATCTGATGTAACTGATTACCTCAAATTTTGCAGTATCTTGTTGTTAAGTCTCACTTTTAAATGTGCCACAAATTTTTATTGGTTTTGTTTAGTTTACATCTAGATTCTTTTTTTTAGTTCTAACACTGTCCAGTCTTCTGTGTTGTTTGTTGCCTCTCTGTCTCCCTGTCAAGATGTTTTGCAATGTTTCTCCTGCCATCCCAGGCTCTTTTGCTCTCCCAGCTCCTCTCAGGCTCCTACAGCGGGTCTCAGTTCTCATCTTGTGTGTTTCATCTCTCCCCTAGAGGGGTTTGCATTGTCAGCAGTTTTTTAAGTTCTCCCCAGGTTGCCCCAGCCTGCACCCATCACCCCTGCCTCACTTCTGCTCTCTCGCCCCTCCAGCCTGTTGTCTCTGTCCAGAACTGTCCAGTGTTTTGCTTTCAGCTGCCTTTTAATAAATTCTTTGTTCCCCGCATATGAATCCAGACTCCATTTCTGACATATTTCAATAGAAATCAAATGTCGTTGACTTGTACAGGGGGTTTGGCTAGTGGCTCAGCCCTTCTGGGTGAAAAAGGAAATTCTAGTAAAGATTATTATAGATTTCATTGACTAAAGCCAAATAGCACTAAAGTGCTTTATACGATATTAATGTACCACAAACTATTATGTTTCTAGATTTTTAAGAGTGTTTAACTGTTTGGAAGCAGATCTCCTAAAAATAGTTAATACCTCACTGCTCTCAGGAACTTTCCCAGAGTCCCTAAAAAATGCAGTTGTCAAACCTCTTCTAAAAAAGGGCAATCTAGACAAAACCTTACTGTCTAACTACAGACCAATATCAAATCTTCCTTTTATAGGTAAGATCATTGAAAAGGTTGTCTTCAATCAGCTGACCAAATTCTTGAACTCAAATGGCTACCTGGACAATTATCAGTCTGGTTTCCATCAGCATCATAGCACAGAGACAGTGCTCACAAAGATAATTAATGATATTCGATTGAATTCAGGCAAAATATCAGTTCTGGTTTTACTAGATCTCAGTGCTGCATTTGACACAGTAGATCACGTCATACTCCTAAATAGGCTGGAAAACTGGGATGGGCTTTCTGGGTTGGTACTTAAATGGTTTGGGTCATACCTTAAAGGGAGAGGTTACTATGTGAACATAGGCAACCATAAATCTGACTGGACACCCATGACTTGTGTTGTTCCACAGGGCTCAATTCTAGCTCCGCTCTTCTCCAATTTCTATACGCTCCCACTTGGCCAAATAATGAAAAAGTATCAAATTGCCTACCACAGCTATGCAGACGACACTCAGATCTACCAAACCCTTCACCCAATGACTACAGGCCTATTGACTCTCTTTGCCAATGCATTGATGAAATTAACAGCTGGATGTGTCAAAACTTCCTTCAGTTAAATAAAAACAAAACTGAAGTCATTGTTTTTGGTAACAAGTATGAAACTAATAAGGTAAACACATACCTTGACTTAAGAGGTCTAAAGACACAAAGCAAGGTAAAAAAATCTTGGGGTCATTTTGGAGTCTGACCTTAGTTTCAGCAGTCATGTCAAAGCAATAAGCAAATCAGCCTACTACCATCTCAGAAACATAGCCAGAATCAGATGTTTTGTGTCAAGCCAAGATTTAGAGAAACTAGTTCATGCTTTCATCACCAGCAGGGTGGATTGCTGTAATGGACTCCTTACAGGTCTTCCCAAAGAGACCATCAGACAGCTGCAGCTCATACAGAACGCTGCTGCCAGGATTCTGACCAGATCCAAAAAATCTGATCATATCACTCCAATCCTCAGGGCCCGGTTTTTCAAAAGGTTTAATCCGGATAAAATTGATCCGGATTTAGTAATCCTTTTTTTTGCGATCCGTGATCACGTAATCCAGCTTACTTTGGAGCCATTTTTTAAAGCAACATTGGATTGGATCAATCTGATCCGGATAGGAACTTTTCAGGATCACCAAATCTGGATAACCAGTGCTGGATAACCAGTGCTCATACAGGATAGGAAATCACAATGTAGAACTATAGATATGTAAAGAACAACAAGTAGAATAGCCAGTGTGGGGTCAATATAAGTTTATTTTTATTTGAATTGAAAACACACACATTTAAGAAAAACCCCACCATATGGGGAATATGCCCAATACCATTGGAGCAATGGACTGCACACATGTGCATATACAAGCACCTCGTGAGAATGAATGGGAGTTTATAAACAGAAAGGGGAGGCACAGCATCAATGTCCAACTTGTGTGTGATGCTGACCTCATCATCACCAACTGCGTTGTCAAGTGGCCTGCATGGGTCTGTCCATGATGCACGCATCCTGAGGGAGAGCGCTCTAAATAGAGACCTCCAAACCAACCGACCGGATGGCATAATATTAAGAGACAGTGCCTACCCACTCCTACCATGGCTGATGACTCCTTTTCTAACAGCAAATACACCGGCGCAGGCACGCTTCAAAACTGCTCATTGCAGAGCAAGATGTGCAATTGAGCGTTTAAATGGAGTTCTTAAGAGGCGCTTTGCATGGCTTAACTACCTGAGAGCGGAACCACAGAAAGCATGGAACATAACCCTTGCCTGTGTTGTCCTGTACAACATCGCTACTAAGCACAATGTGCTGACAATGATGCACCTGACCCCCTTGGGGACCCTAACCAATCTCATGCATTCTGCCAGAACGAGCAAACCGGACGTGCAACAAGGGACGCAACACTTAGACACTATTTCTGATTTGGATTTGTTTTGGATATCAAAAATCAGTGATTGCCATTCTTTGCGTTTTTTATTTTATTCTGTAATCATTGCAGGCATCACTAATAAATACCTTATCACTGTAGCCTGACGGATGAACAAATACAATTAAAACCTTATGAATAAATAGGATATCTTGTAAAATACTGCATGATCCAAATATAGTATTATTTGATACATTTTTAAAGTTTTCATTACATGTCGGCCATGAAATCCACGCTGAATCCACCCTTCTGATGGGATCAGTTTAATCCAGATTTTTTGGATCAAAGTGATCCAAATCCTACAAAAAAGTTCTGAAAAACCCAAACTAAAGGTTTGATCCGGATCAAAACCAAGATTGGATTACGTGATCTAATCCGATTATGTAATCCGTTTTTTATTTTGAAAAACACATTTTCAAGATTTGATCCAATCCATTATCCAAAATCCTAGTGGATTACTTTTGAAAAACCGGGCCCAGGCCCTTACACTGGTTACCAGTTACTTTTAGAATCAACTTCAAAGTATTATTAATTGTCTATAAATCACTTAATGGTTTAGGACCTAAATACATCTCAGATATGCTCATTGAATATAAACCAATCAGACTTCTCAGATCATCAGGATCAAGTCAGTTAGAGATAACAAGGGTTTACTCAAAACAGGGCGAGTCAGTGTTTAGACATTACGCCACACGTCGCTGGAATCTGCTTCCAGATGACATCAGATGTTCACAAACAGTAGATACCTTTAAGTCCTGATTAAAAAAAAAACACACTTGTTTAGCTGTGCATTCACAACCTGAGCACTGAGCAATTTTATTGCTGTTTTATTGTTTCTTAAAATCTAAAGTTTTTATGATCTTAAATCATTTGTATTTTAAAGATACGTTTTATTTATTTCTGTCAATCACTTTATGTAAAGCACTTTGAATTGCACTTGTGTATGATATGTGCTATATAAATAAACTTGCCTTGCCTTGCCTTGCCTAAGAGTTGTATAATGATGGAAGATTGTCAGTTCACTTTCACTGCAATTTGTTTAATCTCTTCAATAAGGAACTACAAAATCTCTTTTGAAACGTTTTGAAAGACACTTTGACCTACTGTATAAAACAGCCAAAACTTTTATCATGAAACTTTTTTCTAAAATTCATTCATCAAACATTTTATACATAAAATCTATGCTGTGAATTTAACTCATTTGCCAGTCAGAGCAACACGATCTTGTTGAAAAATCGTTCACAAGTGTTAATAATTTTATATTGACAGATATTCCCAAACCAACTTTAAATGTGCAGCCACAGTCTGTGTTCACTGGAGACTCAGTTACTCTGACCTGTGAGGTGCATCAGTCCACTGGATGGGAGTTTCTCATTTACACACCCTCACAGCATGAAAACTATGAAGCTTCAGGAACTAAAACAATCAAAGTCTATTATGGAGGACAGTACTGGTGCAGAGCCAGAAGAAGAAACTATTACACATATAACAGTGACCCCATAACAGTGACAGTAGAGAGTAAGTATATTTACTCACATTATTCACTTTTCTGAGAACACAATGAACATTATTTCATAAGACACTTAATAATATCATTTAACGTTTTGGAGAATAAGAGCTTCTGAGGCAGCGTGTGCACTTTGTGATCAAGTAGGTCTATTAAAGAAGTGTTTGTGACAGTGATGTAGTCCTACACCTCCAAACACTAAACACCCTCTCTAATCTCAAACACATAGACAAAAATGAATCACTCAACAAATATTAAATTATTATAGCTTACATTGTACAATATTATATATAGAATGTCACTATTAAAATCATGCAACACATTTAATTTTAACATCCTGTTAACAAATTAATAACATTTTGAGTACAGTATTCACAGAGTGATTTTTTGTCATTGTGCAGAAAGACCAAAACCTCAAGTGTCTGTTTGGTCTGATGGACGTGTATTCAGAGGAGAAACTGTCACTCTCACATGTGACATCGGTGGAGGAGGAGTCACTAACTGGAAGTACACCTGGAATAAAGATTCACCATCATACATTGCCAGTTCTCAACAGAAATACACAATCAGTTCTGTTAGTGAGTCTGACGCAGGTCAATACACCTGTAGAGGAACAGAGGCCGGTGGATCACGATCATCACACACCAGTGATGCAGTTACACTGACAGTATCAGGTGAGTGTGTTCTTCAATACAGACATATTTTGCTCATTATGAAACATTTTATTGATTACACAATTTAGTGTAAAAGAATGATTTTCTGAGATTAAAATATTTTGTGAAGTGAAAATTGATTACACAACACATTCAGCAAACATGAAAAGCAGACAAATGCATTGTGATGAGCGGTGTTGGATTTATAATATTTACACAGATAATTGTAACTTTTTAGTGTAAGTGTGGAAAAATGTAGAAAATGTTTCCTTCAATTAAATAAACACTTAAGTCACGGACTGGAAAAGATACATTATAGTAAATAAAATAAAAGCAAGTTTTTTCATGAAATAAAATAATGTGCCAGAGAATGACAGTCAGACAGCCTCATATCAGATAGAGTCTGTCTTTGATTCTTGAGAAAATATCTGTGTCCAGTCGCTCAGTCTGACAGTCTGAATTAAATGTTCATGTCCATGACCAAAGCATTTAACACATAAAATATGTTCTTATGTGTATCTGTTCTTTATTGTGTCTTTAAAGTTGTGCTAAATGCTGTGATGTGAATAAAGTCACAGCTAAAGATTGATGTGAGAAAACCTGCCTGTTACATGACTAATAATTAGATGTTTGAGTAAAGTTATTTAGTTGTTTTGTGATAAACAGAAGAGTTGTGTTTAATTGGAAGTGACGTTGACGCTGTAACGTAAGAAACACCGTTGAGGAAAGAAAAAGTTGTTGTCGCTTTTGTTGAATAAAGAAGAACGAAAAGTTCGAACCGAATTGTCTTTTCAGACAGAACACTGCCCCTCCTTTTTAACAATGAAAATATTTTGACAGAGTGATATGTGACCTCAGGTGAAATTCAGTCACATAATCTTATTTTGAGTTTTGGAGCATCAAAGTATAAAGCCATAAAATGACAAAAAATGTAATGATGATTTTCTTGACACTGTTTTATTACTTTGCACCAAATAAATAAGGACTTTGGCTTCCTAAACTTGTAAACACTATCAGTACAGTTACTCTGTCTGATCAGGGTCAGTACTGGTGTAGTGGAGAGAGAGATGGACGACCAAAAACCTCAATATCAAGCTCTGGTGTTCATCTCACTGTGATGGAGTTTAATATCAATGTGTTTAAAATGAGAAAAGAAGGACAGAAACATCTTATATGAGCATTAATTGTGAGAAACATCAGTGATCATGCTGTATATGTGTTTAAGGAGGATCAGAAATATATGGTTTTAGTTCATTTAGTCTTGAATGTTGACATTCTCCACTAAAAGATTTTATAACCTTTATGACCTTATTTATACTTATACTTATCTACTTTCCACAGCTTTACCCAGCATTATTATAAAACTACTTATTGTGTCTGTATTCATCTGTTTGTGATGTGAGATTTCACCTTTAGTAAACCAGACTGGTTTGTTAAGATTAAAATCTCTTCTTGAGAGAAACCATGCATTGAGACGAACGATGTTGGATTTTCATAAAGCTATTTGTAACTTTTTATATTCAAATAGAAATGCATGATCCTCTGTTGAAGGATGAAATGTGTCCTGTACTTTTATGAAGAAATAAATACTTTCTTTGCTGGGGAGGAGATCATAGTAAATTAAAGCAAAAAGCTCCAAGAAGCAGTGCGTTACAGTTCATTTTATAACAGCTTAGGCACGATGTGAAGTAAAGCCCCCTCAGATGATATATAATGTACTGTAACCCACAGCTTCACAGGGCTTCTTGCCAGTGGTGGTGAGTAACGAAGTAAAAATACTTCTTTACTTTACTTAAGTATTTTTTTCGGGGATCTGTACTTTACTTGAGTATTTTTTATTTGCATCTACTTTCACTCTTACTCCACTACAATATTAAAGACAAAGTTTACTTTTTACTCCGATACATTTCCCCATGCCCGCTCCAAGTATTTATTAAACCGGCTTTCCAAACCAATGAAAAACTGGGTTATCTTTTGAAAAAGAAAAAAATGCGCGCAAGCTTTTTGATATTGCCACCATACGCTAAGCAGCCAGTTCGCCATTGCGAAGTGGAAGATGATGACCGCAGAAGAAACCGGTGAAGTGCGCGCTGCCAGCAATGATCCCGAAAGTGCCGACAGGGATCACCCATGGCCATATCTTAAGGATATGTTTGAATTCATTGAACTCAAGGGAGATTCCTATCGGCTGAAATGTCTTCTTTGCCTGCCACGGGTGAATCAAATTTCAGCATTCAAAACTTCACCTTCAAATCTGAGAAAACACATTGAAGTGAGTTGACTTTAATGTTGTTACTATTTTTAGCCAAGTGATTTCATATTGAAACGTGCGTTGTAAACGGCTAGCTAACGTTAGTCAAGTTAGCTAACGGTAACGCATATTGATAGCTAACGGTAACGCATATTGATAGCTAACGGTGGCAGACTTGGGGTTGTGTGGGATTAAAGTGAATGCAGAAGAGAAACAACACAAATAACAGCAGATAACCATACTTTATATTTGCTACTTTTGGATGCACTTTGAATGTTGCTATTCTATGTATGCATTTTTTTATTAGAAATAATGGCATGACAACGTGATTTAAAGAAATGGTAAGCCTTCAATTTCAGCCATTAAAAATATTTAAAAAAACACGAATATGGATTTTTCAACACGATCTCATGAAACTGCGTATGACACGCAGTGTAAAGTAGTGCGGAGTGCGTGCCAATTACACTCCATAAAGTGCGTATCATATGCACGCAAAATAAATAAATAAATGGCACGAGAAATACAATTGGGTGTAGATACGCAACCCCTATACTGCGTTAGGTGCTTCATTGTCTTTATGATTGCAAATCTAACAAATTCTTAATTGCAGTATCTAATCTTATCATTTGTTCAATAAAAACATTGCATATCACTCCCAAAACAATTGATCTGCTTAATTATTGCAATACAGTTAATTGTAATATTTACTTCTTACTTTCGGTACTTAAGTACATTTTAAATCGCATACTTTTGTACTTTTACTCAAGTGATGTTTGAATGGAGGACTTTCTACTTTTACTGGAGTCGTTTTTTATTTAGGGATATATACTTTTACTCGAGTATAACTTTTGAGTACTTTTACCGCCCCTGCTTCTTGCTCTTATAAAACAATTTTTCCAAATGCACAGCAAGACCAAGCAACACAGCAACAGTGACACAGTGATAGGCTATGTGATGAGGTCAGAAGGTATAATGTATATGTCTTCGTGTGTCTTCGTGTGTCTTTGTGTGTCTTTGTGTGTCTTCGTGTGTCTTCGTGTGTCTGCTGCTGTTTTTTTTGGAGTTCTATGAGAACATTATTATTATTTTTGGATCTACCTCTTCGGAGTTGTTTAAGTTTCCACTTTTTTCCTGTTTCTTGTTTATCATGTGGATTACCAGCATTTTTAGTTAAGATTCTTTAGGAGAATTTTATTTTTTTAGCTTGGCCTCTACGGAGTTGTTTTTGTTACCCTTCTTTCCTGAGCCCCGTGTATTACCTTGTCTCCTGGGACGTTATTAAAAGGATCTTCTTCACTTTATTCAAGCCTCTATGTGTGCGTCTCTCTTTGAGTTCACCATTCCTCAGGGGCACCGGTGTTAAGTGTTCACTCACAACACCAGAGACCCTAGTTCGAGTCCCAGCCCTGACAATCCCATCCAGGGAAGTGATCCATTCAGGATCAGCTTTCTATCAATTCATTTTTTTTCAACTATACACGGGAAGTCATACATTCAGGATGACATTTTAATTTTTTAATGGACTATTTTTAAGTCTTGAATTATGAAAAACAGGCCGTAATGAAACAAAGAATATCAGTTTGTCACTCCTGTCTGTGATGATAAACACAAGATAAACTGAACAGCGTGTCAGATTTCACAATTGTATCTTTCTCTTCTGTTGTTTGCGAAATAACATCAAGATTATTTATTTGTTAGGAACAATTAAAAGTTTGTGTATATTTTGTCATTTGCTATAAAAGCAGTTTAACCCGTACTCTCTGTTTATTGTTTGTTAAAGCCCTGAGTTTGAATATTACATTATATTTACAGATTTACCCAGAGCTACAGTGAGAGTAACACCAGACACATCTGTGTTCACTGGAGAGACAGTCACTCTGAAGTGTGAGATAGAAACACAATTCCATAACTGGAGATATCAGTGGTATAAAGACAGAACTGGGAATCCAGTGTCTTCCTCAGACTCAAACATCTTCACCATCAGTTCAGCATCTGATCAGGATGAGTTCTGGTGTAGAGGAGAGAGAGCTGGACGCCCCTCATCCTCACAGGACAGTGATCATGTGATTCTCTCTGTTAAAGGTCAGTCATGACTGTAATAAAGACTCAGAGAGAAGCAGATGAACTCTGAGACTCTTCAGCATCTGAATGTGTTTTATTCTCCTGCAGGATCAAAACCAAAAGCTGAACTCACATCAGATACTGAAGGATCTGTACTGACGGGAAACACAGTGACTCTGACGTGTCTCATGAATCAGTTCACTGGATGGAAGTTTTACTGGTATCAACACACACAGAACACTGAGAAGACGACAACAGATACAAACACCTACACAATATTCATAGCTTCAGTTTCAGATGGAGGTCAGTACTGGTGTAGAGCTGGAAGAGGGAATCCAGTCTATTACACAGACTGCAGTGATGTTCTGTGGATCAATGTTACAGGTGAGATTTTGAGATGTCATGGACCTCAGTCAGGTAGATATTTAATCTGTTCTGTGGGTTGTACTGTCTTAACTCCATGAATACATAACACTATCAATATTTGATGTCCTCTTACACTGTTTCAAACTTTCTGTCTTCAATGTAACACAAAAGGAGAAATGTTCTGTTAGATGTTAGAATATTCTACAAAACACATGTAAACATATGCTGTATATCTGAACATTTGATCTGATTTACACAAATAAATAAATGATATTATGTTTGTACAGAGACTCCTAAAGCAGTTTTGAGCGTTGAGCCTGACAAACAGCTGTTCTCGGGAGAAACTGTCACTCTGAGATGTGACTTACAGACTAAACAAGACACTGAGTGGACATACACCTGGACTGTAAAGCCTTATAACATGAAAAGAAACTTCAACTGTGAGACACAAGAGTGTAAATTCAGAGTTTATCACAGTGACAGCGGTCACTACACATGTGGAGGAAAGAGTGTAAATGGACAAAACTCTGAGAAGAGTGAAGCTGTTACACTGACTGTATCATCATGTGAGTTTATATGTTTGTTCATCATTATTAGTGTGAAGAGCTGAAGTGTAACATGTTATTCATGAGAGATTTCTCACTTTCAGATAAACCCAAGACAGTTTTAAGAGTTTCTCCACAGCAGTGGCTGACTGAAGGAGATTCAGTGACTCTGATGTGTGAGGTTAACAGATCCTCTACAGGCTGGACATTCAGCTGGTTCACTGAACACAATCTCTCCTCAGGTAATACACTCTCACTTTATTTTCTCTTTTTAATATTCCATCTTTAAATCTTATTGTATAGCACATTTCTCTTGACAGGTTATGATCTGGTGTCAGACAGCAGTGGAGGATCTAAAGGCAACTACACTGTGAGTTCTGCTGCTCTGAAGCACACAGGAGTTTATATGTGCGGAGCAGAGAGAGGAGATCCAGTCTATCACACACACAACAGCAGCACACAACCACTGTGGATCACTGGTGACTTCAACACACACAACTAAACAACAACAAGCTCTTATATCATTCATTTCTTCATTCATCTATAAGCTGTGTTTTTCTTCTCAGGCGTTTCTTCTTCAGTGTCTCTGATCATCAGACCCAACAGAACTCAACACTTCTCATCTGAATCTCTCTCTCTGAGCTGTGAGGATCACAGGAACTCTACTGGATGGACAGTGAGAAGATACACGTACACACTGGAAACTTGTTCATCATCATCAGTCAGATCTACAGGAACAGAATCTACATGTACAATCAGATCTCTCATCACATCTGACACTGGAGTGTACTGGTGTGAGTCTGAATCTGGACACAAACTTCATCCTGTTAATATCTCAATACACAGTGAGTTTATAATTCTGTATTTATTACCTTAACACAAAATATCACTTATATTACACTACATTACATTTGTTCCTCTGTTGTGTAGATGGTGATGTGATTCTGGACAGTCCTGTTCATCTTGTGACTGAAGGAGATTCTCTGACTCTTCACTGTTTATATCGAGATAAAAACTCATCAAACCTCAGAGCTGAATTCTATAAAGATGGATCAGTGGTGCAGAATCAGACTACAGGAGACATGATGATCATCTCTACAGTCTCAAAGTCACATGAGGGTTTCTACTACTGTAAACACCCAGAGAGAGGAGAGTCTCCAAAGAGCTGGATCTCAGTCACAGGTGAGCGAGTCTGTCATGTGATGTGAGTTGAGTTTGTTATAGTTCAGATATTCTGTATGAAAACATGTTTACACTTTTTCAGGATCATTTCAGGAGAAGATTTCTGTCCTCAAGATTCTCAGTTTTCTTCTGGCTGTTTGTCCATTTCTGATAGTGACAGTCGTGCTGGTGTTCAAATGCTACAGATTGAGAGATGAAACATCTGTCTGATATATTAGGTTTTTATTATACAAGGTTATTTTTTAATTAACCAACAAAGTAGTCAATATGATCATTAACACTGGATGTGTCCGGATTATATCTGGAGAAATGAAGATTGATATCTGTATGAGGGGCTTTTGCTAGGAATTCTGGGGATTGGGGTGTTAATTGGTTTGGGGTGGTGCTATAGAATTAAGATCAGCTTTGAGTCTATTAGTGGCAGTCCTGTCTATCTGATGTATATTTTGTATAAATTCGTTCAAACATGTGCTGGTCTGTTAAGGATGACTTTCCCTGTCATATCCTGGGTTTTCCAAGCTTTAGTTTTTTTTAAATATCTTTTTTAGATTCATTTTGCTTGCTGTTGTCATCCTCTACTTGCTTTCTAAAGTGTTTCTTTGGGAACTGTGTGTATTATTATAAGTGCTATTCAGAATTTTGTGTGTCTCCTTTTTTTCACTCCAGGTAATATATTTCTTTAAACGGACATGACGTTTGAAATGGGTCTTCTGATCAAGTTAACGAGTGTTCAAAAAAACACGAGATAAAAGAATCTTCTTTTTTGACTTGATGGAATAAAAAATGGAAATCAACCCACAACTGATGTTGAAATAAATAAGTTTTTGTTAATTCAGATTCGTATTATATTTATAATTTAACTCTTATAACTAACATGGGGTGACTTAAACAACGCTGGTTCATTTCTGAAGACCTTCCTGGTCCACTTACACAAATGTTTGATCAAAATACAACCAACAGAATATGATTTAAAATGCTAAAAAATGTTTTAATACTATTACTTAAAAACACTACTAATGATAAATAAAATTTGAAACTGAAAATGCTTTTGGACCCTTGTTTACATCTTGCAAAGAAATGTTCTTCACTGACTGATAGATTTGATCTTCTATTATACAAATATTTCCAAATATGCGTGTAGGAGCCAAACTGTGTTATTTCCATTTTATCCACTGAGTGGCGCTGTTAACCCGGTGGTGTATTTTGTATTTAAGAGACTTGGCTACTGTTGTAAATCGGGTGATTGACCCGGAAGGGCAAAAAGGTTTTTACTGCTTTCGCAACAAGGCAAGTAACTCATGGACATTGTGAGCTTCATATGTCTGTAAGTACATTGTATTTAATTGGAATATGCAGGTTTGTGTGGAGCCAATAAATTCTTAAGTGATGCAAATAAGAAATGGTCTGTTCATTCTTTATGGAGATGAAACAAAGAGGCAAACAAGAGTAGACGAGTAAACCTACCAATCCCGGGATTAAACAACTCTGTATCTTAAAGATTTAGACTGAGCTCCTACAATGTTCTTATTATCTCTATTCCTAAATGAATCTAGAAAGTATAAATACTTTAGAAAATAAACCTGTCAGTGGTGGTAGTCATTTTTCTTCAAACATAATAAATCCATTAAATGAGACATCGCTTCATTAGTGAAATGTATTACTGTCTTAAATCTAAAATACTTAACTGCGCTCTTAAGTGTCAATCTGATTGAGTTGACCAATCAAATGAAGAAAGGCGAGGACAACTGTCCAATCAAATGAAGAAAGGCGAGGACAACTGTCCAATCAAATGAAGAAAGGCGAGGACAACTGTCCAATCAAATGAAGAAAGGCGAGAACAACTGTCCAATCAAATGAAGAAAGGCGAGGACAACTGTCCAATCAAATGAAGAAAGGCGAGGACAACTGTCCAATCAAATGAAAGAGTTGCTATTGACAGAAGTCAAACTCGAGTTCAGTGTCTACTGTGAAAGAGCGCGATGTAAGTATGTAACTGTTTAATGTTTTATCATAGAAATGTTAGCGGCCATTTACATTTTACCTTTAAAAATGCGTACAAAACGCTGATTGCGTTTTGTGTGCGCTCGACGCGCGTCAACGTTGAAACAACAAACCTGAGTAAACTACCGATTTTAATATCAAGTAATCCAAACTAAAACGCATCATTTACCTGTTTAATGTCAGTTTTACGCGACAATAGCATTACAAGACCTTTAGGCATCTCTTAACATGCTTAACTGCACCACAACTACGACAAGCAATGATCAGTGAAGCTCTGATATTACGATTCACATTGCAACGGCACCAAAAAAAGCAACATGGCCTCAAATATCGCTTGAGATTGAGGCACACTTTCCGCTCTGCACACAGTGGATTTACTAATGTACTTTAATGTGTAAGGTGTCCACCGCGTGTTTTTTCAATAGTTTTCAACATAAACGCCGCGCTTTAAAAAAGCCATCAGTTGACGTTATTTTTCACACTCAGCGCTGGTTGCTATGTGTTTTTCCCAAAATCAGCGCCTCCGTTAGAACAAATGAAACGGCAGATATAATAAAAGACTTCTCATGTTCTCGCTCGACATCAGTGCTCCATTGATGATAGTGACACGTCAGGGAGTAAAGGACAGTAGAGGGAATGCACCTGTCGTCACTTTACATGGTGAACACACCGGAGCGTGCCCTCCTGGGAGACAAAACATTCAGCAAAATGACTGTTTACATTATCAGGAAACGCAATTCTGTGCAACATTTCAGTGTCCAGTAACAACTAATTCCTCTGTAAATTGCAGTGAAGCCGTCGGTGTAAGCGACTGTAACCGTCGAGTCCAGCTGCTTGTTATTTCAGCAATATTTGCGTGTTTTATTCCCGGTTACTGTCTTTCTCCTATTCTCCTCAGCCATTTTGCCGCTTGTTTTACCACTCAGGGGAACGTGTCCCGGAGCTTAAGGGGGGCCTGTCCCGGTGTATTCACATGGCAAAGGACCTCGATACATACCCTCTATTGTTGAGGCTTTACACGCTTATGTCAGTTTCAAACTAATCAGCGATTCGAACCCAACAGTTTTGGGTAAGAAGGGCTGCACGTCTAATATAATTGTTTATTACCTTTATAGCCTTATTTCTGCATTTGTCTGTATTTATTAATTTCTTTACAAACTTAATTTACGCATCAAATAATTTCTTATCCTCCATAGAAAACATTTGTGAGAACATGTAAGGGAAACATTATCGATGTAACACACGTCCACGATGGCCTATGTTATTAATGTAAGGAGGGATGAGATCTATTTTGATATTTCTAATTCACTGTAAAGAAAAATACAGTTTTAATAAATATACACAGGGTCCTAAATTGCTCTCCTGAAATTAAACTACATCCCTTTGAATTAATACATGCCCCTTCACATACAGGATTCTCTATTAAAGCAAATATAACATTAGTCACTGAGATGGTTCTGTGTGATCAAAATGTGTGCCATGAATGACTGTATTAATTAATGATTGAGGTACACCCACTTGCGCTTGCATGTTGGGAAGTACCCTTAGTCATAACCAACGAGCCACGCCAACGGATCTGACTTCGAAACACCAAGGATTTAGTGAGAGCCAAACCTGACATGCGTATAAATTCTCCTCCCCCTGCACATCGTTAGATCATATTAAAGCACACATAAATGATAGATTTACGCATTTGGTAGATGCTTTTTTCCAAAGCGACATACATTGCATTATCCTATATATATATTTTTTGTTTCTAAGTATGTTCAATCTTCTGGGATCAAACCCACTACGTTACACAGGAATAACGTATACAGGATACGGGAAAGATAATCATCATATTACAAATGTAAACCTATTTCAGACCGTAGTTAATAGTCACATAGTTAAAATATTAATATAGTTCATTTTTATGTATAACATACATTTGACATACCTTAAATACCAGCAGATATGACAGTTCAAATAATTTAGAAACACTTTAGCAAAAACCTAAAATACACAAACTGATGATTTAAAGAGAAATCGTGTTCGCCGTAAGAATCATCTCCTAATGCTCAGATGCTCCGCTCTCACCGTAATGTCTAGTATATGAGCGCACAACAAAACCATGTGTGAGGACTCACTCGATCATCGTTTACACGTTGGAGGCCTTGCCTACATCTGCTGTTGGCTCAGTTTTCAGTGTCTCCTGACAACGACCAGTTTAACTAACCTGAAGATTTGTGTGTTTTTAATGTTGCTTGAAAACGTTCTATAACTTTTTTAGGACATTCTGGTCATCAACTATGACTGAAGCCTTTGTGTGGAAACTTTCTGTCGCTGTCTGGTGCCCTAATGTTGGTTTATGGTTGCTGTGGCTTTAGTAAGTTGCTAAATATGTGCGGTTTCTAGCTGTCATTAGAGGGTTGCTATGGTGATCTGGATATGATATTCTCGTCTGTAGATATGACTTAAGTTCCTCTTGTAATATACTGTAGCTCTATGAGATGTGATTGTTGGTTTTATTATCAGCTCATGTCTCCTCAACAGCCAACATAATTTCAGGTGTCAATCATGTTTATAAAGCTTATCAAGCACCACTGATTTAAAAAAGTTACCAGTGTTAATTTTTCACAGGTAGTGGTACATTTTTACTTGCCACAGTCGCTCCTAAAGACAGCAGGAACTCAATACATTCATTTTAGTTTTATTGACATGAAATGCGCATTAAAGTAGTGATGTTATATAGGTTTCATGTGAGAACACAAAACTTGTGCATGAAACACTGATAATGTGCATCTAGTGTGACGTCTCTTCACACTGACTGAATGCACCAGCAGCAGTTAGATATTTCATTATCACACACACTTGTGTTTTTCCTTCTTCTTCCTCTCTTTGCATCAGTTTGGTTTAATGCAACGGCCCAATCAAAAACCTCTGTTATTCTCGACCTCAGACATGTTCCTCTTTGTTCAGGAAGCTTTTGGGCTTTTAAACTCAATATCCAATAAACAGAAATCAAAAGTCTGTTGTTTGGTGAAACATCATGACAGTCCTCAACAAGCTTGATCTCGGGTATCATCATGTCTGTAGCACAAATGATGAAGAATGAGTTCTGATCTGAGGTTTGAATACTTTGGTGTCTTAAGACATTATTGTGCATCTAAACACCAGTGATAACTATCTTCACAGGTACATGTTTTGTCTGTGTTCGTGGTGTGCTGGTACAGAGACAGAGAGAGGAAGATGATTTCATTGGGGTGTTAGTTTCTATCTCTATTTCAGTTCTGTGGTATTAAACTGTGTGTCAGAGATCAGTTGTTCACAAGTTTCTAATGGAATTTTTATATATATACTTTATATATATATACACTGACCAGAATTATAAACGCAACACTGTTTTTTCTCCCATTTTTGCATGAGCTTAACTCAAAGACTTTTTCTATGTATACATAGAAAGGCCTAAGAGAAATAAAATGTATCTTTAAAATGCAAATGATTTAAGATCACAAATACAACTTCAGATTTTAAGAAACAATAAAACATCATACAATTGATAAAAAATGTGAGTATATATATGAATTAAACAACAAATTTTCAGGGATATGATTTTTTTTCCATACAAATATGGTTTCTGTATTTTTTGTCCTCGCTGGGATCAACCCCTGTAAATTGCATACATTTGATTTATTTTTAATTCGAGGCGGGATTGGGGTTTGGGGATGTGCGTGTGGTCATCATTCAGCTGGCCAACACGATGCTTTCTACGCTCTCAATAGGCTACAGAGTGACCGCTTCATTCAGAACATAGTTTTGGGAGCTATCAATCTGATTGGTTGACAAACGTTCTATGTGTATGCATTAACTCTCTGTTTCAAGCCCAGTCCTACGTGACACCCCTGTTTTAAATCTCTCCCAATATGAAACATCTGATTTAATTCATCAGCCTGTTAGTGTGTTCATTAGAGAGACATTTCAAATATTCAGAGGGAAGCTGATGAGCTAAATCAGGTTATTCATATTGTGAGCGAGCTAAAACATTCTGTCAGGGGTGCCACATAGGACTGGGTTGACAGAGAGTTGCGTCCAATGGAACGGTTCAAGGAGAATCTCAATACCTCCCAGAAGTTAGTAACGTATGGAGCTGCTACTAAACAGACCAACTGAGGTAAACTCTAACCTATTTAAAGACAAAAGCCATTTAATAAATAATGAAGGAAATAAAGCATTTAAAGAGAAAACATAACATCCTGGATCTATCTGAAGGCTCCATGAATCACGTGACTCTCCAGCGTTTTGGACTTCTGTTGGCAGAACTCTCTCTCTCAATGGCTCTGCTTCGGGTGCGCATTAACTTTCGAATAATTCAATGACCCATCGTCAATTATTCCTAACAAACGCTGTATGAATGACATTTATTTGCCATCAAGCGGGCTGTCTATTGGAGTCTCTTGAGGCCCCAGTGTTCTTTACTTTTTTTTTGTGGAAATATTGTTTGATGAGTTACTGATTACAATAAAATTAAAAGTTGGCCTAAAATAAAGTACTCAAGGGCTGTCATTTGTAAATGCCTTCTTATTTGAAATTAGCATAAGATATTTGCACAAACCGTCAACCAATTTTATTACATTTTGTTTATGTGACTGTTAAACTAATAAACATTTGAAATGTTATTTCCAAAATGGCAAGTTTTTGTGTTGCTTAGTGAAAAAATATATTTTTTGTCAAACAGTTGACTGATTTTAACCACATACCATTTAATTAGTAACTTTACAGGGGTCATATGCCGCAAATACATGTTTTTATGTATCTTTTGTGTGTTATAAGTTTTTTTAGACACGTAATATTGCAAAAATTAAAGTATTGGATCAAAAGATGCATTCTATCTTAAAGCGAATGCTCACCCAGACCTGCCTGAAACGCCTTGTGTAAACACACCCCCACAAATCTATGTCAGTTAGTGGTATGATTTGACTAAGACCAACCAAATGAATACGGAAGTAAGATGGGGGTACCTGTCCGTACAATTGCTTTGGAACCTGATGTTCCAAACATGGTAAGAAGTGTAACATTTCTGTCCCATGCTTGCAGTATTCGACCAATCATTACGCGCTGGTTAACTGGCCAATCATAGTACACCTCGCTTATCAGAGCGATGAGCTTTGTAAAATCTGCGCGCTTCAGTGAGGCGGGGGAAAGAGGAGATCCAAACATGCACGGTATGTGGAAAAAACATTGTTTTTTAACCTTAAATCATGTTTACACATTGCATTATATCTAAAATAACCGATTATATTCATTTTAGCCGTGTCATGTGACCTCATTAAAGACTTTTTTGGGAGGGTTAGGCGAGGGTGCGTGCAGTCTTCCTTCATCTTGTCCTTGGTTGATCACATGCCAGAGTATTCAATATAATCGTCATCACTGGATGAGTCTGGATTTTACTGTATCTGGAGAAATGAACATCAATGTCTGTTTGAGGGGCTTTTGCTAGGAATTCTGAACATTGGGGTATCAGTTTGGGGGTTAAATATGATGTGTAGCTCTACCAGCTTTCACTCTATTAGTGACAGTCCTGTCTATACTTTGAATAAATCCGGTCAAATCTTTAGTTTTCCAAGGTTTCATGACGAGGTAGGGAGAGAGACCGTCAGGCCCAGATGAATGTCATATGCCTATCCCTAACACCAGCTACAGCTGAAAATCCTGTCCCATCCTCCTGCGAGAGCCTGCGGACTGACTGACCATACCAGCTCCATCTCAGGCAGGCAATCCCATAACTACCCAAGAGAAAGGTGACCATCTGACCATCCCAGCTCAGGAAATTCCATCCCCAATCCAAGAGCAATGACGGACTACTTTTCACATTAATGATAAAGTAATAATACTTAGTATTTAATGCTAAACTTACATCACAAGACAGCGGTTTGAAGTTTTAGCTGCATTCAGTGGCCCTGATTGGAGGAGTGGGACCGGCAGCAGAAATTTATTCTCACGCACATCTATGTGTTCATTCTTCTTCAACTTTCAGCATCAGGTTGGTTTGGTGCAAAGGCCCATTCAGAAAACCTTCCTCTAGAAGTCTTTGTGTCTATTCCTATATCTTAATTTAGATAATAGATATGTGATTTATTGTATCTTCACAGGTATATGTGTATTATTGTGACAGTACCGTCATTGTTTGTGGTCTGCTGGAATAGAGAGAGATGAAGAGGATCTTGTTGTGGTGTTTCTATCTAGTTCTGTGGTATTAGCCAGTGTCTGAGAGATCAGATTATAAGTACAGACAGTGTTGTCACCACCATTATATTGTCCATTTAATGACAGTTTAATATTTAACTGTACATATGAATGTAAATCTCTGTGGTTCTTTCTGAATTTCATTTAGAACATGAATTTATGCTGTATCCCAGTTCATTAATATATTTTAATGCAGCGTCACTAAACTTCTGGCTCTCAAAATAACTTGTGGATAATATTGGCTACTTAAATAATGCACATTTCAATTTAAGTTTTGGCACAAACTCATTGTAATTTCAAACACTATTTATGGTGAATAGTATGCAGATTGTGACGCAGGGGTTGTACATTGGTGTTATAGAGGAAGTGTTTGAGTGTTTAACACAGTGTGTTTGTTGAAGTGTGTCATCAGTAGATCAGTATGGAGTTCAGTTCTCTTCTTCTAGTGCTCTGTGAGTATTATCTATTATCTTCTCACTGTTTCTTCTTTTTTCAAAACCTTTCCTTGCTGCTCTCTTAAGGCTAAAATACACGACAAGACTTTTGCTCAGATTTTGAGTCTGTACTTGTTGCAGAAAGTCTGTGCCAGTCTGCAGATTTGATCAGTTTGTATATTAAACTTTCAAAGTCTTCAAGTATTTGATGTCTAGTTTTTAAAAATTCTGTTCAGATATTTAAAGTCTTGTAGTGTATTCCAGCCATTAGTTAAAATCTCTTGATATACAGTAGTGTCCAAAGTTCCTCACCAAATTCACATGTTTGTTCGCTCTTTATTAGTTGTGTATGAGTGTAAACTAAAGCTGAGCTTGAAGAAGAATTTAGGAAAAGTTACACCAATACATCTCTGAGATGACACTAGTGTGTGCTATATTTGCCATGATATATATATACATACTTGTATAATATAACAAACTGTATTTCCTGATACACTGCCTTTTTACCTTTTGTCCAGTAAATATACAAATTTTGTTTTGTCATAAATGTAATACTAAAAACATATCAATATACCTAGATAGTAGTAGTTTTGTCCAGCACAACATTTGACTTTTATCTTCACAGCAGGTTCATACAGTAAACGTCATTGACACATTCATCAGTGTCAGTAATTTGATGAAATAGAAAGAGATGGGGATGAAATCACTGTGGTTTTCTTTTTAGTTCTGTGGTATTAACCAGTGTGTGAGAAACAGCCGTTGTTCACAAGCTTTATTAGATTTGATTAGTTTACAAATACTGTCACTGCCACCATTATTATGTCCAGTTAATGACCAATAGGTTTTGAATGAACAAGTCACAGTTAAACCTTTCTGTAAAAATGTCTCTGGGTCTGTGTGATTCTTCATTAATGGATTTTAGATCTAGATCAGTGATTCTCAAACTGTGGTATATATAATAAACATACCAACAGTGCTTTGTATAAAATAACATCCACTAGTGCTACATGAAAGGACAGGAAATAAACTCATTAGGCTATTTCAAAGGTTTGAGGAGGTTTTGACAAAGACAGAGGTCTCTTTAGGACATCTGGTAACTTTTATAACTTAAAACATCCTTCTCAACATTGAAACATGTTTTATGCAATCCTGCTCCAAAAGCAGTTGAGAATATGTGTTAGAAACAAGTTTGTGGTGCTGTGGTAGTGCTGATCATCTGTTCTAATAGTTGGAGGCAGTAAATGCACTATTTAGGATGCAAACTTCAATTTAAAACCAATGCACTGTCACTGTGAAGTTTGCACACACTAGACAACTCTGGCGGTGATCATAGCGACTCATTTCTTATGTTCCCTTTTAGTGGTGAAAACTTGTCATAGTAGTGCTTCTGTGTTTGGGTGTCTAGTTAATATGTGTGTAATTCTTACCCTCCCAAACAACACATTTTATTCTGATCAGGTCTTTATAAAGTGTTTCTTAACAATCAGATTTTTTTAGTAATGAACAAGAACAGTCAGAACATTGAAACAGGAGAGATTCATTTATGTTTGTTGTGTCCAAACTTCCTACATTAAAACTGAATAGCAGTGAATATTACATACTGTAGATTTCATCATGTTATTCAGAGTATTGCAAAGCACATTCCCATTCCCACAAAAGCATATTCCCATTAAAACCAGTTATATGAACTTTAAAAAGCAGCTTCAGCATAATTCAGTGAGTTGGTAAAATTCAAACATCAACTTAAGAGGAAGGAAAGGGGTTTTAGAAATGCTCTTGTGCAAAAACATCTTGCTTTAAGTTTTTTAAATTATCTGTTAGACTGTACGCCGATGCTCCCTGGTGGGCTGTAGTGGTATTGCAGGAGTGCGTGGCAAGCTTAAAAAAATAATGTTTTTAAAAGATGTAGTTAAAGGAAGGAATTTTACTGCAAACCGATTTGAGAACTGACTACACAGTTTGATAATTATAAAAACCACAGTTATGGATTAGTAATATTATATTTACAATTCCGATTTTTTTTATCAGATCACCTTCACCATAATAAAGCAAGCAAATACCTGGTGCACTATATTAAAAAAAACACTTTAGTATTAACTACAGTGTAGTGACAAAATAAAAAAGATTTAAACATCTAATTAAAAAAAATTCTACAAAATGTTTTTCTTTTTGTTCTTTCCAGTGTTGATTTTCAGCATCCATTCTGGAGAAACTGAAGGTAATTCGAGTATTAAGTCTTTGATGAGAGAGTTTTATACACCCCACGTCTGTAATGAGATATTCATAACTTTTATTGTACTTTCCTCAGTTTTACCCAGAGTTACAGTGAGAGTAACACCACACACATCTGTGTTCACTGGAGAGACAGTCACTCTGAAGTGTGAGGTAGATGAACAATACAGATCCTTAAATTTGAGTTTTCTGTGGACTTGTCGCAGAACTGCAGCATTTAAGACTCAGCGTTACACTGTAAACACAAACACTCTCACTATCAGAGGAGTTACTCAACATGACCATGATGAGTTCTGGTGTAACACAGAAATACATGGACAAAAATCTTCAAGCTCTGCTGTGGTTATCACAGTGATGGGTGAGTTAAAATCAATGTCTGAAAGAGAATTATCATTCATGTGTCGGTTACAATTTTTCTGGATTGCTAACACAACATAACTAATTCACTTGTTCTAATTTTACAAACAAATACTTGAAACAAAGACATATTTCTTAACCTCAAAACACATTTATCCTGTTTTTACACAGGTTGCAACTTTCTCAATGTTTTCTGAAAGTCTACACAAAAATGCTTATTTTGCAGATACAGGTTAAAACACAAACACATAACAATAAGTAACAAAATGTATCACACAAATAAGAATCTCAAGATAATACAGTGGAAGGGCCGCAGGTGATTGTGTTTCAGAAAATGAAACCTAACAATAGTAAAAGTGCTCAAGGAGGTAAGAGGCAGAGATGATGAAGAAGAAGAGGGTCAAAGAACATTTGTTTCTGATCAAATATGACAAACACCAGTTGATCCTGTTCTTGTGTATGAGAAGACTATGAGAAGCTGGTCAACAATTCTGACAAATGTGAGCCCGAATCATCTATTATTCAAATGTTTTATAGAAAAAGCAGCCTCATGAAATTTGCCATAGACATGAACATTGCAAAGTAATCTAAAGTTTTTTTTATATATGACTTAGATGTAAATCGGGCCCATGAGACACAATACTGAGGGTGTTGAGTGTTTGTCTTGTTGTTGTTTTTGTTTTTTTGTTTCTTAACAGTGTTCTGTTATTGCCACTTTATTGAGTTCTGTTGAATATAAAGTTCTTTAGACTTTGGAAGTTGGAGGTTTTTCTTTTGGAAAGTGTTCATCCAATTTTTCTTTAAGCTTTTTCACCCTTCCACTGATTCCTGATCACCAGTTTGAGGTTAAGAAAGTGTTTTGAATTGATGTTTTATAGGAAGTGAAGATGGCTTTAAAATTAGATTTTGTGTGTCCTTTTAGACCTAATCACATTCTGACAATTTTTTTTTGACTAAAATATTTCATTTTCAAATGTTTTTACTGGGAAGTTTCATGTTTATGACTGTGTATAGTTTTAAGATTGTAATAGTGGGAACATGTATTGTTTTATGAATTGTGTGTTAGCAAACAGGAAAAACTGTAATGTAAGAAACGTAATATTCGTGTTGTATCAATATTTGTGTCAACCTCATTTTCTTCTTTCCTCAGATTTACCCAGAGCTACAGTGAGAGTAACACCAGGCACATCTGTGTTCACTGGAGAGACAGTCACTCTGACGTGTGAGATAGAAACACATTACAGATCATTAGACTGGAAATATCTGTGGGATAAAGGCAGAACTATGAATCCAGTGTTTTCCTCAGACTCAAACATCTTCACCATCAGTTCAGCATCTGATCAGGATGAGTTCTGGTGTAGAGGAGAGAGAGCTGGACGCCCCTCATCCTCACAGGACAGTGATCATGTGACTCTCTCTGTTAAAGGTCAGTCATGACTGTCATTGGCTCATTTTCAAAATTCTGTGCCATTTGTGTGCCTCTAATATACGACTAAATATATTCACTTCATCTTTAAAAAGTGTGTGTGATGAAATTAATTGTTTCCCTTCATCATTTTTTTTTACTTTGACAATTATAGTAAATTTAGCTTTTCTTAATAACTTGTAATAAAAATGTGTAAATTATCTTTCAGAATTCTTAAGGACAAATTGCATTTCATGAAACTGACTTTCTGTATTCAAAGAGTCACAACCTTATTTTCTTCTTTCCTCAGATTTACCCAGAGTTACAGTGAGAGTAACACCAGACACATCTGTGTTCACTGGAGAGACAGTTACTCTGAAGTGTGAGATAGAAGAACAATACAGATCATTAGACTGGAGATATCTGTGGTCTAATTGGAGAGGAAAAGTGTTGAAATCTTACCATTACACTGTAACGACAAACAGTCTCACTATCAAAGCTACTCAATCTGTTGAGTTCTGTTGTGAAACACACATACATGGACGACCAAAAACGTTTTCAAGCTCATATATTTATCTCACAGTAAAGGGTGAGTTTAAGATCAATGTCTGTAAAATGGGAGAATTAAGACAAGAGAATCTTGAATGTGTTGATTATCAAAAAACATTATGCCAATGGCTGTGTTGAATTAATATTTGTGTCAAACTGATTTTCTTATTTCCTCAGATTTACCCAGAGCTACAGTGAGAGTAACACCAGACACATCTGTGTTCACTGGAGAGACAGTCACTCTGAAGTGTGAGATAGAAACACATTACAGATCATTATACTGGAGATATCAGTGGTATAAAGACAGAACTGAAGTGTTGAGATCTGAGCATTACACTGTAAACACTCTCACTATCAGTTCATTTACTCAATCAAGTCAGTTCTGGTGTGTAACAGAAATACATGGACGACCACAAACTTCACAGAGAAGCTTTGCTGTTCATGTCACTGTGATCGGTGAGTTTAATATAAGTTTGTGTATGTAATGGAAGATTAAAAACAAGATATGGCCTGTGCTAATTATCCAAAACATTATGTAATGTGGTGGTGTTGTATTAATGTTTAATGTAAACTTTCCTCAGATTTACCCAGAGCTACAGTGAGAGTAACACCAGACACATCTGTGTTCACTGGAGAGACAGTCACTCTGAAGTGTGAGATAGAAACACATCACAAGAACTGGAGATATCTGTGGTATAAAGACAAAACTGTGAATCAAGTGTTTTCCTCAGACTCAAACATCTTCACCATCAGTTCAGCATCTGATCAGGATGAGTTCTGGTGTAGAGGAGGGAGAGCTGGACGCCCCTCATCCTCACAGGACAGTGATCATGTGACTCTCTCTGTTAAAGGTCAGTCATGACTGTAATAAAGACTCAGAGAGAAGCAGATGAACTCTGAGACTCTTCAGCATCTGAATGTGTTTTATTCTCCTGCAGGATCAAAACCAAAAGCTGAACTCACATCAGATACTGAAGGATCTGTACTGACGGGAAACACAGTGACTCTGACGTGTCTCATGAATCAGTTCACTGGATGGAAGTTTTACTGGTACAAACACACACAGAACACTGAGAAGAAGACAACAGAAGGAATCTACTACAGAATTCACAACATAACAGTTTCAGATGGAGGTCAGTTCTGGTGTAGAGCTGGAAGAGGGAATCCAGTCTATTACACAGACTACAGTGATGTTCTGTGGATCAATGTTACAGGTGAGAGACAAAATAAACATGAAACCTTCTTAATACATTTGGATGAATGATTCATACATTTTTAATTACACACTGTCTTCATAGAAATTTCACACACATCAAAAAGAGAGTTTTATTGATGCTCAAATACTACTTACAACTAAACGGACAAAATATTGACAAACTAATATAGTAAAGAAACAAATAACAGTTCAATTCTATGTAATCTATGTTTTATTAAAGACACTGTTTAGCTGTAGATGTATTTAAGTATTTTAACTGTTACCGAATGCAGTTGCTTATATTTTGTACTTGAAAGACACAACACAGTTACTTGTTATTGTATATGAACATATCTCAGATTCTGCAGCCTCAAGTTCTTCATCTCATGGTCTGAAGGTTGGAGTGGCTGTCGGACTGAGTCTCATGTTTTTGATCATTTTCTTGGTTTTCCTGTGGTGCTACAAAACCAGAAAAGGTTGAAATCTTCTCACAAAATTCAACATGAACAATGACACATTTGCCCAGAGAAATTGTAAAGGTGATGTCTGTAATATTTGTGATACTATATGCAAAATATCAAAGATTTGTATTAAAATATCAGATTTTACAGATTATGAACTACTGTAGACCTCAGCTTTTGGTTTAACCAATGATGAACCTTTGGGGTGGGACTATGTTTATGGTACTATTCCTTGTCATTTGTGGCAGATAGAAGTGTCATGTAGAAAAACCTTTCTAAAAAAATCTCTATTTTTTTGCAATTCTGTTTTGTGCTTTAGACACAAATTGACATACATCACCTTTATTATGAGGCAGTTCTGCTTTAAAATTGCTCTATTAAACATTCAGTTGAATCTCTTTTCTAAAGCAGTTCTGTGTTTGTGTAGGTAAAGTGTCTGAGTCTCCCTCTGGTGTCAGTCCACAGCAGAACATCAGTCAGACATCAGATCAGAAACACAATGAAGACGGATACACTTCACTGCAGTCTGGTTAGTTCACATCAAACACAAATCTGCTTTTCTAATGACTGAGATCTACATTTGACAAATGGTCTCTTAAAACTTTTTTATTCATTACAGGAAATGCTCATATTTATGACTCTGTTAATGCAGCAGATAATAAAAACACAAGCACATGTAACATAATGATGTCATTTAATGTGTTTCATCTCATGACAGTGAAATAGTGTATACGTTTTTAATGGTGAAATCATGTTTCTTTAGCAGTGACTGTGAGCGGCCCCATTGATGAACTGTTTTCACAGGTCGACATCAAGAAAAAGAAACAGAAGAGCAAAGGTAGAAAGAACCAGAAGAATAAAATGAAACACTGGGAGGATGAAAGTCTTAATAATTTCTTTATTCTTTATTGTAGATAATGTGAGTGGAGCAGCTGATCTCACCTATGCTGACATTGAACTGAAACCTAAGAAAGAAGTGAAGAAAAAGAAAGAGAAGAAAGGTAAAGAAAAAATGTTTTTAGGTACATAATTCACAATTGTATGTCATTTATTGTAGCTCTATGTTGTTTCAATTTCTATTATTTGGTATAAGATTTCTGATTGTTTATTTCAGATGCTTTAGTACAACACTGGTAAACAAGAAGTGAATATTGAGTAACTGAGAGTTTAGACAACACTCCTCAGAGCTGAATTTCTTTTAATGGGGTTTCGTAACATTTTGCCACTTTTAGGGAATAAGAGTGAAAGTGGCGACACATACTCTGAACGAAATAAAAACAATCTCAGTATCTAATCATTTTTCTACATTTTGTTTCAGATGTTGCTTCAGGATCCAATGATGTGATTTATGCTCAGATTAAATAAAACAACTAGAGGAGAAATAGACAGCAATACTCAAACCTTCATGTACATCACAGTAAATGCTTGATAGTCTTTGTATTAATATGTTCATGTTTTCTGTCAGAATCACTATAGTGATTGATTTACTGTTGATTCAGTTCAGTGAGCTTTTCAGAATCTTTTTATTAACTTTAGTATGTAATCTGGTGGAGATAGTCACATTGAAATCTTTAAGCCTATATGCTTCTGTAACGTGTGGGTACACAATGCGCACGACAAGGAGAAGTATTTCAAAGAGTTGTTGTTTTAATAAATCCACAAAGAGCAGAAAACTCAGGAGCCAATGGTTGTGTTAGAACAACAAATTTTGTGTTCAGTAAAGGACATCACATCTCTCATCTCTGTGTTATTTCTGGAACAACTTGTCTTTTAAATTAATTTCACTCAAAATTAACACATGTGTTAAATAGCATAACACAAACAATGTGTTAATTAACATAGTGTGCGAAGGTCTTGAATTGTGTTTGTGTGTGATATATGCGATAAAAAATTGCATTTATTAATTTTCATATAACAACAGGTTGTACCCAAATGGGACATTTGACAAAAGTGTAAACTCTTATTAAACATCTATGCAATAACGTTTGAAACTACTCATGCCTCGGCTTGTACAATATATGATTTAAATCGCATTGTGAGGTTTTTATTGAGTGAGCCTTTATATATGGCATACTTTACAATAGTTACATTTTTGTTTTGTGATCATCACACTTACGAAATAGTTTTTCATTTTGTTTTTTAATACCGTTAAAAAGTAAAAAAAATGTAGCATTTCTATTATGATTGTGTCACGAACGAGGTTCCTTTAGACTCTCCCGTTCGCCACCAGAGGGCTCCCTCCCCACAATATTGAACCCTATTCGGACTCCATTTCCCACATGACTGCTGCTGATTACTCGCAAACCTGAACTTCAGTTTGGGATTTATTTTAGTCAGACTCCTAGCTTGGATCTCTGCGAAGTCTTGTTTGGGCCGGTCACCATTTCTGAGCGTTACTTCCTATTAGCTGCCTCCCTGTGTATTTCCTTTGGACTGTTTATACCGTTCGTGAGTGTTTGCTGCCTGTCCCTGGACTCTTATCTCTCGTTACTGGATATTTAGGTTGTCTGCTGCCTGCTCGACCCATGTCTGCTATTGGTTAACGAACTGTCTTGCCTTCGATATTGTGTTTGCTGGTGATTAACTCTTCTTGTCCAACTTTGGTTTTAATAAAGCTGCACATGGATCCTCAAGTTACTTTACTAGTTACTTTTACTTTCACTAGTCTGTTCACTTTATCAAGGGCAAGACTTTAGAATGGGTGACGGCGGTCTGGAGGGATGATGGTACAGCCTTTCCTACATTTGATAACTTCCTGCTGCGGTTCAGAGAGATTGTTGAACATTCTGATGGAGTCAAGGGTGTGGATGACCGGCTACTTGAGTCATACCAGGGAAAGAACACGGCCGCTGAGTTTGCTTTAACATTTCGCACAAACTACTCTTTCGTAAAGGGCTTGGTCTGTATAAAATAAATACTGAGCAGGTCTGTACTAGAGTATTATATGTGGATGGCAGGCCTGACTTTGTGTAAGATTGATGACATATCAGAGATAAATTAGATATCTGTACTGAGAGGGTTATGTTCACATCTGAAGAGCACTGAGAACAATATTGGCCACTAGATTGAAGTGTATTCTATATACAACACACAAATAAATAAAATCTTCACAGTGAAAATGTATATTAAACGATTTAATTCTGGCCAAATTGTTTAGTGCACAAACCACAAGGAATAACTTGATTTTCTTTTTTAAATAAACATTTTTTTCATTTCGCCGCATTAACGTTTCCTTTATACATAAGTTGTATTGCAAAGGCTGTATGAAAGTAAATAATGTGTGGTGAAGATTATAAGTCTTTAAAACACTAGATTTCGCTGTTATTCATCTGTTTATTGATTTACTGAGACCACAGAAAAAATCAATCACCGAGTTGAACAATAAATGGTCATTGATGTTTTTTTTGGATATTCTGGTGGCCAGATACTATAAGAATAAAGCTTTTGAGGAAAAGAGAGTGATATGGTATTGTGGATGGTTTCTGGTTACCCACGTCATTCTTTTCTTGTCCTATATGGTTTTAGTTCCTCTTTTAATGAAGCTCTATGAGATGTTTTTTTTTTATTGTAGGGCAGAATATAGCTCATCTCTCCTCAACAGGCGGCAGGATTTCAGTTGCCAATCATCTCTGCAGCAAAATGTTGCGTCACAAACTGGGAGCATCGTTATGCAGCAATTTGATATAATTTACTTTTTTAGCTGAGAGGGGTGGGGTATAAGGCATCTTTAAAAAGTGTACACTGTAAGAAAGAGCATCTTAGTAAATAATTTAGGCAATGAAAAGAAAGAGTAGAGGAAGCCTACCAAGAAAATGGTTGAGGATCCAAGCTTGAGGATTCAGAGATCTCAGATGATGAAATCTTTGGTGTTTTCTGTATGGAGTCCTTTTCCAACTCAAAGCCAAAGGAATTGTGGGTAAATGTGCTCTATGCAGTCTCTGGACCCACAAAGCTGCACTCCAGGATTAATAACATTCATTTGTCACCACTGTGACTCTGATTGAGAAATTACACAAAGTTTCACTCACTGATCTACATGTTCTACATGTTTTTGTTAGATCTACACGTTCTTATCAGTTATATACTAGTTGTTGTATTAAATAAAGACATTAGTAGAGACTGTTCATTGAAAATAAAACTCGTTTTTTTTCTAGCAGACTAATTTAAACAAATATGTACTAGTGAGTTAGACAGAAAGTGAAGTTATGTTCAGTCTCAAAGAAAGACATTGTTTTGGGCTCTTCAGTTTGATTGTTTTAATAAACATGTTTGTGAAGAATACTGCATGATGTGGTCTATGTTTTTACTTCTTTTGACTGACTGTTACAACTTACCCCAGTATGTGTTACAACCAAACCCAGTAGTGGAGTAGATTGTAACAAAGGCACTTCATGAATTTGACATAACCTTATAAGTTGTGTGTTATTCTTGCAGAGGTTTCAATAGGTGTCTTTTGTAGTAAACAGATGTGGGTACTTTGTATAATGTGAAAGTGACCTATTTATCACATATGGTGACCAGTGACCGAAATGCGTCCTCCGCATTTAACCCATCCAGTGAGTAGTGAACACACACACTGCAAGTCGTGAACACACACACACCTGGAGGGTTAGTTGACTTGCTCAAGGACACGTCAGTCACTACCTGCTGGCCCTGAGAACTGAACCGGTGACCTTCTGGTTACGACTCTTTAACCACTAGACCACAACTGCCCCCGTAAAACCTTTGAGCCCTCCAGCTTGAAAACTCTTTGAGATACAGATGCTGAAGCAAAAAGTGTTACAACCATACCTGGTCTACACCTACTAGATGCTCATTTCTCAGACTTTTTTTGGAAATTCTGGTGGTCAGATACTGTGCATGTCAAGCATTTGTGGAAAAGACAGTGACATGGCTTTGTGGATGGTTTCTGGTCACCCATGTCAAGTCTTTAGTCTTTTTTTGTCCTAGATGTGGTTTTGGTTCCTCTTTTAATATAGCTCTATGAGATGGGTTTGTCTTTTTTCTTGTTGGACAGAATATGAAAGTAACAGCTCATCTCTCCTCAACAGGCCGCAGCGTTTCAGCTGTCAATCATCTCACAAGCTGCAGGTTAATGAGATTAGAGTTTCAGAATTCTTCATATGAGAAATAGTTTTACTGATGTTTGCCATTTTAAGAAAGTTTTATTGAAAGATAAATGTGTGACTCTTTTTCTGTAAAGCTGGTAAAGAGCTATGCAAATTAAAAAATTTAAATGGCGTTGAGCCAGTGATCAGATATATTTTTAGGTTTCTCGCAAGAACACAGAAGTTTAGCATACTTATTCACAGAATATATGATGAATGAAACTTCTGGAAGTGTTTAGCTGGTTGCTGTGATGTTCTCATCTGTTGTTCACTGAGCCTGTCAGTAGAAGACTTCATATGTTATTCTGATCTTCACATGTACATGTCATTGACATTCAGCACCATCAGTGTTTTCACATGACTGAATGACGATGAGACTCATTGAGGTTTTGGTTTCTTTATTATTTTAGTTCAGCGTGTGACAAACAGCAGTTGTGCACAAATCTTGTCACTACATCACTGTTATATGTGCAGTTATTGACAAATAAATGCTTTACTTTACTAAACGCTTTATGAAAATGTCACACTCACACATTTGTGTACGCCCGTGTGACGTTTTATTTGTAGATTTTTTTTCTAGCACATTGATGTGGTTCATGGTGTAATAGAGGAAGTGTTTGAGTGTTTAACACAGTGTGTTTGTTGAAGTGTGTCATCAGTAGATCAGTATGGAGTTCAGGTCTCTTCTTCTACTGCTCTGTGAGTATTATCTATTATCTTCTATTGTCTTGTGTTTCACTGCACATGTACGACATCAAGTGATTTGGTTTTCTTGTATTTTTAATGCTGAGTTTGAATCTCTTTATCTCATGATGCAGAATATTAGTGAATGATGTTTGTGTGAGACAGTATAGTAAGTGTGAAGATGGTGTTGAGTGTGTGAAAGAGAATCATCTGGTGTGTTGTAGGTGAATGAGGGAGATCAGTGTGTTACTTCAGTTTGATGATGTTTGTATTCACTCACTCACTCACTCACTCACTCACTCACTCACTCACTCACTCACTCACTCACTCACTCACTCACTCAAGTTTTACTGTAGACAACACATACTGAAGATATGTATAAAATATATGATAATGTCTGTGGTGCAGAACCACTAGTGTACATGACAGAAAACAGCCAGTGTCATTTATGGACAAAACATTCTTATGCAGCAGATGCAGCACAAATTTAAAGAAGTGAGATGAGAAGAATCACACATCAACTAAAGAGGAAGAAAAGAGTTTCAAGAGTTATTTTTGGCAAAATTAGAATTCACGTATCATGGTGGGTTTGCCGGTTTTAGCGATTAATCCGATAAATGGAAGGTGGAGAATGGAGGACAAAACAAACAACCAGATAAACATGAAATGCTGCTAAACCTTTGTTGACCAAATCCTCATCATCTTCATGCATTTTTCTATCATATGTTACAAGTTTGTTAATAAAATGGTGTAAATATTATTGTTGGTAATGGTAGAACATTTACATTTTGAGTCAAAAGGATGCTTGACCCTCTGACACCCCCCTGTGTATGTGTCTGTCTGTGACTGACTGTGTACATATGATCCCAACAGTGAATATTTACTGAAGAAGTCTATTTGCCTTCATATTTCTTGCATCATTTCTGCTTTCTCAAAATTGGCTACTTGCATATGGTCGCCATGTTGGATTTAGCGAGTGTGGGCATCTATACTTTACTTCCTGTTCACTTCAGCACACACAGACTCACACAGTGATAAATACACTGACAAGTGCAGACTAATCAGAAAAATATATAATGTTATTCCAACAACATTAGTATTAAGCAACAAGAATGTGTGACGCGATATATTAAATCAATGCAATAGTCATGTTTATTAGTGTAATGATGTTTCATACCAGTCTGTATGACACGAGTGTTCCCATATCACCGTCTTCTTTCAGCAAACATTTTTATAAACTATTTTAAATATTTTTTTATAAACAGTTACACTATTCTTTCTATTTGTTCTCTATAGTGTTGATTTCGACCATCCACTCCACAGAACCTGCAGGTGAGTCACTTTGTTTCATTTATTACATCGAGTACAATATTTATCATCTGAAAAATTATGAATTTCAGAAGAGAAATGTAAAAATAAAAACAATATATTATGTAACACAAGATTGAGTACCATTGAGTTTTAATCATGAATCACGACTGAAAGTCTGTGTATGAAAAATATACACAGAAATGTATTCGGCTCAGTTTTCACTGTTTTAAATATACTTCTGTCAAGATTACTGTCGCCAAAGAAATAATTGAGAATTATTATACAGTTTGATCTGTTCTGGGCAAAAACTCCCTGCCCACCCATGAGGCCAGCATGAATAAGAGCAGATAACCCTTCTTAATATACACTCAACTAAAGGATTATTAGGAACACCTGTTCAATTTCTCATTATGCAATTATGGTGGTGTTGTAATGGTGTGGGGGATGTTTTCTTGACACACTTTAGGCCCCTTAGTGCCAATTGGGCATCGTTTAAATGCCACGGCCTACCTGAGCATTGTTTCTGACCATGTCCATCCCTTTATGACCACCATGTACCCATCCTCTGACGGCTACTTCCAGCAGGATAATGCACCATGTTACAAAGCTCGAATCATTTCAAATTGGTTTCTTGAACATGACAATGAGTTCACTGTACTAAAATAGCCCCCACAGTCACCAGATCTCACCGCAATAGAGAATCTTTGGGATGTGGTGGAACGGGAGCTTCGTCCATCCCACAAATCTCCATTAACTGCAAGATGCTCTCCTATCAATATGGGCCAACATTTCTAATGAATGCTTTCAGCACCTTGTTGAATCAATGCCACGTAGAATTAAGGCAGTTCTGAAGGTGAAAGGGGGCAAACACAGTGTAGTGGTAAAATCAAGTTTCCTATTCTTAATCCTTGTTTTTTGTCCACTGTGGGAGATGCTGATGATATGATTCTGACGCGTACCATAAATAGATCCAGAGAGGCGTGTTGATGTTCCAAACAAATAACTGAAGTTTATTAAATCAAAAATAAAGATGCATCGTAACAAAATGAAACAAACAACTTTTTGTGGCCGCTTGCAGGTTTGTTGCACCATGCCACCCTAGCTCCATGTGCAGGGTCAAAAGACTGTGTGCTCTTGCACAAGCGCCCCCTTCCTGTCAGGGGTGGCCTATCCTTTATACAACTTTTCCCCTCTCACCTATAGAGGGCACACACTCAGAGAAATAAACAATTACCAATATAACAGCATACTGATATTTAAATTAACATATTTATAAAAATTAAATAAGGTGGTAAGTATGGCTCCTACACACAGTATTAGTATGGTGTTCCTAATAATCCTTTAGGTGAGTGTTTATATATATCTTAAAATATATCAGTGCATTTTTACTCAAAATGTACACAGTAATGTTTATTTTAAAGTATGTTTTTGAAATCACTTAAAAATCCAAATTTAACTAAAATCTAGTCCTGATTTAAAATAATCTCTGTCCGGGAAACCAAGCTGTTGATCTGACTGAAGGTGTGTTTAGATATAACCTGAGTAATGTTGTCATTTTATATATCTCAGATGTGAATGAGTGTCTTCAGACTCCTTCACTGTGTGTTAATGGAGACTGTGTGAATACTGAAGGTAGCTACAGATGTGAGTGTTGGTTTGGCTTCAGACTGGATGGAAACATCTGCAGAGGTACAGTAAACAGTGCATGACATTACCATCAGTGATGTTTTACTACATTACACCTTCTCTAGTCTCACCCTCAGACATCACGCCCACAGTATGAAGGTCTAAATGTGCGAGTCTACACCTTCTGTAACTCTGTCATTGATGTGTTTTGCATTTCACACTCACAGGCAGGGGCACGGCTCAATGTTTTATGTTGGGTGTGTACGCGCATCAGCACGTGTGTATGTGTTTGGGCGATTCAGCACATTTGATTTTAACAACACATGTAAAAAGGAATTAGGTATTAAAAATAATAGGTTCAAAGCCCACTCACAATTTACATGTAGTGTTTAATACAAACAAATAATAAATGCTAAAAGTTAATGTAAATGTAAATTAACAGAAATGTATTTAATAATGTTAACTAAAACAACTTACTATTAAAAACATAATCATATCTGTAAACATATCTGTAATTATGGCAATGCTTTACAAGGTAATCCACAACATGCCACCACCAAGCATTTGATTATAAACATTTCTTTGAGATTTTTTTAAACGTTATGTTTTCCCATATTTCCCAGCATGCAAGTATATGAGTAATAACTTAATGTGGCATTTTATATATCTCAGATATCGATGAGTGTAGTGAGACTCCTTCACTGTGTGTTAATGGACGCTGTGTGAATACTGAAGGTAGCTACAGATGTGAGTGTTGGTTTGGCTTCAGACTGGACAGAAACATCTGCAGAGGTACAGTATACAGTGCATGACATTACCATCAGTGATGTTTTACTGCATTACACCTTCAACACAACACTGATGACTTTTTAAAATAAATTATTATAAAATTTCAACATTAACTAATCCATTTTAAAGTCAAATTTTGAACTTAATGCACATTAAATTAACTTGAATACAGTATTGACATTAGCTAACATAGATTAATAAATGCTGAAAACTATATTGCTCATTGTTAGTTAATGTTAAATAACATTTTTACTGTTAAGGAAACCAACCATTCTATAAAGTAAAATGATGGAAACACTTTACAATCATAATGAATTTACTGTATAGTATGTGTGAGAAACAAGAAAACAAACTAACATGGTTTAGATTGTGAACTTGTATTTTTAATTCTATCTGTTAAAACACTCAGTATGATCATTACATGACAATGTTCCACAGGTTAGGACAGTAGTTTAGTTTTGTCACTTTAAAGCCTGTCTTTGACCTGAAGGACAATGTTCAGATAATCCTCAACACTCTGCTACCCACCAATTGATCATGAACATTTCTTGGTGAATCTTCTGAAATAAAGAATGTTTTTCTTTAATTCAGATATTGATGAATGTGCCCATGGAATATGGTTGTTAAATTGTAAGCATGTATGAGTATTAATTTAATGTGTCATTTTATTTATCTCAGATATCAATGAGTGTCTTCAGACTCCTTCACTGTGTGTTAATGGATACTGTGTGAATACTGAAGGTAGATACAGATGTGAGTGTTATTCTGGCTTCAGACTGGATGGAAACATCTGCAGAGGTACAGTATACAGTGCATGACATTACCATCAGTGATGTTTTACTACATTACACCATCAACACAACATTAATGTGTTTTACATTATACATTTCACATCCATGCAGAGGCTCTGGTAGATGTTTAAAGTTGTGTGAACATGCACGCGTGTGTGTGTATGCGGTTTTTGGGCGGTTGACTACGTCTGATTAAGAAACAACATTGAGTGTTTATTAAACCACCGTAACTTATTTTAGACATGTGAAGAAACTTTCTGTTGCTGTTCACAGTTGATCAGGGACTATTCTATTCGGTATTGATCTGTTCTGGGCAAAAACTCCCTTCCCATCCATGAGGCCAGCATGAATAAGAGCAGATTACCCCATTAAAGTAAACAGAACAACAGATGATGTCATACGTCCTTAATGACATTCAAGTGTGACAGATTATGTAATTGAGACTTATGAAAAGGAATAACAGAAAGTCAAGTCCCATATTGATAAATGTAGTCAGACCCTGTCCCTCTGTGCAGATGACAATTGTAAGAACCCAGGATACAGGCCCCAGGACAACACCTGTGTAGGTGAGAAGAAATTCATCACATTGGGGTGGTTTCCTGGACAGGGTTTAAGTTAAATTGTTAGTGGTGTCTTGATCAAAAACAATTTACACTGACATATCTTAAAATATATCAGTACAATTTATTTTATTCAAGATGCACACAGTGATGTTTTTTTTGTAAAGTATGTTTTTAAAATCACTTAAATATCCTAATTTGACTAAAACCTAGCCCTAATTTAAGATAATACCTGTCCGGAAAACCGACCTGTTGATCCTGACTACGATGTCAGCTCGGGAGACTTTCGGCTCACTGGATTCCCTGTACTGCAGCATCTCTCTTGCACGGGTAACCATGAACTCCTCATTCAGGCTGCTTATGGGGAGCTTCAGTTTGTTGTTCTGCCCGTCCAAAGCGATACTACTCAGGGTTCATCTCAGCCCAGACATCTAAGAAGGTAACGGCTGATCCTCCTTTTCTTAGCCCTCTACTGTTCTTTTTGAGAACTCGTACACAAGCAGGGGCCACAGGACCCTCGGGAGAACACCGTGCTGGTAGATCCTGGCCTTCAATTTTCCCGGCCGACCCGATTTGTCCACTGCTCTCAGCCACACCTCCAGCTCCTGAGACCATCAGAGACCTAGGTTTTGCAGGCTTGGAACACATCCGAGCCCAGGTGATACTCTTCTCCAAGCCCTGAAGAATCCATGACATCCATGAGTTATGTTGTCATTTCATATCATCTCAGATATCAATGAGTGTCTTCAGACTCCTTCACTGTGTGCTAATGGAGACTGTGTGAATACTGAAGGTAGCTTCAGATGTAAAGCCGTGTGTACACCGAGGAGTTTACAGCTGCAGCCGGCATGTTTTTTTCAATTGTTTTCAACAGTAATGCCGCGCTTTTAAAAAAAGCTGACAGTTGACTTTTTTTTGCTCAGCGCTGGTGCTGTGCGTTTTTCCCACGATCGGTGCCGGCGTTCGACCAAGCGCCCAGAGTTGAAAAATGCTCAACTTTGGGCAGAACGCTGCGCCTGCAGCGGACGTTTTCAGCCGAGCTCCTGCTGTTTTATTGTAAATAAATCACGTCTTAAGAACGTTGTATGGCATGAAGAGAAGCCTCACCAGACCTTATTTCTTGAATAAAACCCATCAAAAGGAGCTTTGACTAAGAGCTGAGTATAGCAGATCTAGACAGGAACGTTCTGATTTTAGTGTCGTAGACAGATGCGGAAGTTGTTTGTAGCGTTGGTCCGCCTTACTGTACTCAACAATTTGAAATTTGTTTTTGTCAGTGCACATTACACCTTCTGTAGTCACTGTCAAGCAAATGTTAGGGCCCAAATCTACTGGCAGAGGGGCTTTCCGGGCCAAACATGTTCTCTTGATTGATCCTCTGTGGCTTAAGACGGACACAATGTCTTCAATTTTCTCTCTCCCAGTCTTACTTTTTTCCGAATCATCCCGTACATCAAAATACTTTGGGAGCCATTTGATCATTCAAAATTCAATAAAAATATTTAATCAAATCAGGAAAAAAACTAAAACTGCCTGACGTCTCTGTCCACACACCAATTGCTAAGAATCGCTTGTTTAAGCCTGGATGGGTAGAGGGCTGAGATGTATTGGGGATCTATATATAAATGATTTCACATTGTGTTGACATATCGCTTGTTGCTCCCTAACTCTTTGTAAGTCGCTTTGGATAAAAGCATCTGCTAAATGACTAAATGTAAATGTCTAAATGTAATGTTTTTGAACTCCCTGTAAACACAGAGCACATAAAAGAGGCCTGGGCCAGGGATTTGATGTAAGAAACATCTGATGAATGTTGGCATGAAAGTCTTGGGAATATTCAAGATTGCTCAACAAATTCGAGACACAGACTAATACAATTTAAAGCTGAGCACAGACTACACTACTCTAAAACTAGGCTGAGTAGAATATACAGCTCTGTTTCTGCTGCGACAAATGTAAAGCGGAGGGTTTACTAGCACATATGTTTTGGCTTTGTCACAAACTACTTAATTTCTGGCCTGCTATATTTGATTTTTAAAAGGAGGCTAAACCGCACCATGGTCTTGCGATTCTGGGATACTCAGAAACACAAAAAACTCTTTCAATCTATCAGCAAAGATCCTCTCGCTAAGAATTCAATACTTTTAAACTGGAAATCCTCAGATCCTCCATGTTTTAAAGCCTGGCAATGTGAATGCTTTAATGTCATACAAATGGAGAATTTACGTCACACCGAGCCTGGATCTTATCGTCGATTTGTAGCTGTATGGCAGCCCTTCATGGACTTCATTGAGCCAGAATAATACGCTACTACTTTACTCTTTATAATAAGTGGATGTCTGGAACCTCTGGTTAAGTTCTGATCATAACCTGATAACTATTACCCCTCCTTACTCCCCTCTGTATAATCACTAATTTATTTTATTTGCATTATTATTATTATTTAATTTTTTATTGTTGTAGTTTCTGGTGGGAGAGGGTCTCTGATTGTGTTAATTTTGTAAACCATTAAAAATTCTAATAAAAATAATATATAAAAAAAGTTGTAACTCTGAACATCATGAAATCAAATCAAACTTACATGAACAATTGTGTTGACATTAGCTAACATTAACAAAGATTAATATGTGATGAAAAACTGTATTGCTCAATGTTAATGCATGTTAGCTGCAGTAATGTATTTAATAATGTTAACGAAAACAACGTACTATTAATAAACATCTGAAATTATGAAAATGCTTTACAAGGTCATCCACAACATGTGTTAGGCTATATGAAACCTCTTCTTTTTGATTGCACTTATGCTCTTGTTGTACTTATGCTGTCCTAATTGCTTCCATTACCTACCCCACTTGTAAGTCGCTTTGGATAAAAGCGTCTGCTAAATGACTAAATGTAAATGTAAATGTAAACATGCCACCACCAACCATTTGATTGTTGGCAGTTTTTTAAAGTTTCAGTTTTAAACATGTACACTTCTACAAGAAGATAAAAGTAATTTTCTTACGGTATGTTTGATGTAACCTATGAGTGTGTGTTTGTACAGATGTGGATGAATGCGAGGACGCAAGGCAGTGCCCTCATCAAGAGTGTGTGAACACTGTGGGTTCTTACATGTGTAGGTCATGTGGTCCTGGCTTTGGCCTTGTCAATAGAAAGTGCAAAGGTAACAAAATGTCTTAAAAATTCTCATCTCAGCAGTAGGGAGGGTTGTGAAACAGAACACAAATATAATGATAACAGGCCATTTCATTCTGTTTAGACAACAAATTCTTAGAACCAATTTCAACTATTAAATCAAGCTTAACATCTACTGGAGATTTTCCTGCACAGAAAGCATGTATGAGTAATAATTTAGTTTGTCATTTTATATATCTCAGATATCGATGAGTGTAACATTAGACTTTAATTCAACTGTAGTGGCTCTTAAAATGATCAGTACAAAAATGCGGTGGAATACACTAGTGATGCGCGGGTCAGGTTTTTTTCCAACCCGCGAGTCCCGTTTTATGAAATTATTTGGCATACTAGGCATTGTAATGTAAATGAAAACAAGCTTTATTTCAGCATAAAAGTGCTTGGAAACAGCCGTTAGATTACATCGCCATGTAAAATGGCAACAAAAATGGAGTCTGCTGTGTATTTCTGTGGAGAATCAAGTTCAGTCAATTATTGACAAAGGTCTGGAATTCATTTGTATATTTTATTTTTGGGTGAACCCCTCTTTTAATTTTAGCATTTCTTTAGTAGTATTTTAGATATATCTGTTTTGCAACATTTATAAGAAGGTAAAAATTATGTTAAGTAGAGAATGTTTTTATCCGAATGTCTGACCCCGTCCTGCTGTGTAAATGGTCATTGTAAAAACACACCAGGCAGATACGTGTGCTCGTGTCAAACAGGATACAAGCTCCAGGATAAAGACTGTGTGGCTAAGAAGAAATTCATCATAGTGTTTGATTATGACTGAAAGTATGTTGAGACATAACCTTTGTAATGTTGTAATTTCATCTCAGATATCGATGAGTGTCTTCAGTTTCCTAAAGCGTGTGGTAATTATCGCTGTGTGAATACTGAAGGTAGCTACAGATGTGAGTGTTGGTTTGGCTTCAGACTGGATGGAAACATCTGCAGAGGTACAGTAAACAGTGCATGACATTACCATCAGTGATGTTTTACTACATTACACCTTCTCTAGTCTCACCCTCAGACATCACGCCCACAGTATGAAGGTCTAAATGTGCGAGTCTACACCTTCTGTAACTCTGTCATTGATGTGTTTTACATTTCACACTCACAGGCAGGGGCACGGCTCAATGTTTTAGGTTGGGTGTGTACGCGCATCAGCACGTGTGTATGTGTTTGGGGGGTTCAGCACATTTGATTTTAACAAAACATGTAAAAATGAATTAGGTTCTATAAAGAATAGGTTCAAAGCCCACTCACAATTTACATGTAGTGTTTAATACAAACAAATAATAAATGCTAAAAGTTAATGTAAATGTAAATTAACAGAAATGTATTTAATAATGTTAACAAAAACAACTTACTATTAATAAACATATCTGTAATTATGGCAATGCTTTACAAGGTAATCCACAACATACCACCACCAAGCATTTGATTATAAACATTTCTTTGAGAGTTTTTTAAACGTTATGTTTTCCCAGATAAACCAGCATGCAAGTATATGAGTAATAACTTAATGTGTCATTTTATATATCTCAGATATCAATGAGTGTCTTCAGACTCCTTCACTGTGTGGTAATGATTGCTGTGTGAATACTGAAGGTAGCTACAGATGTGATTGTTGTTCTGGCTTCAGACTGGACAGAAACATCTGCAGAGGTACAGTATACAGTGCATGACATTACCATCAGTGAAGTTTTACTACATTACACCTTCAACACAACACTGATAACTTATTAAAATAAATTATTATAAAATTTCAACATTAACTAATCCATTTTAAAGTCAAATGTTGAACTTAATGCACATTAAATTAACTTGAATACAGTATTGACATTAGCTAACATAGATTAATAAATGCTGAAAACTATATTGCTCAATGTTAGTTCATGTTAAATAACATTTTTACTGTTAAGGAAGCCAACCATTCTATAAAGTAAAATGATGGAAACAATTTAAAATCATAATGAATTTAATAAATAGTATATGTGAGAAACAAGAAATCAAACTAATATGGTTTAGATTGTGAAATTGTATTTTTAATTCTATCTGTTAAGACATTCAGTATGATCATTACATGACAATGTTCCACAGGTTAGGACAGTAGTTTAGTTTTGTCACTTTAAAGCCTGTCTTTGACCTGAAGGACAATGTTCAGATAATCCTCAACACTCTGCTACCCACCAATTAATTATGAACATTTCTTTAAATGGTGAATCTTCTGAAATAATGTTTTTCTTTAATTCAGATATTGATGAATGTGCCCATGGAATATGGTTGTTAAATTGTAAGCATGTATGAGTATTAATTTAATGTGTCATTTTATATATCTCAGATGTCAATGAGTGTCTTCAGACTCCATCACTGTGTGTTAATGGAGACTGTGTGAATACTGAAGGTAGATACAGATGTGAGTGTTGGTCTGGCTTCAGATGGGATGGATACATCTGCAGGGGTACAGTAAACAGTGCATGACATTACCATCAGTGATATTTTACTACATTACACCTTCAACACAACATTTATTGGCTAATTTTAGAATTTAACACTCAAAGAAGTGGTTGAAGTGAAAAGTTTGATACTCGTGCTTCAGTATATTGACATATTGTACATACATGGTGTTAATGGATGACTATAGATTAACAAAGTTCGGGAGAAGCCAGAGCATATAATTAAGACCGGCAGGTTCGCAATCAGCAATCATAGTCTCTACCCTACCAGCTCAAGCGAACCAGCACATAAGTAGACAAAGATTCTTACCTGAAGCCATCTCTAAAAGATTACACATCCCACCACCTCCCCGGCTCATCTACTTGAGCTATTGTCGATAGCTGAACTCCGGGGGGAGAGTTCTGGGTTCGGCCGTTTCCGAGCTCGGCGCACTCGCCCCTATCGGGGGGTGGGAGTGTTCCGGGATCGGATGGAACCGGCGAGCTCGGAACTAGCTCCCCGGACAGCACGCCAAACACGCATACTTTTAATGGAGACTTTAATATTACCCCTGCTATCTTCATTATCTGCTCAGGTGAAATCGTGAATGTTCGCTGGTTGTGCATGCGTGTGTAAATATAAAGGTATAATATATGAATAAATTGTATATGAGAATTTTTTCAGACAGAAACATTAATGTGGCACCTTATAACATGCACAAAGTATGTAAAAGCATGTCAAAATAAGCTTATTGGTTATCATTGATTATTGCACGGGACTGTTGAATGCTGATTAATCTGATGGGTCAGTCGCACCAGTGCATCTACTTTGAATATATTTTATAGTATTTCACAAAGAGTTTGAGCACTGAAAGATCCTTAATCTATGAAAAGTTTGGAGAATACAACTCATGAGGGCTAAAACACAGATGATACAACTTGGAAAAATAAAAATTACAGAAACATTTCTAAACATTGAGCTTTTTAAAAGGTCATAACTTTCAGCTGTGATAATTCTAGTCTGGATATTAAAATGCTGCTCATATATATCCACTTATAGTTGACAGAATACAGAATATGTTTATTTTATAGAAACCTTTTCTAAAAAAAACAAGGTCACTTTACAATGTTTAAATAAGCTCTAATTAAATTAAGATTGATAAACTTGGTTCACACACATCTGTATTACAGTGTATGTAAAAGCTGAGCCGTCACACACTGCTTTGAAAATACATCATCAGCTTTCAGATTTTACCAGTCAGAGCAACACAAAGTTTTAAGGATTTGATATAAAATTAATCCAGTAACTTCAAACAGTAAATACAGAAAACCCCAGATATAAGTTGATATTATTTACAGTGTGAATTGTTTGTCATTTCACAGAAGTCCCAAAAGTATCTGTTAGGCCTGATGGACATTTATTCAGAGGAGAAACTGTCACTCTCACATGTGACATCAGAGGAGGAGGAGTCACAAACTGGCTTTACACCTGGGATAAAGATTCAAACTATTACACTGACAGTTATCTACAGGATTACACAATCAGTTCTGTTAGAGAGTCTGACGCTGGTCAATACATCTGTAGAGGAACAAAGATCAGAGGATACTCACACATCAGTGATGCAGTTACACTGACAGTATCAGGTGAGTGGAGAGCATTAGTTTATATTATTCTTCGTCATTCTTCATATCGTTGTGTAAAATGCTTATTGTTTCCTCTCAAGAAAAAAAAATGTTGAACGCTCCCTTAATTGTAAGGCACTTTTGATAACAAATAAATACATGTAATGGTAGATCATTTCGTAAGATACACAATATACATGTTGACAGTTAAGCTATTTAAAATTAGAGCATGTAAGGGCTATGAGATGTGAAGTATGTCAAATAAATTAAAAAAGGAGTGAATTCGGGTATTGAAAGCGAGAACAGATGAACTCTGAGACTCTTCAGCATCTGAATGTGTTTTATTCTCCTGCAGGATCAAAATCAAAAGCTGAACTCACATCAGATACTGAAGGATCTGTACTGACGGGAAACACAGTGACTCTGACGTGTCTCATGAATCAGTTCACTGGATGGAAGTTTTACTGGTACAAACACACACAGAACACTGAGAAGAACACAACAGATACAAACACCTACACAATGTCCAACGTTAGAGTTTCAGATGGAGGTCAGTACTGGTGTAGAGCTGGAAGAGGGAATCCAGTCTATTACACAGACTACAGTGATGTTCTGTGGATCAATGTTACAGGTGAGATTTTGAGATGTCATGGACCTCAGTCAGGTAGATATTTAATCTGTTCTGTGGGTTGTACTGTCTTAACTCCATGAATACATTTTCTGTCATTATTTGATGTCCTCTTACGCTGTTTCAAACTTTCTTTCATCAATGTAACACAAAGGGAGAAATGTTAAAGAATGGGTTCAGAAGAATTGGAATTTATCATATGGACATATTTTTATGCATTTTTGTGGCAGTTTGGAGTTAGACAGCCTCAGTTCCTGTATGCTTTTAAATCATTTGCCTGTACATTCTTAAACATTTCATCTTTGGGTTTGGAACAAACATGATGGTGCTGTAGTTTATGTGTTATTTTCATAACTCACTTGTTTTTTCCAGCTGGAGAAGATTTACTTCCCTGATCAAGTTCTGTTAGATGTTAAAATATTCTACAAAACACATGCAACCACATGCTGTATATCTGAACATTTGATCTGATTTACACAAATAAATAAATAATATTATGTGTTGTTTTTGTACAGTGAGTCCTAAAGCAGTTTTGAGCGTTGAGCCTGACAAACAGCTGTTCTCAGGAGAAACTGTCACTCTGAGATGTGACATACAGACTAAACAAGACACTGAGTGGACATACAGCTGGACTGTAGAGAAAAATAACCAACAGTATACAGTCAACCAATGCAAAACACAAGAGTGTAAAATCAGAGTTAATCATCACCACAGCGGTGAATACAGCTGCATGGGAAAGATAAAAGATCAAAACTCTAGTACAAGTGAAGCTGTTACACTGACTGTATCATCATGTGAGTTTATATGTTTGTTCATCATTATTAGTGTGAAGAGCTGAAGTGAAACATGTTATTCATGAGAGATTTCTCACTTTCAGATAAACCCAAAACAGTTTTAAGAGTTTCTCCACAGCAGTGGCTGACTGAAGGAGATTCAGTGACTCTGATGTGTGAGGTTAACAGATCCTCTACAGGCTGGACATTCAGCTGGTTCACTGAACACAATCTCTCCTCAGGTAATACACTCTCACTTTATTTTCTCTTTTTAATATTCCATCTTTAAATCTTAATGTATAGCACATTTCCCTTAACAGGTTATGATCTGGTGTCAGACAGCAGTGGAGGATCTAAAGGCAACTACACTGTGAGTTCTGCTGCTCTGAAGCACACAGGAGTTTATATGTGCGGAGCAGAGAGAGGAGATACAGTCTATCACACACACAACAGCAGCACACAACCACTGTGGATCACTGGTGACTTCAACACACACAACTAAACAACAACAAGCTCTAATATCATTCATTTCTTCATTCATCTATAAGCTGTGTTTTTCTTCTCAGGTGTTTTTTCTTCAGTGTCTCTGATCATCAGACCCAACAGAACTCAACACTTCTCATCTGAATCTCTCTCTCTGAGCTGTGAGGATCACAGGAGCTCTACTGGATGGACAGTGAGAAGATACACAAACACACTGGAAACTTGTTCATCATCATCAGTCAGATCTACAGGAACAGAATCTACATGTACAATCAGATCTCTCATCACATCTGACACTGGAGTGTACTGGTGTGAGTCTGAATCTGGACACAAACTTCATCCTGTTAATATCTCAATACACAGTGAGTTTATAATTCTGTATTTATTATCTTAACACAAAATATCAATTATATTACACTACATTACATTTGTTTCTCTGTTGTGTAGATGGTGATGTGATTCTGGACAGTCCTGTTCATCCTGTGACTGAAGGAGATTCTCTGACTCTTCACTGTTTATATCGAGATAAAAACCCATCAAACCTCAGAGCTGAATTCTATAAAGATGGATCAGTGGTGCAGAATCAGACTGCAGGAGACATGATGATCATCTCTACAGTCTCAAAGTCACATGAGGGTTTCTACTACTGTAAACACCCAGAGAGAGGAGAGTCTCCAAAGAGCTGGATCTCAGTCACAGGTGATACTGTCCTGTACAAGTACAAAAAGAAAATATTTCTGCATAACTTACAAAAGTTCTGGTTGTATAAGAATATCATTGTCTATACTCAGTCTCTTCACCTCGTGGTCTGTTAGTCGGAGTGGCTGTTGGATTGAGCTTCATGTTTTTGATCATTGTCTTGGCTCTGGTGTGGAGCTACAGAAACAAAAAAGGTTCAAATCTTCTACGCTCATAAAATTCGATGTGATGTATGTGACGTGTCATATTACACAGACATACCGAGGACAAGTGTCAGATAATGACTGTTGTAATATTTATAGCACTATCTTCACCATTTTGTTGCCAAATACATACTTCACTAATTATTTGAGGAAGTTCTGTGTATTTTGAATACATGTTTCACACAACAGTGTTTATACAATTTTATTTTTTCTTCTAATGTGTTTGTGTAGGTAAAGTGTCTGAGTCTCCCTCTAGTGTCAGTGCACAGCAGAACATCAGTCAGACATCAGATCAGAAACAAAGTGAAGACACTCCACTGCAGTCTGGTCAGTCATCATCAACTTATGGTCAGTGACACAAATCTTTTAAACAATTGAAACATTGGTAAACATTATTACTTTAAAAATTGACCTTTATTAGATGTAAATTGACAAATTGTTTTATACTCTTTTAATAGGAGATGCTCCTATTTATGACTCAGTTGATGCAGAAGATAATAAAAACACAAGCACAGGTAACATATTGATGTCATTTTATGTGTTTCATCTCATGACAGTGAAACAGTTTTAAATGTTTTAATGGTGAACTCATGTTTCTTTAGCAGTGACTATGATCAGCCCCAGTGATGAACTGTATTCACAGGTCGACATCAAGAAAAAGAAACGCAAGAGCAAAGGTAGAAAGAACCAGAAGAGTAAAATGACAAACTGCTAGGATAAATCTTAATCGTGTCTTTATTCTTTTGTTGTAGACAATGTAAGTGCAGAAGCTGCTCTCACCTATGCTGAGATTGAACTGAAGCCTAAGAAAGAAGTGAAGAAAAAGAAAGAGAAGAAAGGTAAAGAAAAACTTCATGATCATTAGAGGTATTTAAAATGCACTTACAATGGGACCTGGGAATGTCAGGATGTTTCTAATCTTGGGTTTACCAACTCTTGGCAATTTTAGAGAATAACAAAGAGATTGAAGACACGCTGTACTCGAACCTGAAGATGAAAGGACATCGAGGTGAGAAACATTTAAATGATAAATCAGAAAAGCAAATGTATGACAAATAATTTGAGTTTTCCATTAAATTGTCTTTCAGATGTTGTTTGTGGATCTAATGACGTGACATATATTCAGATTAAATATAACACCAGAGGAGAAAAACCAAGAAAGATACAAACATGGAATAAATAATAATAAGACCCTTTGTTAGATTCGGCAGATAATGAAATCTAAAACGTTTAGTTTTAAGAGATAAAGAAAAGAGTTTTATCACTTTTGTGAGTACAGCATTTAACCTGAGATGGCAATACATTTAACACTTAATATTTGAAGAGTTTCTTTCCAAAATGCGAGCTCAGTTTTTACCCTTTTTATTGTGCTTTCCAATTAATATCAATCAAACTGCAGTTGTTCTGTTTTGATTTAATTCCTAACAACTCAAAACATACATCTCACTAACACAACAAAACACAATAAAAACATGATATCTCATTTCGGAAACAAACTCTTCATTTGCAGCCCTTCATGTGAGAATATTGAATTCTCTAAAAGCAAAAGCCTGTGTGACATTATAACATGTGCATTGATTTGGAGCTGATTGTACATTGCATTTCTTTTTTAATACGGTTTTATATTTAAATGTGGAGTGTTTTAATACATCTGTCCTGCTTTTGTATATGATCACAATATGTCTCATGTTTTAATCTCATATATTCAGCTGATAAAGTTAATTTTGTTTTGATGTTGGCCAAAGTAAGAGAAGCGTTTAGCGACGTCCTCAAAAATCATCTTTAATAACTCCCACAGAGAATGTTGTATATAACTGGACACTGTTGCTATTTTTGTATTACCTGTGTTTGAGGTCTTTGTTGTTGTTGTTCTTTGTCTTTATATTGTAAAGCTGTTGCAGTGCTTCTGTTTACATTGTTCGGCTGTTTCGGTTTTATAAAAAATAATTGTATTTAGATCCTCTCGTTCTTCTTTCTCAGTCATTTAAAAATGCTGCGTAGATATCAATCTTTATTTGATTTCTAAAACGTTCAGTTCTGATCTTTGATTCTTACTGCTTAAATCTGTTTTCCACTCATTCTCCTTCACAACTCAACTCCTTCCTGTTGAAACATTCTTCCTTGGCTCTCCTGTTTTTGCCGAGCTGTTGATATCCTTAGGACAAAATCATGTTGACCCTGGGACAACATTTAAATCAACCAATCAGGTGTATGGGCCCGCACTAGATCCTGAATATAAGAAGGGGCTTGACCATGTGTAACTGAAATTAATATGAAGCCAATGAAGTTCTTTAAGCACAGGGGTAATATGTGACCTCCTGCTGGACCAGAAAGCAACTGCATTCTGTTCAGTTTGTAACCGATCCAAAGAAGATTTGTTCAAGAATGTGTGCAAAGCATTACAGTAGTACAAAGTCAAAGTCTGCTTTATTGTCAATTCTGCCACATGTACAGTACATACATATAGAGGATTGAAATTGTGTAACCATCAGACCCATGGTGCATTAAAATAAAACTAACACAGAATCAAAATATATATATAAAAATACAGATTATACATATATCTCAAATACAACTATTACAAGCAGGGATACAAAAAAGGACAATATACTGTAGGTAATGGCAGACCAGTGCAAACCAGATGGCTTTGCGGGTGAGACGGGTTGTATAAATATCCTGGATGGGGGAGAGAGACACCAATGATCCTCTCAGCTGCTCTCACTATGTGTTGGAGGATCTTGCGGCAGAACGCGTTACAGGCTCAATACCACACAGTGATGCAGCCAGTCAGAAGGCTCTTGATGGTGCTTCTGTAAAAGGTGCACATGATGGGAGCTGGGGCTCTGGGTCTTGTCAGTTTGCGGAGGAAGTGGACTATTAGTCCAATCGTGAAGAAATAAGAGCATGTACAAGCATCTCCATTTCTTTTTTCAAAACCATAAATCTAACCATAAATCATTCTACTTCCGGCTTTGCTACTGATCGGACGCATTTACTAGCGCTCCCTGCTTTGCGCTTCTGCTTTTATGCATTATCTTATTTAAACACCAGCAGTTTAGTACAGTGCTCAGACTTAACAATTAGGCACTAAAACCAAAGACTGGGAAATACTTAAAAACCTTCGCATGCTAAGCAATCAGGATTTCTTTTAGGATCGTGGTTTACCAGCTTGCTGCCGACAATTGAAACTCTTCGGGATAACTCCGCTGCCCACTCTCAAACTGGTGTGAAAATGCCTTCTTTTGGATCAACAACCACCTGCTGCTCACACTGCCACAAACTTCTACAAAATTCAATTCAATTCAAGTTTATTTATATAGCGCTTTTCACAATGTGTATTGTTTCAAAGCAGCTTTACAGGGCAAACAGGAAAAACAGAAAAGGTAAAACACAGCACAGTGCATTGTATTTATACAACGAGTAAGATCATACTAATAAATAATATATAATTTCTAAATAAATAAATAAATGCAGTCTCCCGGTGAACAGGCCAACACTGCCCTGCTGTGGCGAGGAACCCAAACTCCAATGATTGATTAATGGAGAAAAAACCTCGGGAGAAACCAGGCTCAACCGGGAGGGCCAGATCCCCTCTGACGTGTCATGGCTGCACTCAAACTGCTGACATGTGATTTAAGTTTAGCATTCAAAACCAAATATTGTAACTTCAGCATTAATGAGACAAATAGTCCGTCTTTGCTCTTTGTTGGGGGTGTATTGGTCTGAGCTGGGATGGTCCGATGGTCATATTTCTCTTGGCTGGTGGTGGAATTGCCTTAGATGGGGCTGGGATGCTTAGTCAGTCTGCAGCTGTAGCTGGCGTTATCTCAAATTGGGGATGGGCATCTGTCGGTCGTCTGGACATGGTGGAACTTCTTCCTACCTCGGGATGGGCATCCCGAAGCAGAGGCGGAAAGAGAATAAAGAGAATAATTAGCGTAGCTGCTGTTCATTAACTATGCATTAAGTGAAAGCTTGGCTGAAAAGATGTGTCTTTAATCTAGATTTAAATTGGGAGAGTGTGTCTGACCCTCGAATAGTATCAGGAAGGCTATTCCAGAGTTTAGGTGCTACGTATGAGAAAGCTCGACCCCCTTTGGTGGATTTAGTTATTCTAGGTGTTGTCAAAAGTCCTAAGTTTTGAGATCTTAGAGAGCGTGATGCAATCACTGTTGACTTTGCTTAGATGGAATATCATATATCTATGATACGTAAGTTATTTTATAAGTTATTTTGGTCAAAACGACATGTATCCAAATTCAAAGTTATTTTGGCTAGTGGGCTGCGGGCTATATCGGGTATAACCCGAGACGTTGAAATGACGGCTATTGCTTGCTGGGAAATAGCCCGCCTTATTACGATCTACATCGTGTCTACGCACAGCCTACACATATAACATGTCAAATAAAGCAAACCAAACACCTCGTCATCACAGTTGACTTTGCTTACATGATGGAATATCATACATCTCGCAAGCTATTTTGGATAAAATTACTTTTAACCAGATTAAATGTAATTTTAGCTAAAAGTGGGTTACACATAGCCGGACTATCGGGTCTATATTTAACCTAGACGTTGAAATGACGGCTATTGCTTGCTGGGTTGATGCTCAGTCAGCTTTGTCAAACTTCGTCTGACTAGAAACAGATTCAATATGTGTTTTTAACATTCAAGACTACAGAATCAAAACATTGTCTCATGACATTATTATGAACCTTGAGATGGAGACCAATGGATACTCATATCAGCATAAGTCACAATACAACTCTCAACGAGGTTAAACAACAGGAAAATAAGGAACAAATAATAGGAATAGAAGTGAATAATAAAATAAATGAATGAATACATATGTGTAAGATTATTACTTGTTTGTCCCCTTCTAAGTTTATTTATTCTAAGGTTGAAGAGTTTAGTCGACAGAACACACAGAGTTGCAGGCCTGGAGACCAAGAAAGACACAGACAGAGAAGTGCAGTCCAATCAGAGTCCAAAGTTTATTGTATGAAGGACTAATATGTATAGGCATAAAACAGGAAGTGACATCGGTCATGGAAAATCACCAGACCTTCTGTTTCATATTATTTAGTTAAGACAGCACATTTTGAGTTCCCTGTTTTCTCATCTTCGAACATTCAAGGACAGTGTGTCATCGGGGTTATAACTTGACCAGATTCATGTCAGTTAGTCCGGTCAGACATGTCCCTTGAGTTTTACTGATCATGAGAAAGATCAGATATACGATTTCACAAAGTCTGTTAACATTTTAGATATTGTGGGACACAGACGACATCCAAATTCTCACAATATGAAAGATGAATATTGTAAGATAAATGAAATAGAATAATAAAATGAATTAAAACAAGAAACAAGTGTATGTTTCTATCCATATATCATTCCCCCCTCTTAATCATATATGAAATAATTCGATTATGTACGATTTTAAATCTTAAGGATTAAAAGCAAGCAACCTCTCATAATCATGACCAGGGGTGCCGCCAGAAATTCTGGGCCCTATGGAAACCAAAATTTCTGGACCCCTTACATTTTTTACAGATAAAATTTAACCCAATAAACATGCCCTGTATACTTCAAAAAAAGATACTTAGCACATTGCATAGTTAAAATGTCTAAAGATGAGTACAAAGCCTACAAAAACAAGAAAAAAATATAGAAATATGTACATGTTTACATAAAAGGGAGAACACACACACACACTAACCATATTATTTTTATTGGCCTATTTAGTTTTCTTAATATGAAAAATTTAACTATCTATTTTGTAAACTCCTTATAGACAATGGTTACTACAGACACGTTTTATTCAATTTTATATTATTTTTTTCTGGGGCATTTTATTCATATTAAGAACGTCAAGTTTGACAGCATCGATCGTAGCAGCAGCACTGTCACTTCACAGAACACACGACACGGCAAACTGATTTTGTAATTTTTGAAGCGCGTAGATTTCTTTTTGTTTTGCAAAGTTATCATCATGTGGCGAACACAGTAGATAAGACGTGTTTAGAGGCCTCAATCTTCGCGAAGTTTCGCGCTCAGGCTCACCTTGTTCGGCTGAGACGGGGACGTGGGTGTGCAGCAGCCGCTGAATCTGAGTCTACGAGCATGGGCGCCGTAAAGGGGTGGAAGGTTAGGACGATTCTAAGGGCCCAGGCTGATTTAGGGCCCAGAAGAGCAGATCCCCTTTTTATTTTCCTATTTCTTTTCTCTTTTTTATACATACATTAAATGTGCTAGGGCCCCTCGTGCACTAAATGTGTATTTTGACCATAGATTTAATATTTAAAAAACAAATAATGTATTTACTGTTTCAGTCACACCCCTCCCTCTCACAATGGTTCATTCCACCTGCGATGTCCGAGCTACGATCGGTGTAGCGTCTCTTGCTTATTGGACTTGCTATGATGCAGCGCAGACAGTGACACACGCAGTCATGTCACATCAAAAGTCAGGGCATAAAAAATGGAAAAGACGGAAAGAGAAGACAGAGAACGCCAAAGTCGACAGTATGTCACGCAGTTTTTCAAAAAGAAAGGTAGCTTGCCCTATTCCTGAAATCCCAAACTTATTTTCTTGCTACATGACCTGCTTTTATCTAGCTAGCCTAGCTTAGTAAAATAATTACTGAATTATGATTAACTTCCAACAATAATAACATCTCTGCTGTCTCCGGGACGGGTTATCATGTCTCGTAGACGCAGATTCAGCGGCTGCTGCACACACACGTCCTCCTACCCCCACGTCCCCCGTCCCCATCTCAGCCAAACAAGGTGAGCCTGAGCGCGAGGATTGAAGCCTCTAAACACGTCTTATCTACTGTGTTCGCCACATGATGGTAACTTCGCAAAACAAAAAGTAATCTACACGCTTCAAAAATTACAAAATCAGTTTGCCGTGTCGTGTGTTCTGTGAAGTGACAGTGCTGCTGCTAGGATCGATGCTGTCAAACTTGACGTTCTTAATATGAATAAAATGACCCAGAAAAAAATAATATAAAATTGAATAAAACGTGTCTGTAGTAACCATTGGCTATTAGGAGTTTACAAAATAGATATTTAAATTTTTCATATTAAGAAAACTAAATAGGCCAACAAAAATAATATGGTTAGTCTGCTCAACATTATTTAAAAGATGCAGCCGCAGAGTATTTTTGGGCAGGTCTGCATAGTTTTGTGAATATTTTGCACACTGCCTGTGACCGATGCATGTGGCGAGAGTGCATTCAGTAGCTGAAACTGATCAAAAATTAACTGAGGTCTGCTATGTTGCAGGATAGACTTTGTCACCTTGCCATACTATCCATTGAAAGCAAACTTGCAAGAAAGCTGAACTTTGATGATTTGATACATTATTTTGCCAGCAGAAAGGGACGCCGCTGGGCCATTATAAAGTGATGTTGAACATAACTTTGTTAGACCTGGATAACAAACAGTTGATATCTGGTTCAGTACTTGTTTAGTCCCGGACTGGTTTAGGCCTGACATTACTCCTAGTGTGTCTTGATTTTGAGCCCTTTTGGCCTAGCTAGTTTTATTCCTGGACAGATTTAATTACGGGTTAGTTCTACTGTAGCTGATGTTTCCTGATTGAGCAGTTTGACCAGCTAAAGCTTGTTCATGTAAAGTATATGTCAATATGTGTACATAATGTTCTGTTGTGCTTGCAATTGCAATTGAGATAGTAAATGTTCTCCCTTTTATGTAAACAAGTACATATTTCAATATATTTTTTTCGTGTTTTTGTAGGCTTTGTACCCATCTTTAGACATTTTAACTATGCAATGTGCTAAGTATCTTTTTTTTAAGTATACAGGGCATGTTTATTGGGTTAAATTTTATCTGTAAAAAATGTAGCGGGCCCAGAAATTTTGGTTTCCATAGGGCCCAGAATTTCTGGCGGCACCCCTGGTCATGATCATTAAGCTTTAGTTTTACTAGAACGAGTTTAATGGGGGAGTAAAATTTCCACAATTTTAAACTTACACTTGCCAAAAATGTACTCCCCTCTTAATCTCACTTTAATATTATCACAGGCACGTCACATATAAGATACTGACACATCTTTATATAGAGGTCGTCTCTTTAAAAGCATTTGACTCTAGCTTCAATACAGTGGGTTTATTATAGGGGGTGTAATTTCCACAACAATATCCAATATATCTGTTAGAAATGTACTCCCCTCTTAATCTCACTTTAATATTATCACAGGCACGTCACATATAAGATACTGACACATCTTTATATAAAGGTTGAGTCTTTAAAAGCATTTGACTCTAGCTTCAATACAGTAGGTTTATTATAGGGGGTATAATTTCCACAACGACAACCAATATACCCTTTAATAATGTACTCCCCTCTTAATCTCACTTTAATATTATCACAGGCACATCACATATAAGATACTGACACATCTTTATATAAAGGTTGAGTCCTTAAAAGCATTTGACTCTAGCTTCAATACATTGGGTTTATAATAGGGGGTATAATTTCCACAACAATAACCAATATACCCGTTAATAATGTACTCCCCTCTTAATCTCACCTTAATATTATCACAGGCACGTCACATATAAGATACTGACACATCTTTATATAGAGGATGTGTCTTTAAAAGCATTTGACTCTAGCTTCAATATATATATATATCATATCTTACTTTATATAATTGAAAATATAATAATATAACGACCAAATATTACTACATTACAATGTACATTAAGTATTTCTACTTTTCATTTATTGAAAAATATAAGCATAATATAATTTCAATATATGCAAATGTAAAATTAAAATATAAATAGAATCATACAGTAATTTTAACGGTATTCCAACATATTTTTGTTTCGTAAGGGGCCACTAGAACTGATGGAATCTGAACACATTGTTTTCCGCTTGCTTTCAAGACAACTATTTATTGATTGCTGAACAATTGTTGTCTCTTTTGTAGTGTAACAATAATCATTAATAACAAATACATTTCCAAAAACGAACAATTTGAGACAATGAACACCACTTACTGTAAATTACTCAGGGTCTGGAAAACATTTTAGACTTTTTTAAATGTAAAAGCAATATGATGATTTATTTCTACAAGTAACTTCCAACAGGCTGGGCAGATGAAGCTTGACACCTTCACTGATGTTTTTACACAGACAGTGTGGAACCACCGTGGCCACACATCACAGCCAATCTAAACATATTGGCAATTAAATCAACTTTAAAATGTAAACAAGCATACATTCAGAATTATTCATTACTCTTAGAGCAATTTTTGCTATAAAAAAATTAGTTTGATACAGAAGAAATTTTAAATTATGTTTGAAACGGAAGAACGTCTATACTTACCCAATCACTTCCAGAATTGTGGTCCCCACAGAAGTAACTTATGTCCTTTAAGTTATCTGATGAACAATAGCATCAGGGTAGATAAGGGTCGAAGATGCACAACATTTACTTTTAATACATTACAGTTAATACATATTTACAAGATAGATGCGAGACCAGAGTGTTTACCTGTTTTCTCCAGGAGGCAAGTTGAAATTTGCATCCTTAGATCTTCCACACCATCTTGAGATGCAGAAAATTCTATGGGCTTCTCCTCAAGGACAGATTGGGCAAACTAGATTAAAAGGGTAAAGGATTAACAGATAAGGTGTTTCTAAAGCAAAATGTTATGTCTATCATTGTTTGCAGATGAGAGCGAAAAAAGTTTTATACAGTTATCAAAATTGATGAAGCATATTTGTTTCTCAATTTGTAAGTACAGACACATTTCGGATAATCTTATTCAGAGTTGTGTTTTCTAATATGTTTTTTACTTATATTATGACTTACACACAAAAACAACATAAAAAGCTGTTAATGCTTTTTTGTCAACAATATACAATTAGTTTTATTTTCAATGCTTACCTTTAAGACAAAGGCCCCACATGAAGAGCAATCACTTTGCAGTGGGTGTGGGAGTGTGCCACAGACCCATCTGGATATATGAAATCCTTTTTGCCTCATAAATGATCTGTAACAATTTGGAAAAAACACTCAAGTGCTTAGCATTTTTATTTATTTAGTACTAATTTTGCTACTCTGGGGCCTTGCAACACAAGCTGTATATGTGATGCAATCTGGGAAAAACCCAACACGTGATTTTTTACATATTTCAGATAACCATACCACCATACCATATGAAAGTTGGGTTCCAGCCCTTTACAAAAATGTTTTTATTTAGTTAATACCTTGTAGGTAACAAAAGTTCCCTTGCTTGTTGGTATGTCAACCTTGTGTTAAGACATAAGACTTAAGAACCTATCATCTCTAATCCTACTTTTAGAAGGCCAATGAACTGTATTAGAATGATCTTGCTAGGAAAATTACACATTGTAAAAAGTGCTATATAAATAAAATAAAATTGACTTGAATTGAAATTGGCGAATGGATGTGCATGCAAGTCCTATGCATCTGGTATAAAGGAAGATGGCGTGCCCATTTAAGGACAGCAAATTATCGGTAGTGATGCAAATTTCTGTTGTTGGTGATGGACATGGTCTCTGAACTGTGGATCATCCTGTATCATGTATGTGTCCTGATCACATTGCAATATATGAGCTCACATTACAAAGGCAAATACAGACAACAGCCAAACCAACCTTAACATTGGCTATGCTTCAACGGTATGTATTAATTGATTGAGAAAAGCATAATGTTTAATTGTTATAGAAACACAAGAGCATAACAGGTAGTAAGTTAAAAATAATTACCGTTAGAGTCCAGTGATGGCAGTGATTAACGATTCCTGTAATGTATTTATAGTCCCGTGGATCCATCTGAAAATTCAAGAGGTGAAGCTGGAGTCAAATGCTTTTAAAGACTCAACTTCTATATAAAGATGTGTCAGTATCTTATATGTGACGTGCCTGTGATAATATTAAGGTGAGATTAAGAGGGGAGTACATTATTAAAGGGTATATTGGTTGTCGTTGTGGAAATTATACCCCCTATAATAAACCTACTGTATTGAAGCTAGAGTCAAATGCTTTTAAAGACACATCCTCTATATAAAGATGTGTCAGTATCTTATATGTGACGTGCCTGTGATAATATTAAAGTGAGATTAAGAGGGGAGTACATTTTTGGCAAGTGTAAGTTTAAAATTGTGGAAATTTTACTCCCCCATTAAACTCGTTCTAGTAAAACTAAAATTTAATGATCATGAGGCCACCAACCAAAGATATATTAAACAAATGAAGTGCTTCTTGTTCCAGCTTTTTAACACTACACAAAGGCTAGAAAAACATACATTGAATAGAATATTTAGACCTGAAAAGAAATAGAGGAATCTAGAATGGTCTGTTAAAAAGCCTGATACAAAAATAACTAATATTCTGTATTTTCATAACTCATAACGCATTTTCAATGTTATCAAAATAGAAGACAATTGAAAACTGTTTGTTTTGTCTTTTTATCGTGATTTCATTGGTCATACAAAATGTAACAGAAGGGAAAAATCCTTAAAAAAGAGATAAATGAAAGAATTTTGGCAGTATAACGTTGACAGTGGCGGTTCTACATTGAATCACTCCCCGGGCGAGATCCCCTCTGGGAGCCCCCCCACCTATCCCACCCATCCGAGAAAAAAACAAAAACAAAATTTTGCACAAACAGCCATGTTTTACCATAACAATATAATTGTAAGACAAGCTTATATTTCTCAATTGCACAAATCCTTCAACAGAACATTTTAAAAACACAATTCTGCACAAAACAGTATAAGTTATCAGAATCTGAACACAACATCACGTTACTGTGAAATGACCAGATCACACGTGACGTGCTAACATGGGTGCAGCTATGAAGCCGCCGGGTTTGCTTCAGGGAAAATTTATTTTTAAGAAGCTTCCCAATGGAAACCTCGACAAGACTAAGGTTGTTTGCACCTTGTGCAATGTGGAATTGGTTTACTGTACGGAACTGGTTTACATACAGTTGGTTAAAAAAAAAACTTTCTCTCAACAGGTCTAGCTTTAGTTGAAACCAGTAACTTTGTATTGGCACCTAATGTATTATGGCTCCTGTATGACATATCGCTTGTTGCTCCCTAACTCTTTGTAAATCGCTGTAATTTAGCGTCTGCTAAATGACTAAATGTAAATGTACTGTAGGAGCTCTTCCAGTCTGAAGTACCACCTAAACGCAAAGCATCCCTTAGCTAATGCGGATGTAAACACAAGTACATCTTATTGAACATAATTTAATTTTCATCACAAATTATCATAGTAGAACAGTTTTCTCAAGCAGTTTGTGATGCATTTTGGAAACAGGAGATGAGCCCCTGTTCTCAAAGACTTACTTTTAGTCATTATTTGGGTAGCACACATACTGAATGCCTTCGGCAGAATTGAAATGAGCAATTTTAATCTAGATTAAAAAAATGTATCTGTGCCCACCACTAAATATAAGTCTTATGAATTGCAAATTTAAATAAAGCCCTTACATGCCAAATGTCTGTCATGACTCGTTAGACGCTATATTAATCAAATCTAAGGGAGGAACAATTAGCTCCTTGGTTACTGCCTCGAATTATATTCTTTGTCAAGCAACAGAGTTATAGCAAATGTTCGTCTTTGAAACTTCCTACACATATGTTAATTCCGTTGGCTAATTACAGGGCCCAATATTAACCCCAATGATGGAAATAAATAATAACTTTACTTGAAACAGTTTTGTTGCCAAGCACAATCTTATGGTGAAATTAGATCTCGTGTTTGTTGAGTTAAGACCGAATTATTGTTGTATAAGCATAGCAAGCATCATATAGCAAGAAGGCTAAAGTTAACAGTTACCATCCATTAACAGTTTCTGACAATTTGAGTTGTCACATGTATACGGTCCATGCATGGTGTCCAATTGAGTCACATGTGGGTTTCTGTGGTATCGATAAACATGCGTTTTTAAAGCATTGTACTTCAGCCACACAACATGGGTATTGGTTATTAGCCTCATGTCTATGAAATGCCTGATGATCGACATAACCTTTTATAGATTTAAAAGAAAAGCCACAGCGGCATGTAAAGACGTTTTCCATTTCAGATCACACTAACTATAAGCAACAAAACACTTAAAATAACTATAATAACAATTTAAGGCTCTAGAAATGTGTGCAAAGAAAAAAAACAAGATATTTTCACAAACCTATCAACGAAAAATGGTGTAGGAAGCAACGGTGCACCGGCGAACGGTATACAAACCACAAACGAGCAAGAAAAAAGTTAAAAGGAAGAATAAAACGTTAAGCAAGGGACCACAAAGAATATATACTTCCACATTGTGAACGCCGTCACTTTGCCGTCCTGTGCATCAGTTTTCTAACACAACGATGGCGACAGAATAAAACGTGCTGTACTGTGTGTGCTGGTCTTGTTCGTTGGTTCAGGTAGCGCTGCTCAGACCGATCGCCGCGTGACACATCACATTACTGCGAGAGAGAGTTGAGGGGTGACTGATACATGCGTTTTAAAATCCCTCTCGCGGTACTGTGATGTCACGGTCTGGATGAAGTCTAACAAGCCCAGTGTTTTAGAACATCAACTGCTACAGAAAAAAGCTTTAGTGCTGCAAGAGCAACAAACACATTAATGTACTCCTGAAGCTAGTTGTCTTTGTGCTTGCCCTTTAAAAAAAGGGCATCTTTTGTACACTACTGGACTGTTTAATACAATATAAGCAATACTGGTATAACAACATTTGAAACAACATTTGAAATAGCATTTTTTAGTGCTTATAATCAAATAAGTTATCAAACTAGTTTGATGAACTAGTAGAAGGCCCTATCATGTAATGTGCTGTATGAGATCTTGAGCGTGTTATAGAATAGGCATCGACAAACATGGAATGTTTGATTATTTCTATGGGTTAGATTAATACAATATATCTTTGGTTGTTTTGTCATTGCTATTGGCAACGACTTGGAAGGGTATGTCCCTACGTTTCATTAAACGGAGTACTGCAGAGATGACATATTTTTGTATGCAAATCCTGGTAGTGAGTTAGCATTTTAGCACTTTCGGCTCCATTGCCCCAAAACATAAACATTTGTTTACCACAGAGCTTATTTTTTTGCAATATCCAAATATCAATGGGAAGACTCCAAAGGCTTTCGGTCAAGGAAACCAGTGTTGGGTGGGGTTGGCCTAAAAAAATCATCTCTGCGCCACTGGATAGTCATACATCCATCCATCCCACATGATTAAATGTAATGAAACCCATTAGGGAAAACAAGAAACTATTTTAGAAAAGAAACTAATACCAAAAAAAGATTAATAAAATCTCATTAAAGAGATTTGAAACTAGCAAAATATCTGTTTAGCAGAATATATATTTTATCTGACATTATAAGAAAAGACGGATCCTTATCCAAGCATATGGCTATCCCAGTCAACTATGTGATTTTACATTGATCTCACCATAAACTCCCAAGATATTTTTGATGCGGTCACAATGTGTGTCGAGGTGAAAGTGAGCTATGAAATTGTGCTAAAATTGTAACCTTACCACGCAGTCGCTGCGTACTTTAGTGATTTCATTGTGTGTAACTGTCTTTCTGTTAGTTTAGTGTGAGTTCACTGTGATCTAACATTTCTCTAATATTGGTCAGTAATGTCACAAACACATAGAAGTTTATATATATTTTGTATTCTCAGTGGTAAGAGCATTGCGTTAACAACGCAAGGTTGTGGGTTGGATCCCAAGGGATTGCAAATACCTATGTAAAATGTATAGGATAAAGCAATGTAAGTCGCTTTGGATAAAAGCGTCTGCCAAATGCATAAATGTAAATGTCTATTTGACAAATGCATATAGATTCTGGTGTTTTGGTGACTCATTTTGGTGTTTCTTTTTCCCCTGAAAGACTTGACACATTCTAAAACTGAGGCAGCACTGTCAATGGAATCAGTTGGATTACTGAAGCCAGATGATTCCACACCTGACCTGGCAAGATGGATGGTTCACATGTACCTGGCCATGCGCAAGTACTCAGCTGACACAGGGCCAGGCCACAGGCCACAGTGCATATTGGCATTAGAATATCATATGAACGTACATGATAGCATAAAGACCACTCATTTCTCAGGTTTAACAATTTAATGCTGGGTACAGCTCAAACGGCACCATTTGACAGCATAAACGTGTGAATGTATATCAATATTTTATATTAAACTGTCACTGTGTGGAGTAATGTAGACAAAATTTTATTTTGATGCTTTGGGAGCATGATTTGTCAAATTATGTGACAAAAAGTCTTGTTTAATTGAACTATTACGTGCAATAGCCTATTGCTGCTGTAGTGACTGGATCATTGTAAGAAAAAGCCATAAAACCTCTCACTCCCTTTTGTCCTCGTTTCTAGATACTATCATCTAAACATCATAGCAGACCTGGGTCCATGGGGTCTGGTTTTGCGTTTTGAACTCGCACCGATAGTGTGATAACCATTTGGTTCCTCTGTAGACATTTACGACTCCTTAGCTTCAAAGCATTGCTTTTAAGTCTCTGTCTCACCTCTTACTTAACATCTGAGGCTAACCAGAGAAACTTCTCTGACAATAGGAACTTATGTGCTTAATCTGTCCTTTCATATAAATGTAACTAAATGTCTGGTTATATGTTGCGCTCATGCCATCTTAAATAGTCTGTAACTCTTAGATATACAAGTTTATTTCAGGCATGGTTTGTATTCATACATCCGAAAGAATCATAACTTGATACGCTTCAAACCTGTCCATTTTTGATATCCAAATGTTTCTCTTTACAATTCCTCATTGTTGATACATATTGTGTGACCATAGAACACATTACAATCATTATGTTATAATTTGGACTGGTATCTTGTAAAGTTACTTATAGGTCATAAGATGCAAATTAGCTGTTGAGTGAACAAAGAATCTCTTCCCCCACTCAACTTTGATTGGCCGACTCAAACTCTGAGGGCATGCCCTTCATGAAGTTAAATGTCGACCAGGACACAGTTTCCTCTTGTCCTTTGCTCTTCTCCTTTGCCCTCTTCCTGAATCAGTCGCATCGTTGGACCTTTCCTCTCACCTCCCCCTTTCGGGGGGGGTGAGGTAATTCTTCCCTAACTGAAGAAGGAACAATGGACTCTGCTGCCTCGCACACCTCGACGAGCCATGCGGCCGGTCATGAGGGCCGAGGCCCGCGACTTTCAACAAGGACGCAACTTCCAGCAGGACCGCAACTTTCAGCAGGACCGCATTCTGAAATCATCTGAACATTGCCATCACTCCAAGCGCATACGAGTACATCCAGCACAGAGCTTTGCAAGTATTCCGTTTCTATAGAATAGCTGCGTTAAGTCTGTGCCTCTTTGTTAAAGATGATTTTAATGATGTTCAGAAATCGTTGCCATGCCCTCTCTCTATCTCTCTCTATCTCTCTCATTCTCACTCTCTCTCTCTGCGCATCCTAGCGCGTTTGTGTTTTATGTATTTTTTTTTGTCGTCATTATGTTTACCATGTAGAGTAGAGTTTAATAAAACCCATAAAGGCATTGGTGATTGGTTCTCTTTGTTCACGCTCACAAACTTGGTCACTTAAACTGTGTTTCGATCTATGCTACCGCTGCTCTTAATTCTGTTTGGTAAAGTCACGTTACTTATGGTCATGAGATAACGTTAGTGTGTAAATCATTGATGCATTTGCTGGACGAATACATATAGGATTTTTATCACTATTGTTATACAGAATTGTAAAATATGTATGTGTAATGACGATTATGATACATATTTTCCCTTTGAGCTAAACTAATTCCTTGATTGAAATTGACGTTTTAAATAACTCATTTCATATATGTTTGATCTTGATAGATCTGGTAGAGAATCTTATTTGTTGAGTAAACTCATCCTTAATTCAACATGCAGCTAAAATCGCTACACTGCAACATCTATGGACATTGCTATTATGAATTACTACATTCCCAGGTTATTGTTTAACTTTAGATCCTTTTAACCATATTTAAAGATGTGGCAAAAGAAAAATACTTTTCCCACCCAGGAATTTGTTTCTCCACTCCTCCGAGTCTGCAATCTGCAGTGTTGGAAGAGCACGGGGGTGATATGGGTATGTTGTTTCGCAGTATGATACGACAGCATACACACCATCTGGCCACCTGATCACCGACTGAGGTAAATGTTTCATACTACATCATACGACATTTCATATAGTATGTGTAGAAAAGCTCATTAAAAGGAAGGAAGGAGGCGGTAACCGGCAGACATTTAAATAAAGTTTTTAATAAAATAAACAAACAAAAACACGGAAGAAAAATGCCGGCAGCCCCTCACGGACGACATGCCGGCGAATTAAATAATAAAACCGAACATAAACAATTCTTGAATACAAATACAAACGTAAAACATGTTCGGGCCCGGTCCTCTCTCTTCGACGGTCCGGTCGCTCGTTCTCTTATATGCTCCCAATCTCCTACATGATTCGAGACCGGTGCACGCACTGCTGGCGCCCATTAACAATTACTCACCGGTCTCGTATCGCGGTCTCGCCCTGCCTACTCCACTACAGTATGGCTGCACATTTGTGTTAAGTTAAAAGCTAATATTAGCATTCCTAAATGGTGCTCAGTCACAAAACTGGCACTGAGGGCTCTCAGATCATTTTACCTTGACTCAAAACCATACATGCCAACCCTCCCGATTTGTCCGGGAGACTCCCGAATTTCAAAGCCCCTCCCGAAAATCTCCCGGGCCGACCTTTTTCCCGAATTTCTCCCGATTTCCACCCGGACAACAATATTGCTACTCCATCCGTCACTGGGCGCCGTTTCAGACTGAACAAAAATACAGGTTACACTTCGAAGTCAAGCGCGGCAAATTCAGAACGGAAAAAGAAGCAGAAGAAGGGGAAAAGGAAGAAAGAAGAGACATGGCGAATAAAAAGAGAAAATATGCCTGCAAATTCCTAACTGAATGGAAAAAAGAATTCACGTTCATCCAGGACAGCTCGAAGGGGAAGGGATAATGCTGCCTGCAAATTTTGTAGATCAGACTTCTCCATTGAACACGGTGGCCGAACGGATTTAATTACACACATAGGGTCAGAAAAGCACAAGGCTGCGGCAATGCAGTACCGGTCACAGCCCAGTATTTTGGGCCATTTTTCCAAAGGTAGACCCGATGGTGCTATTTATGCCGAGACAAAGATGGCTATGCTGTTAGCTACAAACAACATCCCGTTCACATTTGCGGATGTTTTCAACAACGTTTGTTTGTGTGTGTGATTATATATGAGACGGTGAGCTCTTGGGTCAAAGGTCATGGGCCTCATAAACTAGGCACAAAGCAGTACCATATCTGCTCAGCATCACACATTCATATACATCTCTGTAGCACACACACTTTTGTAAACATTAGTTGGTGCGAGGAACGAAGGTACAAACGAAAACACAACACTGTATGTGGTCAATTGTTACTGTTTGAACTATTAACCTTTTGAAGTATACTAAACTTGTTGTTATAAAAGACTATATGACAGACATCTACTTTTAAAAATGTATGTATTTGGTTTTCTTTTTAAGGTTTTAGAAAAGTTTTGCCACATTTAAATACTGATGTATGCTGCTTGACATTATGGTGGTTTTTCTAATTACATTACTGAGTTTTCTTATATAAAATAATTCATTTATGATTTCTAGTTATTTCAGGTAGGTGGAGAGTTCCTGCCTCAAGTGGAGGAGTTCAAGTATCTGGGGGTCTTGTTCACGAGTGAGGGAAGGATGGAACGGAAGATTGACAGACGGATCGGTGCAGCTTCTGCAGTAATGCGGTCCCTGTACCGGTCTGTCGTGGTGAAGAAGGAGCTGAGCCGCAAGGCGAAGCTCTCGATTTACCGGTCAATCTACGTTCCTACTCTCACCTATGGTCATGAGCTGTGGGTCATGACCGAAAGGACAAGATCCCGGATACAGGCGGCCGAAATGAGCTTTCTCCGCAGGGTGGCTGGGCGATCCCTTAGAGATAGGGTGAGAAGCTCGGTCACTCGGGAGGAGCTCAGAGTAGATCCGCTGCTCCTCCACATCGAGAGGGGCCAGCTGAGGTGGCTCGGGCATCTTTTCCGGATGCCCCCTGGACGCCTTCCCGGGAAGGTGTTCCGGGCATGTCCCACCGGGAGGAGACACGCTGGAGGGACTATGTCTCCCGGCTGGCCTGGGAACGCCTCGGTCCACCGGAAGAGCTGGAGGAAGTGTCTAGGGAGAGGGAAGTCTGGGCATCCCTGCTTAGACTGCTGCCCCCGCGACCCGGCCCCGGGTAAGCGGAAGAAGATGGATGGATTTCTAGTTATGACATAATACATTTAGTTAGTTATTGGTTTCATGTAATTCTTCTGAAATAAAATGGGCTATGGGCCTCATAGTTTGAACACTTGAACACCTGCGCACACACCAAATCTCTTATCTCACTAAGACAGGAACTGCTCATACCCTACGCACTTCTGTAGAGAACTTTAGTTTATCGCATACTGCCAAGGACGCTGGGTTGGCCATCCTAGGCTAAACAATGAGCTCATTTTTAATAAAAACAAGTTTAAATCATGTATCGTTCGAAAGCCCCGGAGAAGTGTCAAAATAAAGAGGCACCTGTTTTTGAGAGGCGCTCGCAACGATTAAATTCTAATATGGAAGTCCGGACATATAACTGTAGCGTGCGCAGGGGGACGGTCTAATGAAAAGAGGATATCATATGAAACCTGATTGGTAAAAGGTGATGTCAGGTTAAACATGATTGATTTAAACTGTGATAACAACTTGAGAACAATAAAAGATAGAGTCAGATGTGTATTTGTTAGATCACCCCGGATGAACTCTGAATATCTCACTTTGCTCTGGCAAAATAAAGTTTAAACTCTTGGCACCTGGAACCCTTGTCTCTGAGATTTCTTTCTGGGATGGAAGGCCGATAACAACATTACAACGCTAGTAAAAGTAAAGTAAAGTTAGTTAACGTTAACTTTATCAAGTCAGTGATGATTATTGATCTAATTCAGTGGCTGTACACTTATTGAAGATGCTACTAAATGTACAGGAACTCTTTTATCTACGTATCCTTCCATTCTGCGGTAATAGGTTTGCCTGTACATACATAGTATGTTTTGTTAAAATGAACTTATCTTGGATTGTTGGTTTTGGAAAATTGCATCGATACAGATAAACAGTTACACCCCTATGCAGTGGCTAAGTCAAAGTACTAATATTGACTTTATATAAATAATATTATATTAAATATAAGTCACATGGCGAAAACATTATTGCTTACATTATTTATTAACATTAAACATTATTGTTTTGGCCTTTCCACGCTTTCAGATCACTCTCTCAGTGGAACATATTATGCTGTAATGCAAGAATGTAATTAAAATATTATTGTTTGTTTATTATATATTATAATGCCCTGTCACGTGGAAAGACTTGGAGCAGAGGAGCATGGCAATCCAGATGTGTAACAGTTTTTTTTTTAAATGTGCATGGAGAAGTCTTTTGATGATGTTGCGCTTTTTATACTGTATATACATTTTATCATTATAATGCTTCTGTGGCTCAGCAAGGTTTGGTTTCGGTAAGTGTCTCCATTGTGTCAGATACACCCGTCTGTTGTAAAATGTAGTTTTCTCTTGTAATACCATAAATTCATTTTCATTTAATGCAGCTGTTGTGAACTACTTTTGTAAAAGGTTCTTGCTTTTGTGCAATTATTTTTAGTTCCTACGTGGTACATGGCGAATAAACAAACCAAGGACCATTTAAACCCAAAATCAGTATAATACACCTGCATGAAAAGATGTGAATGTACTGTATGAGAAGAAGCACTTCTAAAGGAATTTATAAAGTGTAATCTCTGCCGTCAATGTCATTTTAAATGGATGCAAAACTTTATAGTCAAAGGAACAGTTCAGTGTTTCAGAAGATATTAACTGGAGCCACCTGGATTAATTTAAAGATTTCTGACTCGTTTTTTTACCATCAAAGTGTTTGCATATAAAATCACATGCTTTCTGTGGCTAAACAGATCTGAGACAACAAGATCTAAAAAAAAACTCTGCAGAAGAAAGAAAAACACATCTTGGATCGCATGGGGGGTAAGTAAAATGTTGATGTAAAAATGCCTAAATGTTTCTTTGAATGTAGCTACTTCATAAATGAATAGCTTAGTTGCCTTAGTTTATTAAACCCCGGGACAAAAAGGGTTTTTGTTCATGATTACTATCAATAGATGCTTGAACTTTACTTGTTCCCTGCTCCAGTTATGCTAGGAAAACCTCTCTTACAATACTGCAGGTACACTAAACCTTTTCAAATCACTTTGGTGGAAAAAATATAATTATCGCTTTGCAAGACATTTCTTGCAGACAGTGTAATTATACTGGTGTCAATATGTTATTATTTATTTATAAAAATATATTTTGTTGATGCAGGATGTGGTTTCCTGTGTTACCAGTTGAACAGAGATATCTGATTTAGACAATCATAAAACAATGTTGTTTGGACCTTGGTTTAATTCATTAAAACCCTTACAGAGATTAACCTGAAAGTCAGTTGTTTTCTATGTAATTTGACATAATTTTTCAGTTTTCCCATGGTTTAAACTAATTATCAACAGTAATACACTGTAATTTAATTGCTTTTTACTGTAAATTGTATTTCATATTTTTGCAGTTATTGCATGTAATTTTGTGAAATAGTTATTTGCTGTCATTTAACAGAATTTGTCTGGAAACTTTTTTTACAGATTTTTATTTTTCAGATTTTTTTACAGCACAAGTGTATAAACTACACTACACCTGTGCATTAACGGTCACTCTCCTCCACCTGATTCTAATCAGACAGTTGATTTGCATTCTATCTTAGGAAATATGAGTGAGCGAAAAAAACTGAATGCATTGTGTGTAAAAAGTAGTACACACATGTAGGATATGAGTAGTTTACTCAGAATTCGGACAACACCATAGAATGGCGGACACCTGATATAGTGCACTATAAAGGAGATAGTGGTCGAATTCAGACACACGGCTAGTCAGTTTCTCGGTTTTTAGTTACCTTGAGGGTATAATTTGTAGACTTCCATTTTACCTTCCGAGGCTCTGAATGGCTGTCAGGAATATCTCTTTTCAAGATATTTTTATTAAATTGTGCATTAAATGCATAATAACCCATACCGCTAACCAGGGGTGGATTAAGTTTGATGGCGCGAACTTTTGAAAGCAGATATTTCCATGGTGAGTGGGTGACAAAGAACTCATCTTTAATATTTAAGATTTAAGTGAATTTCCACTTTTCTTGAAGTGGAAATTCATTCCACTTCAAGAAAATAATTTGCTAAGGTAAGACCACGTGTGCTCTTGATCCTTCGGCGGGTTTTGAACTGCATTAGCACCTGAATCATGTTCCTCCATTTTCTTCCTCTGATTATTTCTCTCAGGTCCAGGTCAAAGTGCTGAGTATTGTGGTAGTTGATGTGACATGACGTCAACATGTCTGGCCGATTTTACTGAATGTTAATTACATTTAAATTAAACTGGGTATCAGCGCAATTCATTTGTTTCATTCGTTGTAAGGGAAGATAGAGGAAAGTGAGACACCAAAAATGAGTACTTTTGGGTCTAAATAAAATTTTATGGAGTAAAAAGTACTTTTTTTCTTTAAAAATGTTATTTAGTTAAAGTAGTCATTTGTAATTGTACTCAAGTAAAGTAGAAATACCCCAAAATTACTTAATTATAGTAATCAAGAAAAGACCTTTACCACACCTTAATGTCTTCTTCCTGTTTGTCCATAGGTGTACTTCACTTAAAATCTGATGCCGAATTCACAAAAACTTTTCATTAGAGAAAATTTAAGAACTTTCGGATAAATTACAGGAAGTTCTAATGAATTTTATTAAGTGCAATTTTCCAATATTTTCTTATTAACATGTTCATTTTTTGTAAGAATAAAAGGGCAGGCTTTGTCAATGATTACACTATGAGAGAATACAGTACATTTGTCCATTTGTTAAACTTTATTTCTATAAGAAGCACATTGCGTTTTGCGAGTCATGTTCTTATGTAATAGAGTAATTAATGAATAATAAAAGTATACTTTGTATATTATGACATAATAATATTTGCATGTGTGTAAAAACTTTGCTAAATATTGGTAAAGTAAGGCAGTCAGACCTGATCATCAAATCAGAAAAAATCTCTCCCTTTTGAGATTTACAATTTATAGATCAGTGCAATGGGGGTCCAAAAAGGATCCAGGGGGCCACAGATTTTTTTGTACTCTACAAATTATAGAAATGTAACATATATGTTATCTTATGCAATCAAACATCATAAAAACAAGACCAGCAACCAAAGGAATTAATGTTCCTGCATTGTAAAGACCGTTTCAGTGGACACTTGAGCCTGGACTGCAGGTAACTTCCGGTCTGTGTTTGTTTATTGGTCTGGCTAAGGTCTAGAAATCTATCTGTCTATATTTTATTTAATTAATGTTATTATTCATCCATATTAGTATATTGTATAATAATTGTATTAAATAAGCGATTTGTTGAATGTTTTGTCGCATCGATTCTCTTCGGAAAACCTTTATTAACCCAATGGAGCTGTGTTGAGCAGTTTCTGGAGCTTCAAAATCTCATCCCCCATTCACTCCCATTCTAACACTTGGAGAAAAGGATAAATGGTATTATATCATGTGTTTCTCAATAACTTTTTTTGTGCAAAACTCTTTCCACCCAGAAAACATGAGTACAGACACTCTCCAGTGTGAGTTCTCATGTGGTTCTCTAGATGACTTTTTGGTTTAAAACACTTTCCACACTAAACACATGTGTATGGACACTCTCCACCGTGAATTCTCATGTGTATCTTAAGAACATTTTTTCTCGTAAAACTCTTCCCACACTGAACACATGTAAATGGCTTTTCTCCAGTGTGAATTCTCATGTGGTCCTCTAGAGTACTTTTTCTACTGAAAGTCTTTCCACACTGATCACATGTATACGGCTTTTCTCCAGTGTGAGTTATCATGTGTGACTTAAGAACATTTTTTCTTGTGAAACTTTTTTCACACTGAACACATGCAAACGGCTTTTGTCCAGTGTGAGTTATAATGTGGTCCATAAGAATTTCTTTTCTTGTGAAACTTTTTTCACACTGAACACATGCGTACGACATTTCTCCAGTGTGAATTCTCATGTGGTCCTCTAGAGTTCTTTTTACACTGAAACTCTTTCCACACTGAACACATGCATACGGCCGTTCTCCAGTGTGAATCCTCATGTGGGCATCTAGAGTTCTTTTTATACTGAAACTCTTTCCACACTGAACACATGCATACAGCTTTTCTCCAGTGTGAGTTCTCATGTGGATCTCTAGATGACTTTTTTGAGTGAAACTCTTTCCACACTGATGGCAGGTGAACGGCTTTTCTTCAGTGTGAATTCTCATGTGGGTCTTAAGATTATATTTGTGTGCGAAACTCTTTCCACACTGGACACATGTGAATAGCCGCTCTCCAGTGTGCATTCTCATGTGGTGCTGAAGAACACTTTTTCTTGTGAAACTCTTTCCACACTGATGGCAGGTGAAGGGCTTTTCTTCAGTGTGGATTATTATGTGCTTCACAAGCTGCTCTTTACTTCCCAATCTCTTTCCACAATGAGGACATACTGATACCGTGGTTTCTTCCAGTTCCATTAGGTCTAGAATGAATTGACAGAAGCATATATTTTTGTTAATATATTCAAAATCGAACACATGCAATTTATGGCACAACAAGTACGATTTTTTTTTGCATTCAAATTTCTAAAAACCACCAGCACAGTTCAATTAGGTCTAAAATGAAGATAAAGAAGCACATATTTTTATTCAACATTGAACACATGCACTCAATGGCACAACTTGTTAGTTTTTTTGCATTAAAATATCTAAAAACTAGTGGTCGACCAAAATGTTTTTAATGGCAGATGCAGATATTGAGAAAGCAATGTCGGAGATACGCCAATATAAGGTTCCAATATAAGAAATGTAATCATAGTAAACGACAAACATACAAAAAATGTGTGAAACATTTATTTTGCATAATATTTACGCAATATTCCCTTAATTGTACAACATTTAATGGGGTAACACTTCAATATTTACAATTAGTGGAGCTTTTTTGTTTAACTGTTTTACTGCTTATTTAAAAAATAGAACTTGACTGATAAAGATTTATATCTGTTTTTCTGTCTCAATACAAATACAAAACCAGGACAAAAGAACAGCCTATTTATTAGCTTAGTTAGTGGCATGTAGCTTAGCATGAACACAAACTGACTAAAACGTACACTCCCTTCCACACGTGGACAGTTAAATGCGGTGGATATTAAATAAAAACATTTAGGCATACAAACATATTATTACTTAACATACAGTGTATGTGTCTCTGTCTCGTTCACCTCCCTAGTAAAATAACTATTCCTTTTAAATGCATTTATTTCATGCTAAGTTATCTAATATAATACCAATTTACTGACATGACTTACTGATATGAAATTATAATTAAATGTTATTTGCCGAACTATTTAT
>CM017913.1:21005879-21100783 GCA_008369825.1 Triplophysa tibetana
CACAACCTTACTCCACAAATGGAAAAAAACATACTTCGTAAAGTTGTTCTTATTTAATTTTTTTAAGTTTAATCCTTCTCTCAAATTATCCCCACCATGTCTTTCCTTAAAACATGTTTTGTAATTTTCTGGAGCAATGATGCCTTGCTTTAAACATAACTTGTTAAGTCTTAATTTCACCAGATCCATGAACTTCCATTATATATGACTTCAAAAATATACATTTGTATGATCCAATAGCCTGCATTATAACAATTCTAATTGCTCTCTTTTGAAATATCCATATTGCTTGCAACTAGTTGTATAAGTATTTATTTCTACAGTAACTGAGATAACGTAACATGAGTGTATTATACGAGACATACATTCACTTAATATTCATATATGTTTTGACCTATTTAATAACTTTGCCAATTTTGCTTTAACCTTATATTTGAGGTTTCCAGCAAATTTTGTGGTCAAAGAACACATTCAAAAACCTATATTCATATACTCTTTCATTACTTATCTTATTAATTTTAAATTCTACTTTTGAACTTGTTTGAGGAATTCCAAATAACATGATCTTGTTTTACTTATATTTAATGACATTTATTTACATTAAACAATTTTTTGGGTCAGAACCTCTAGTAAATTATGTATTACTTTTAGTCATCATTCAGAATCGTAAAAGAATCGCAATCTCTATTTGAAACAAAAGAATCGGGATCCTCATTTTATCCAGAATTGTGCAGCTCTAAGAATACTGCATTTTGTTTATCAGTAATGTCTTGCTTTAAGGACCCCTTTAAGCAGTCTATAGATATCAGGCACATTTATAAATCTATCTAAAGACCTTTAATTGCAAGTGTCACCTCATGAATTGTTTTACTGAGAAATATTCAGTTAAACTTTTTCATTTAAAGTAAAATTTAAAAAAAAAACTTGAGTTTACTTATGGAATTTGTGGTAAAAAAATCTCACCATAGTTGCTTTAGTTTAACCATGAAATATGTAATAATTTTGAAGCAAAGTCCTACATATTACATACCTAAAAAATGTTTTTTGTCAGAACCTCTAGGAAATTATGTATTTCTTTAAGTCATCATTTAGAACCGTAAAAGAATCGCAATCTCTATTTGAAACTAAAAAATCAGGATTCTCTATTTATCCAGAATCGTGCAGCTCTAATTCTAATAGAGATTACTGTTTGTAATCAGGTAATGCCATGATTACATTTGTAACATTTTTATTATTCCAACTGTGTATATTCTATTTCTCTGTGACTTTTGGTATTCATCCAGCTCATCCAGTTCCCTTATCACGAACACTTTAGCTTGCTCTCCTACAATTTGTAGTCCACGTAGATTATTTGTTTCTATCTTCGAACCTTCCGGGCTCTTCTATGTCCGCATTTTTCTTAGTCAAGTGTCCGTTCAAATATACATTCGTGCCCTTCAGTCGTCTTCCCTGTTTTAACAGTTCAATTTTATGTTATTGTTTGCAAAACGAATGATTATTTCTGGTTTATCCGACTTGTTTCTCAGCGAGAGATTGTGACAAGCCTCATGTTCCCACTGTCAAGCTCAATACACTTTGATTTGCTTAAGTGAATGGTGTTTAAAAACATTTTATTAGTAATTGATATTCAGGAACAAAATATACGTGTTAACATTTAAGAAGAACAATCTTAAATAATAAAACAAAAATATGAGAAAACTCTTCTAAACGCTTTAAATACTGAGAACTTTTAAAGGACTTTAAGAAAACGAATTAATTGTAAAACAACTATTCTCGATTCTTTTATAGAGAAAAGTTTACAACACGACATCCATACAGTGAACTAACCTTTGTGTTTAAAGATCTTTATATCAAACTGTTCTCTCGACCTCTTCTTTATTTCAGGTAAGCAGGCTCTTCTTCTTCTTCTTTTGTTTTATGGCGGTTTGGCAAACCCACGAAAAGGTGCATTACCGCCACCTACTGATCTGGAGTGTGGAGAGTACTTAGTTTTTGGAAGAGAAAAATCCTGAGAAAAAAAAAAAAAAAATACTTATTTCTATATTCTATCTATTGTTCCTGTGATTTAAGGTATTTAAATAATCTTTTGTGTACTCTTGATTGCCTTGGCCCATTTCCTAACAATACTTTTAAAGAGATATTATCTTCTCCCAACCATCCTAATGCTTGTATTAATTGGGATCTCTCCCTTTCATATGCAGAACACTCATTAAGGATATGCCTCACTGTTTCTAATTCTCCACATTTGTCACACTTTCCCGATTCATGCTTACCTATTTTAAAAAGAGTATAGCTAACCAAAGCTATGTCCAATTCTTAGTCTTGAAATAATGACATCATTCTTCCTATTACCATATCTTTTTCTCTCATTTCCAACATACTCCTGAATCAGGAAAAGATGTCTTCCTTTACACCCACCATTCCATAACGTTTGCCATTTCTTACTTACTTCAGATGAAATCACTCTCTTGAATTCATCTTTACTTAAAGCTATTTTAATTTCTACTTGCGGATGGTTTAGTACTTTCTTTGCTAGCAAGTCTACTTCTTCATTTCCATCCACACCCAAATGTGCAGGTACCCATAGGAATTTTACTTCTATTCTTAACTGCTTTATTCTATACAAACTTTGTAAAACTTCAAGTATTGAGTCTTGCCTAGCTTCAGATTTACCACTTAGTAGACCAGTGAGCGCAGCCATGGAATCACTGCATATCACAGTTCTTTCTGGTTGGACTTCCTCGATCCACTGTAGAGCTAGTATGATAGCTAACAATTCAGTAGTAAAAACTGACACATGCTCTGATAATCTTTTTGCAATTTTTATTTTAAAAGTAGGAATATATACTGCTGCTGCTGTTCTTCCAGACTCTGGTTCCTTAGACCCATCTGTAAATACCTGTAATACATCATAGTATTCCTTTATTATATACTGTTGAACCACTAATTTAGTTGGTATGTTCATCTCTGATTCTTTGATTATTTTGTGAATTTGTAAATCTATAAGTGGCATAGGGAACAACCAGGGGGGGATTGTTGGTATAGCAACAGAAGGAGCAATTTCATAGTCTCTCAACTCCAAGCTGTTCACCTCCTTCCTGACTACCCAACCAAAGCTTGTTATTTCTTTATATTCATATTCCCAACAATTTTCCAAAATTACTCTAACTGGATGGTTTTCCAGATGTCCCTTTACACCATACCAGTACCTTAATCTTAACTGGGACCTACGTTGTTCTAGAGGCAATTCTCCCATTTCAACTTGCAAAGAGGCTACCGGAGAAGATCTAAACGCACCACAGCAAATGCGCAAAGCTTGATTTTGTATTACCTCTATCTTTTTAAGTAATGTTTTGTTTGCAGAACTGTATACTACACAACCATAGTCTATGTTTGATCTGATCACAGCATAATAAATTCTTTTCAATGACTGACAGCTTGCCCCCCACTCAGCTCCTGACAAGCACCTTAATACATTTATTCCTTTTTTACATTTTTCTATCATTTTCTGAATATGTATTCTAAAATTTAGTTTAGAGTCCATCCACATACCCAGAAATCTTACTACATTAACTTGCTCCAGCTGATAACCATACATTCTGATATTCAAGCTTGGATTATTTATCTTTTTCGAAAAACATATTACTTGTGTTTTCGCCACAGAAAAACGAAAACCCCAACTATTTGCCCATTTTTCCACCTCATTCACTGCTTTTTGCATTTTACTTTCCACAAATAGAACATTTCGCCCCCTTTTCCATAGTGCTCAATCATCCGCATATAATGATCTTCCTATTCCAGTATCTACGTTATGATAGATGTCATTAATCATTAAATTAAAAAGAATAGGACTGCTCACACTTCCCTGGGGAGTTCCGTTCTCAATTGGTCGAGTCTGAGAAAATGCAGTCCCTACTCTTACTTGAATCGTTCTTCCAAACAAGAAACTCAGAATCCAGTTATACATTTTTCCGTCAATTCTCAAACTTTCCAATTTCAATAAAAGCCCCTCTTTCCACAACATATCGTACGCTTTTTCTACATCAAAAAAGACTCCCACAAGCACTTCTCTATTAACCTGAGCCTTTCGAATCTCAGCTTCCAGACATACTATTGAATCCATCGTATTTCGCCCTTTTCTAAATCCACTTTGACATGCTGATAAAATGTTTCTACTTTCAATCACATATGTCAACCTATTCATAACCATCCGTTCCATAATTTTGCATAAATTTGATGTCAATGCAATAGGTCTATAATTAATTGGCTGAGAGTGGTCTTTTCCTGGTTTGGCTATTGGCACTATGACCCCATGCCTCCAATCTTCTGGCATATTCCCTGTATCCCATATTTTGTTAAAAAGTCTTAAAATCATACTTAATGATAATTCTGATAAGTGCTTTATCATCTCATAGCAAATGTCATCCTTGCCTGGAGAGGTTTGTTTGATCCCCACTAGCGCTCTCTTTAACTCATACAAGGTAAATTCTAAGTCCAACATACTTCCTGATGGAATCTTCTTTACATATATGTGAGCATTCTCCCTTACTTTCTGTTCCCTATATTTCCTCATATTCTCTGAAATATTTTCATTACTGTGCACCTTTACAAAAGTTTCCACTAACATCTCTGCTTTATCTCTGTCTTTTATTGCCATTTTTCCATTATCTACTAACACTGGAATGTTGTTATTTCTCTGAATCCCACCCATCTTCCTAATCATATTCCACACTTCATTAATTTCAATTTCTTCCCCAATTCTATTAAAAAAATTCTCTCCAGTAATTTCTTTTTGCTTTTCTTACTTCTCTCCTCACTATTGCCTCACTATTGCCTGTGCTCTCTTGAAATTGATGTACTCATTAAACAATACTGATTTTCTGGCTTTCTTCATTGCTTTAGGCTCTTCTTCTTCTTCTTCATCTTCTTCAAAACCACGAAAAGCTGCATTACCGCCACCTACAGATCTGGAGTGTGGAGAGTACTTAGATTTGGAAGGACGAAATAAATCAAAAAGTTTTTTTAATTCCTATATTATATCTATGCAGTATAATAAAGGCATTTGATCGACTAAATCACACAAATTTGTTTATGATAGGTAGGAGGGGTCCCCCATATCTGATTTTACTTTATTGGTATACTTTCATCTGAGCATGCACACTTGTGTGACCCCAGCTTTACCCCGGTACACATCCTAAAACAATAGAGTGCCTGTAGATTATTTCAGATAACAATCCAAAGAAAGCGAAATAAAACCGTTACTTGGCAAATTTATCCCTCCAATATTTTGAATCTAGACTGCGATACCAAGCTCAGCCGCTAGATGTCAAATAATGTATCATATGGTTTGTTTAAACGCCTCAAAACTACAGGACCCATTCAACACGTTGCATATTTAATAAAATTAATATACCACAAAATCCACCAAACTTTTATTCAATACAATTATTATACAATAAAATAAAAATGCACATTAACATACAATAAATTAAATTTACATTTAAATTTAGTCATTTAGCAGACGCTTTTATCCAAAGCGACTTACAGGTGGGGTTACTAATGGAAGCAATTGGGACAGCATAAGTACAACGAAAGCATAAGTGCAAAAAAAAAAAAAAGATTGGTCTCATATAACCTAACACAGTATACAGAGCTAAGATAGAGGGCTAAGAAGAGCTAAGAAGATTTTTGTTTTTGTTTTTTAAGAGTAGAGAAGAAATAGAAGTCAGAACTGATCAGTCAGGAGTTGACGGAAGAGATGTGTTTTCAGGCGTTTCTTAAAGATGTCTACAGAATCTGCAGATCTTGTAGCAGTGGGCAGATCATTCCACATAGGTGGAACAGATCCGGAGAAGGTACGTGAGAGAGAATTTTTACCTTTATGGGATGGCACCACATTGTTAATTAAATATATTAGACAAGGCCAAACACAAACTTAACTGGGGGTCGGTAAACACAGACGCTGACACAGCAATGCATCACACACAGCAATGTATCATAAAGAAACACAGAAGATATAGACACACACAGAAGATAAAAGAAATAGAAACACAGGTCCCATATTATAGAGACGATACTTTATATTTCTATATGGAGTTGGAGTAGTTAATAATTATACAAAATATTATATTTAAAGTGATATTAATAAGTACAAGGCTCTAAAGCTGATGTCAGCAGCCCCCGGTGAGCAAGCAAGGAACCCCAAAACTCCAGTGGAGAGAAAAAAAACTCGGAAAACCTAGACCCAAGGGAACCAGTTCTTCTTTGGCAATATTGTTGCATCTCTACAAGCTTGACAGAAGGTAAAAGAAAATAAACAAAAAATAATGGAAAATAATAGAATGATGATTATCTTAATATTCGAATGGCTAGTTTATTAATTGCTAGATAGATAGTTTAGTTAGTTCTGTCATGTATAGTGTTGTATTTAGTCCTGTTTAATCTTAGTCAATCAATGTGTTGGGTTCCGACGTTAATCTCCATCACGTTTGTTTTGTTTCGTGTATGAGTGTTCGAACACGTGGAGTTCGTGTCTTGGCGCCACGTGTTCGCTGTCTGCGTCTATTGTTTTCACCTGCCGCTCTCATTACCTCATCATTTACCTCACAACCTACCCCTTTATAAACACCATCACTTCTCATTGTTCCTCGTGCTATCGTTGACTAAGGTCACAGTACCTTCTGGTGTTTATCAAACCCAGTCTTGTCAAGTGGATTACTCCTTGTTTGAATCTGTCTAGCCTGTTCGAAGTCTTGTGTTCTGTTGACTGTGTCCTGGGATTCCCTCCGTCTTCCTAGACGTTGGTAAATTCTCAGCTCAGGTTGAATACACTGCTGTCACTATTTTTGTCCTCTACTTGGTTGTGACCGTTTCACCAGACAGACCCTCACCACCCTCGACCAGTCTCACGAGGAAGAGCTGCCTACCAGGATCCTGAGTTTCACCCTGGGATTCTCACTCGGGCATTATCCAGACTCCGGGACTGTCTATCACACCAGCTCTGCCGGGTCTTGTTTCTTCCGTGGTTTGACCTCTGTGCCAGTGGGTTCCCCGAAGGGTCTTCACGCCTCCACTGCAGACGGGTTCTTTGCTTCTTCGAAGTGGTTGACGTTGCCGTACACTGGGGCTTACCCCAGTTGGCCTTGCAGTCAACCAACACTAGCGGAAACCCCGCCTGCTTCTCTGGCTACCATTATTCTTCCTGTCTGTATTGTGTTTAAGCTTAATAAACATTCTATTACCGCAATTGATTCCTCGTCTTCTGACCGATCCTGACACAATGTTCCTGTGTTCCCTTCCATTTTCTCACCCTGCTGTTCTTTTGTTTCACCCCATCGTGGGTTTTTGTTTCATGTTTAGTCATTGTTTATTAAGTCTTGTTCAACCCCTGACCCACTGTCTGCACCTGGGTCCTCTGTCCTTGTGTTTCATCCCGAACGTGACAATTTATTTTAGTTAAGTTTTACCAATGTAGGTGACAGAAAAACTTGCAGTAATACCATGCACCATATTGTAATATTTATTTAATTTATTCCTCTATTTGTATTATTAGTATTTTTTTAACTTTAGAAGTAATGTTTAATTGTCTGTCATTTGTAGCCATTTAACCTTGATACGTTAAAACTATGGCTTAATCAATGAGTATAAACTCTTACTTTAAGGTCTTAAATTGGACCGTCTGACTTAAAAGTTAGGATAACGGGTATTTTAGAGAATTAATTGATAAGACTGCCCAAAACTAATTTGGCCAACTTGTCCTATGTTGTAGTAAATTCAGCTGCTTGCAGGACACACAGAATAAAGTGATTATTCTTTTCTTAAAGGGGTCATATGGTGCTAATACGTGTTATTCTGTGTCTTTGGTGTGTTATAAGCTGCCAATGCATGTATTAGACAGCTAAAATTGCTCAAATTAAATTGTCGGAAAAAAAGATTCATTCTATCTAAAAGGGAATGCTCACCCAGACCTGCCTGAAACGCCACAGCCCCACAAATCTACGTCAGTTCGTGGTAGCATTTGACTAAGACCGCCCAATCGTAAACCAGAGTACTTGTAAATCTCATTGTATCGTCACTGGCACAGCCACGGCGCAGCCACGTCGCAGAGACGCTGTGTGTTTCGTTCCAAAAAGAAAGACTCTTTGTTTGCCGTGCCAAAAGTATGGTCTTTATAACGTCGGCAAAGGTAAAACAGTAAGCTATAGTTTTTAACTATTTAACACCTTTTTATTCATAAAACCTTACCAATCAATCCTTTGCATCCTGCCCAAGTCACGCAGGCAAAGTTGATGTATCGGCTTGATCATTTTTATTTGCCATGTAAGATTCGGCTCGGATTGAAATAAGGAAGTACCGATGATATTTTATCACCTGTCTGTTAGTACAATTGCTTGGGAACATGATTTTCCGAATATGGTAAGAGGCGTTACATTTCTCTCACACTCTTGCAGTATTCGACCAATCACTACGCACTGGTTAACTGGCCAATCATAGCACACCTCGCTTTTCAGAGCGATGATCTTTGTAAAAAATCAGCGCATTTCAGATAGACGGGGCAAAGAAGAGATACAAACATGAACGGTGTGTGGAAAATAGAGCAAGTTTTAACCTTAAATTGTGTTTACACATTACATCACATCTAAAACAATCCATAATACTCGTTTTAGCGGTGTCATTTGACCCCTTTAAGCTAAAATAACAGTAATTGTCATGTCAGGGAGCAGAAGTGTCTCATAAAAGAAACAGTTATTTGACATTTTATTTAATCACCGTATAATATCATTTTTATTTATTTAATCACTAAATAAATAATTATTCACAAATGACCATGTATAGATATTTAGGACAGTGACTAGATTTAATAAATAATGTCTCTTTAAAATTATAAGGATCTTTCTGACATTTGTGTCAAAATTGAATTATTCACATAGTCTCGTTTGGTGACATTTTTCTGATTTTCGAATACATTTTCTTTTTATCAAAGTTGTGACTCATTTTGGAGCCGAGTGATTTAGTGGCACATTGCCACAGACTATACCTGGAGAAAATAAAGATTTAAAGTTTCTTCCACCATTCATTTATTGGAATTTGTTGTCATTTCTTTTTCTTTCTAGGAGCTCATTCTTGATCCACTACTGATGAGGAATAGATTTGATTGAACTTTATTCTGGATATTCTATTCGCAATTCCAGGGATTGTTTTGGAGGTGAGTTTGTATGTTCAGGTACAGTTACATCAGTCATTTTCTGATTATATAAACTATTGAACCTCTCATGATATAGGTTACAATGAAAACATGTTTAATTTGATACAGGAGAATTATTGTGACATTTATATGAACTTACTGATATCTTGAAGCTGTTGGTGATGCTTATGTTCTCGTGCATTTCCAGCATGATCTGTTTGCTCCTCGTGCTGAGTCGTCTTCTGTTCTGAACTGAAAAGTGTAAAATTTGCTGAAGTGAAAGTGACAGATTTGTCTGACGCATTACCGAAATGTGACCTCTGCATTTAACTCATCCAGTGAGTAGTGAACACATATACACCCGGAGCAGCCATGCCTGCAGTGCCCGGAGAGCAAATGGGGTAAGGTGCCTGCCAGTGTCATGACACATCGCGTCTCCTCTCAAAATTGGTCCCCTTAGGACCCCCGCGATTTTGTTGTCTAAAATAAATTCTAATGGTTACATACAGTGTACCACAGTTATCATCAGGAAACTTCAAGAATAATCTCTGTTGATTCATTTTAGACTGTATTCCTGTCAAATAAGAATAAATACCTGTGTGATCTGATCCATCGTTTATATCATTGTGTCTGAATCTGAATTGAAATGAAAACTAAAAATAGCTGTAATAAATGGTAAACAACAACAATACAATTTTCAAACTAAATGTTCATTCACAACCAGGGTTACAGTTTTTTCGTCTTTATCCTCTCAATCAGTAGATACAATCAAAATTAAAACAAACTTTAAACTCTGATCCCAAAAAAAATGAATTCGATCTGGAACAATAAACATGCAGATAAACTGAAGTCAGATCTGTGACAGAACTTCACAAAGAAATATATAAATAATGACCACCAAAAATGAAACTTGTCATCATTTATTTGCCCTCTTGTCAGTTTAAACCGAATGACTTTCATTTTTCTACAGAACACAAAAATATTTGAAAAAAGTTCTGCTTGAGGAGAAAACTCACACTGTCATGATTCTGCCCCATTATTTCATGTTTATCTTGGTCTAGTGGCAGGATCATGACAGAGCCCAGAACTGACTGTTTTATAAATGGAGTTCTAGAAGAGTTTGATCATTTCTTTCAGATTTGATTTAAATGCAAACTCAAGAAATATGATAAACTATATCGCACACAAATCTACCCAATATCAGTGCTACAGTACATTTGTGAAATGGTACATAAATGAATAAATAAATGAATCTATATATTAAATACATCAGTGAAATGTTGTTCAAATAGCTTCTAGTTGATACGGTACAAAAACGATATATACTATAAAAATACTTACAATCAGGGAAAAACACATCCCCACTGAAGTCTGTTTACATTAAATAACTAAAACAGGATGTGAAACACGTGGAAATTGCCATAAACATGTAAAGACAAATCTGTTTCTTCAGCACTTGTGAAGAGTTCCTGAGAATTGATTTAGTTTTGCTGTCATCTGAATAAATGTCAAACTCCTCATCTGATAAACAGAGTGATATAACCACAAACTCTCTCTCTCTCTCTCTCTCTCTCTCTGGATTATGTGATTTAACCTAAAGGACTTGCCCTGAGAGGCTTTTTAGAAACATTAAAGGGACAGTTCACACAAAAATGACAATATTGTCATCCTTTACTCACCTCTTGTCATTCCAAACCTGTGTTTCCTTCTTTCTTCTGCAGAACTTTTTTTTTAAATATCTTCTTTTGTGTTCTGTAGAAGAATGAAAGTCATACAGGTCTAAACTGACAAGAGGCGAGTAAATGATGACAGAAGTTTCACTTTTGGTGGTAGTTTTTTCTTTAAGGCAAACTCCTCAAGAATAAAAGACTAAGACTAAGGGTAAGAGAGTCATAGAGTCAAGAGATTGTAAACTTATGATCATATGTGTATATATTGTCACTGTGTGAAGTCCTCTGAAGATAAACAGACCTGATGAAGACATGTTTGTGTTTAATAAAAGTATTTCAGGAGTCGTTGTGATGAGTTTTGTTTTCCTTCAGTTGAGTTTGTTCTGTTTGATCATCACCTGCTCAGTTTTTCTGTTCTCATGTTTTTATTTTGTGAAGTTCTGTCACAGTTCTGACTTCAGTTTATTTTCATGTTTATTGTTCCAGATTTAATATTTGTTTTGGATTAGAGTTTAAAGTTTGTTTTTGTTGTGATTGTATCTGCTGATTGTGAAGACAAAGAAGAAAAAACAGCACAAAAGGTTATGAATGAACATTTTTGTATTGAAATGTTGACTAATAGATCTCTATAATGTATTTCTTATGTTAAACATATTTGTCATGTCATCACATAATCTTTTCATACATTTACTTTTTTTACCTATTACAGAATTTTGGTTGATTGTTATATATTGTTTTATATAAAATTTTGAAATTAGAATTGTTGATGTTTACCATTTCTTACAGGTTTTTTAATTTCCTTGTTTTCTTTCCTCCATGAAACTCATTTGAGATGATGTTTAGTGTCACATGCAGATTCAGACACAATGATGAGAGAGAAAGATGGATCAGATCACACAGATATTTATTCTTATTTGACAGGAATTAAATGGATCATCAGAGATTGTTCAGACTATCTGGATGGCTTTTTATGACAAACAAAGAAGAAAATGAGATGGGGAACGACTAGATAAAGATTAAATCTCTGATAGACAAAAACAGCGAGTAATCTAAACCAACTTTGTGTCTGTTTCTGAATACCAGTTTAACTCTGAAATCAATATAAATGTGTGTCGTGACCTATACTGTCAAACACAGATCATAAAGAAGATGTAGTCTGGATCTGATGCTAGAAGTCATTTGTAACTTTGCGGTTGATTTGGCCTAAATCCTCAATGAGATGCTTTGTAGGAATCATTCTGCAGGAAGAAGCGTAACTGATCAGACAACTGTTTCTAATGATTTGGACAAAACCGGAAGATTTAAGATATGTGTGGAGTTCTGAATCAAGCTGTGGTTTAATAACTGTCAGTTTGAAAGGTTTTGATTAATGGCGAAGAGATGAAGAGATGATTTTATAATATTATTAACAATTGTCCTCCTTATATACTTTCAGAAATTCTCAAAGTGTAGTCTTTCCATCAGATGAAGTCTGTTTATTTGATTTATAGCCTGTGCTAAATATTCTTATCGGTTAATTTGTTTATTATGTATATACAGTGTATTTTTACAGTGATGAAATCAAATATCAAATCTTAAAAACTTAAAGATTAAAACTGTAACTTTTCTTTTCATATGAAGATTACAGATCAGCCACAGCTCTTTTCCACTAGAACTTCTTCAGTATGTTGGAGAATAAATCAGATCATCTCTTTTATGAGACACTTCTGCCCCCTGCTGGACACACATAACTGCTAAAGAGAAGAACGATAACTTTAATCTGTGTGAGTTTGTTTTTCATTTTCTTTTCAATTGAACTCTTCAAATGTATATTTGATTTCTTTGAATCTTTTCCATGTTGTGGTCAAATCATTTTTAGATACCAAAAATATATCAAAATCCTTTCCAGCTATCAAGCCATGTGAAATGTATATATTGATAGATGTTATAGGTTCTGTATCACATCTAAGGATTGTTTAAAATATTTGTCTTGCATTGTTTGCTATTGAATTAACAGACTGAAATGGTGACATATAAAACAGATCATTCAGTGGTGTTTTGCTGTGATGAAATCACGTGTTTTATGTTCACATGTCACTGCTTGAGAAATGTTTCGCTTCAGTTTAAGGAATGTCAAATAACAAGACTGATCAAGTAACAGATGCACATAGTTTCAAAACCTGCTTAAAGTTTAAACAGTTTAGTGAAAACAATTGTTCATTAAGAAACTGCTTGATAAAAAGACAAGAAAATGTTTCTTAGTTTGTATTAATTTTCTTTGGTAAAAACCTTAATCCACAGAGTTATATGTGTTAATCTACATTTACATTTAAGCATTTGGCAGACGCTTTTATCAAAGTGACTTACATTGCAGTAACCTATACATTTATACTTAAAGGTATATGCAATCCCCTGGGATCAAACCAACAACCTTGCCTTGTTGATCTTACCACTGAGCTACAGGAAAGCTCTCTTTGAGAAAAAATGCAATAATAGCTGGAAATCTAGTTTTGAAAGTTTTCTAGTATCCTAAAATGTATAGAATGAGTGACTCTAGACTTCTGAACAGAAGTGAATGTTTGTAAGAAAACATGCTGAAGATTTAATGAAGAATTAAGAATGAGACAGAAGAGTCATGAAGAATAAAGATATTAAAGAGAGAGATTATTTCTGAAGTGTTATTAGATGAAAGATGTCTCACATTGACACAGATATTTATCACAGTGTGTTCTTAACTGTGTTCATAAACTGATATAATGTTGAGTCTCACACACACATTCATCTATTGACCACATTTAACATCATTAAAGACAAACTAAAGTCAAGAGTTCAAGATCCTGTTGTTCATGAAAATGTTTCTTCTGTTCTCTGTCTGTTATTCTCTCCTCCCTTTATTTTCAGATCAGATGTTTGTCCGATCTCTTGAGAGATCACTACAGATGATGAGTGGACCAGGGCTGTTATATGATCCATAACCCAAAGATAAAACAGGATATAGTTTCTCAGTGAAAGATTGATCAGTAAAACTGTGAATATGACACATGGACTTCACATCATAAAATGAGACTCGACGGTTCTCACAATCCACAAACACCCCGATCCTCTCAGGCTTCACACTCAGAGAAAGACCTACAAGATTCTCACCAGCATAATACTGCCCATCTCTCAAACACACAGTCCAGTATCCACCCTGAGGATACAGACTAAACAGTGTCTTCCTCTGAGCAGATGCTCTGGTCACACCCACATCCCACGAATCTGCCCCCTTCACCTGCACCTCATAATAATAACACCCTGAAGAGAATCCTTCATTTCCAACAACACAGAGACATTCATCAAACTTGTTATTTTCTCCTGTATCTTCATTCTTCACTCCTTCATGTTCTTTGTCTTCATATCTCACTTGTTTCCCATCATGAGACACAATGAGACGAGGATGAGCTGAATCAGCATCCAGAGTCACATTCACTTTAAAATGTGAAGAATTCTGTTTTACACATGAATGATGTCAAAATGACTAGAATTTTAATATTAGTTTGTGCTTCTCTAGAACAATAAACAAACATAAACACACTGAACATGAGCTGATATACAACAAAAGATCAAACTAACAGAGATGAAAACAAACAGAAGAACAAGAAACATTCAATATGACAAGAACAACAAGAGAAACACATTTAAGTCGACATGTTCATGTTATATTTATGTCTCATATAAACTGTATTTCATCATTTAGGATTCATACAAGTTGTCAGATTATAAATGATTGTTTGTGTTGTCATTATACAGTATCAGTCATGTGACACAGATGATCAATACTGAGTGTGATTGTGGATCATAAAACAACAAACTCACAATCCTGACAGATATGAGACACTATTCAGTGTCATTAAACTCTAGAAAGAGTCAAGATTGACATTATTATTACTCCAGTTGTGTTCAGATGAAGAAAAGAAGACATGAACATCTAAGATGACATCAGGACGAGTGCATTATGAGTTTTATTTCCTTTTCTGGGTGAAATATTCCTTTAAGAATTTAAGAGTAAATCTACAGTCTTGTTCTGTCATCACAGTTTTCAGATCATAAGAATCTGAGCAAACGAATCCTGATTTGAGTCTTTTATGACTCTTTGTCTCATGTGTGTATATAAGGTGACTTCACAAAAGACTCATGAAGCCAGAACTTCACACACTATTGTTTTGTGTTTGTGTCTATTGGCAGGTATGAGTGACTTTGATTTGTTTTTATATATTGATGATTATTTACTGTATATGAATTGAAAGTGAATGATATTGATTTTATGACATGGTGTGTCAGAGTCTTCTTACAAGAAAACATAAAGAAGACCAGAGATATGCACATTGATTTTTAGATCGAGTCCCTCGTCTCCTCAACAACTAAAGGAAAAGCTCAAATGGTTGAATGGGCTTGTAGTTAAAGTATCTTGTGCTCACCATTGATAACAAGTTGTGTTTTGATCCTCATGCTGAAGCAGTAAGTAAAAAAGTTCAGCAATGGTCTTCAGAGGCTCTACTTTAATATTAGTAGGACTAACACACTCTTTTGACTATTTGTTATAAATCTTATGTTGAATCTGTACTTTGCTTTTCTATCTGCTGTTGGGATGGTCATGTAAATGTGAATATATATATATATATATAACAAAACATATAAACTGTCATTGATTGTTCAGGTAACATCAACATCATACAGTATTAAGAATCAGGGAGATGTGAACTTTTGACCTGGACTATTTTGAGAAATTATGTTATCATTCTTTGGTGTGAACTTTATGTTAACATTTCTTTCATAAAATAACTTGTTCAGGGCAGGACTAAATTCAAAAAATAAAAATCTGCATTTTCTAAATTCTGCAATGAGGATGTACATTTTTGACTTCAACTAAACATACTTTGCTAATATCACTTTGAACACAACAGTCCAATAGACGATTCATTTATCAGTGTGATGATAATGGACATTTTTGGTCTCATTATCGATTATTTTAGAATTGACTTGTTCTTTGAGAATGTTTTTTGGCCCATTAATATGTAAGCTGGAACATCATGTCTGTTTTTGTCATTATCTCATTGAACAAGTTTATATTTTCTTAGTCTTGCCAACATTTTTTCAATAAAGTGGTTAATGTACAATCCTTCAGAAGAAATGATGACAAGCATTCTGTTACAGCCCTCCCCAGTTATTCATCTAAGGGTGTGAAAAATGGACGAACATAAAAGAAAAAGCCGGTTTGTAATGGATAATAGATCTAAAGTACCTCTCTAACCTCAAGTTAACCGGTTATGAGCATAAATAAGAGTGTTTTATTTTCAAGTAAATTAAATGGTGTCAATTAATGCAGTTGTCATCAGTTCAGTCATCTTTCCATTCAGAATTTCTCAAGTCAGTATTTAGTCCTGAGATTGTGTTTTGTATGACAATTTTATAATTGAATAATAAGATTACAATCCAATAGACAGTTATTAGTGCTGATGTATATCCTCTGGAAGATATGAAATAATATAAAGTGATTAATTGTCATTTTCCATTCAATTTATTTTATTTATTAAATACTTAGATTTTCTGATGACTTTATTAAATGTATTTTCTGTACAGCTGCTGTGTCACAATGCATGACTGTTGAAAGTGTTTTAGAAATAAATGTGAATTAAACTGATGTTTTGTTTTCTTCTCATAATCATGAGTCACGGCGTCAGTTCACATCAAGATAATAAGATTTATGAGGTTTGATGGTCTGCTCAGTTAATAAAGTAACTCTGTGTCTCTATCAGGTGGTGAATCAGTAAATCATGTTCACGGGTTCAGACGCTGATAAAGATCCTATAGATCACTTCACATTGACACACTGATGATTTATTTTCCTGTGACCACAAACAATCACCTGTAAAAGCTGTAGATCTAAAACACTTTAATCATCTGATCAAACTTTCACTTACCTGCATGTTTTCTGAACAGTGAAGTCACTAAAAACACACAGACAGTATTGAGTTTTACAGAGTTTATAACAGAATTATATTTAAGATTGAAAAAACAAATATCAAATGTTTAATAATGTATAAATTAAATTAATAAAGACATTAAAATCAATTCACCACTTTCTACAGTCCTCTTCTCTCTCTGTGTAAGTGTTTCACGCTCTCAAGAAAATTGAATGAAAAGAAAAATACTGAATTAAAATATAGAAAAAAAGAAAAAACATAAACATATACAAACATAAACATTTAAATAAGATTGAATATTTAATATTTTAGTCATTAAATACCCAGACCCAATACCAAAAAATAATATATCAATCACATAAAAGGCCAAGAGATTAAATTACCATTCTGTATTCTCTGGTCTTCAATCTGTATTCTCTGTTTCTCTCTCTGTTTCTCTCTCTGGATTCTCTGGTCTTCATTCTGTAGTTCTGAAGAGAAAACAGTATTGAAATTATATATTTATGACTTAACAACAGGAATAACAGATTTGCTCTCATGTGATGATGATGTTTGTATATTGTCTTGTATTGATCCTATATGTCGTGTGTGCAGTTCAGTTTCCAGTACAGATCATAAAACTTGAGAAGTGAAATATCTCAAATGTGTGTTTACTGAAGACAAGATGAATCTAAACCTAAAATACTGCGTTTTTAAACTGCAACAAACATCATTCACACACGCTCCATGAGATGCTCAATGACGAAATAAACAATATTTCTAACTAACTACAGGTTCCCTTTTTGTTGGTCTCTCGACATTTTGTCAAGCTGAAAGATGGGGTTCATCCTTGAAAACATATCAACTCTGACTACTATAGAAGAGGCCAATGAAATTTGGCTGATGAAATTTGCATGCCGGTCTGCTCCCCCAGATATCCGGTATAAAAGGAAGACGGCGTGCAGCATTCATTTACCTTTTGTTCTTCAGAGCCATCGCTCATGATTACAAATACTGACTTTAAATCTACATTGCCGGATCTACGATGTACTGTAGAGCAGCGGATCCTCCCAACCTGCAGAGACCTTCCCCTGGGCGTCTCGGCAGTTCCAGAGGAGCTAGAGATTTTTCCAAAAAAGTCATTTCAGGACTGAGCATTCTACAGCGCGGCATGTCCCGCTGTTCTCTTGGGTGCGGCTCCCTCATCGAGGAGGGGGACGGACATGATAGCTGCATCAGGTGTCTGGGTGTCCAGCACTCTGAGGTAGCTTTCGTTGACACATCTTGACTGCACTGTGGGCAGATGGTCATCCAGAAGTTGCGGTCACGGGTGGCTGTCTTCCTCCGGGGAACCAGCCACCATTTCGTCTGCTACCCGAGCTGTGACGTCGGTGGCTAAGGCCCCGATGTCCGCCAGTGCTAGCAGCGTAAGTGATATGGGGACCTCTGCGAGCGTAAACCCGCCAGCCAAGCGCTCACACCCCGCCTCGCTCTTCTGACCGTTCCCCAACTGACGGTGGCAAACCGTCCGGATCCTCAGGCACGCATTCGGAAACGATGCATGACGATGATGAGATGTTAGTTAAGGAAGTTGCACTCACCCGGTGTAAACCCGATCCAGACGGCCTCTCGCCAGTAGAGAGCGAAGGCCTCCGTCCGTGAAAGGTTACCGTTCAGGGCTGTACCTATCTTTCTCCAAGAAAGCACTGGGACCCCCCGACCACCACACTGGAAGGTTATAGTTTCGCGTAAGCCTCGTGCTGACACGCCCAGGCCTAATACCGTCGCTTCGCTATAGACTGTGACACGATACAGCGTTGTGCCGTTTTCCATAGGAACTCCATCTGTCGGCTCGACACAACATCGAGAGACCGAGACATTGTGTCCCTTATGCCACAACACGTATCGTCCTCTGCTGTAGTCGTGAGAGGCTCTCAGGCTCTTCAGAACAAAAGGTAAATGAATGCTGCACGCCTTCTTCCTTTTATATCGGATATCTGGGGGCAGAGACCGGCATGCAAATTCCATTAGCCAAATTTTATTGGCCACTTCTATAGTAGTCAGAGTTGATAGGTTCTCAAGGGTGAACCCCATCTGTCGGCTTGACACAACAGACGTAACCGAGACGTTAAACACTATATACAGTATTTATATATATTAAATATGATCAAACACATGAATGTTACCTCTCTGTTTCCAGACAAACACAGTGATCAGTATTCCAGCGATCACACTGAGAACAACAGCAACTGATATCAGAATCACTGAAGATCTCCAAGAGTGAAACATTTTACCTGAAAAACAAAACTGACTCTCACTGTTTACAGTAAAAAATAACTCAATGTTTCATTATAAATATAAATAATTACACACGGTTTTAGTTCAATATTACATAATTCAAGTGCTGTACTGATTATGTTTCACAACAACAAACATGCACAAAAGATCTAAAGCTGTCTCTTAATGTCAGGAACCCTCAGATATCATCATCATCAATAGACCCCTAAAGATAGATGTACATGTTTATATATGAGCACTCGTTTCTAAGCAAATGATCAAAATAACATCACTGAAACTCCTGAAACCTCTTTAACTAATGTCAGTGATTATATTGAGTTAAATGATGAATATGTTCATGTTTCTACTGCTTCAGATGATCATAAGATCACAGGAAATACAGAACAGAAATCTGTACTCACTGGATGGGATGATCTCAGCCTCCATCATGTGATGATTCATTCTGACTCTCAATTATATTTAGTGTCAGTGTTATATACAGTGATCTTGTGTTTCACACTGAATCCATCTGTGTCATCTCTGTGTGTGTCTGGAGATTCAGATGTTAAAGTGACTCCTTCACTGTTCAGCCACACAACATCAGGTTCAGGATACCAGCCTTTAGATTCACACTGTAGACGAAGACCACCAGAACCATCAAACCCATCTACAGTGATGACTGGAACACTGCCTACAGCTACACTAGACAAGAATGAAACAATGTTTGTTTATTGTGTTTTCTGCCAACAAATGTTTGTGAACTTAAAAACCTTTGTTCTCCTAACAACAGAAAAACTGTCCACCAAATATATGAACCTGTAGGTTGTTTGTAGAAATATCTTATCACGACCAACAGTTCCATCTTAAGGATGAGCACCCTTCAGCAGCACCAGCTTATTATCATTAACTTTATTAATATTTATGTTTTTTAAGGTATTTTGGATCCCCTAACCCCTCCCCACCCTAAATCTAAACACAACCATACCAAACACAACACAAGAGTGAAAGTTGATCAAAAAACAGTATATTAATAAAGAACTTGTGTTTCAAACCTTCTGAATTGAAGAGTCTTATAAAACTGCCAGTTCTGGTCCTTGATTCTGATTGGCTGAGCAGAGTTCTAAGCCGTTATAAAATACCCCGATATATAACGGCTGACTGCACCACATAGCCTAAATATATTTTTATTTACTTTATTTAATGAAACCTTGCTAAGCATATGGAGTAACAGTTTTATAAAAGCAATAAGTCAATAAATCAATAAATAACTGAATCTATATAAGACAGTCAGACATTTATAGTTTATACTCACAAACACTAGTGAGATGCATCACATCAAGTGTCAATGAATAAAGACGTCCCGTCTGGAATCTATGAACATTAAAAACTCTGTTAGGACGTGTGTCATGAAAACATGTCAAGACAAATGAGTTTCTTCAGCACTTGGCAAGAGTTCCTGAGAACTGAGTGTGTGTGTAACTTAAAGAGCCGTTTATACAAAACCTGTTGTTTTACATTCTTTATACTTGAGAAATGCAATGAGAACCACCACAGAATGATTCTTCTTAAATTTAATTTATTAGCAAACAATAAAGTTGAAACAATCCTCAGAGGCGGCACAGCACCCATAAGATCAATAAATACACATCATAAACTACAAACAGCTTGACAGATCAAAATGCTTTTAATATTTTTGACCCGTGTCGGAGCCGATGGCCTTTCAGTTAGTGCTCCCACATGTGGCCCAGTTATGCATCAGACGACCCCAGTTTGAGTCCCAAATGAGGTCCATTACTGACCCCATTCCCTTCTCTCCCCCACTTCACTTCATATCCTCTCCGTTCAAATAGAGGCAAAAATACCTAGAATTTTTTCTTTCACCGGCATCTGAACACAACATGGAAAAGTAAAAAGTTTGGTTCACAAACATTGAACCAAAAACAATTGTCAACATCAAATGTAGTTTGCATTGCAGTCTTATTTGAAGACAAGCTGACCAAATCGATCAGAGATATGTTAGATCATTTATAAGAACAGAACAAATTTTTACAATCGGTCCCCATGTTGCAGTAACTTTGTCTTTCCATCTGCTGACTATGAACTGACCCAGAACACCAGTAAGTGTCATGTGTGTCCAGCAGAGGGCAGAACTGTTTCATAAGAGACTGTCTTCATTACAATAAAAACAAAGCTTTTTAAATATCATTTGATTTAATCACAGTAGAATAAACAATGATATATACAAGACGGGTGCCTTTTTCTTCTCACTAGAGTTGAGTTTAGTGTTAATAAATGTGAAGGAAACAACAATTCTGTTCCTTTAAACATCTGAGTTTAAACCTTTATATCAAAAAACTTGACGGTATTTCAATAATTTCAGATAGTTAGTTATGTATTCTGTTCTCTTCACCTAACAAAATGTTCTCATGTTTTCTCTAATCGCTTCTTTCCTCTGAATAAAGTCAAGGTCAAAGGTCATTTTTTGTTTTCTTGTCCATCTCAGAGGTTTCATGTCTGTGTACCATAACAGAGAGATCAGACAGTTCTCACTCATTTCTGCAGAACATCTGTCTCTATTATGGGCATCAAGGGTATATGTTGTCAGTGTTCAAATCCTCTGAAGTCAAAGCATCTTGATCGCCCCTTGGTGGCTGCATGCGGTATATGTCATAAACCTCGCCCACTCCTCCATATAAACTATAAGACGTGAGACAAACTAAAGTCAAATTACAATTCATATACATTTTTCCAGAAGATTATTATACTATTTTATAATTTTTTAAGCAAACAACCATTTACACTTTTATAACCGTGATGTTTGTTCGTGGGATTAAAAAGTGTAGCAAACATTTCACTCAATAGTCTACATCTCTACATGTAGTCTACACACCAATGAAATGGTCGACAGTTGAAGTTCACTATCAAATTATATCACCGTGAAAAGTCTGCTGTGACAAACATGATTTTGGGGCTCACGAGTTCCTGAACATGAAGCTTAAAATATACACTACTGATAGATTTAGTGTGTGTTAAGGACATTGAACATTTTAAGACCGTTTATGCAACACTGAATTCATCAATTGAGTTAAATAGTAAATGTCAAGCCTATGAATAAAAAAAGCAGAACTACATAGTTGTATTTTTTGCATGTTGTCTTTACTGTCATGAATCTCGTGGCAAGAACCCAATTGCAGCCAGACAGGACAAGGCGGATGAAGGGGTTAACAAAAGGTATTTATTTACAAACAAACAAGACTATACAAAAGGCAAAACAAAACCCACGAGGGGGAAAACAAGACAGGGTAAATAATAAACTTTAACAAGGACACAGACTGACTAGACTTTATAAAACAAACACTAGAAACTAACACTTACTAGACGTGGGAAAACAGGAACAAGGCAAGGCACAAGAACGGGCATGAAACAGCAACAATAAACGAAGCATAACAGCTACAATGAACGAGCACAGGACAATGAAACATGAAAGGTATAAATAGGGAGACAAACACAGGGGAATTAATTAGGGGCCAGGTGACACAGATAAAACACTAAGGGGAAGCTAATGAGACGGAAAGGGCGGGAAGGGAACAATGACGAGACACGAGAAAGAACAATGTCTTTCCCACATAAAACCATCAGGCAATGCCATGGCTCCACTCGAGACAGGAATAAAACATGACATGATAGTGGAACCATGACACTGTACATTGATTCCACATTGTAATTCTGTTACATGTTAATAGACTCTGATAGATCTGATAGATTCTACTGTCTTGTTATTGATCCAAAATGATACAGTAGTGTTGTTGCATTTTGTTTATATGCCCAAAGCTGATAGATCTTACTATCCTGCAGACCTGAAGGTCAAAGGAGAAGAACAGCAGGCAGCAGTTTCGAAGTGATGTTGTAATACAATGAAAAGTTTATTGTAGATAGAAAACAAAGTTGCATTTAGATGCCCATTCTCACTCTCTAGACTCACTCCATCTCCGGCTGACTTTGTGCCTCTTCAGCTGACTAGAAACACATTAAGCAGGTGTTATTATAATAACAGAGACAGTGTAAAGCTTTACCTTGAGAATGAGACCTCTACAAACTCATATTGTGAAGACAATACAAATGCAGCTTCCAACAGGATGTAGAATATAACAAAGCAGTGAATATAATCTATTACTAATAAAGCATAACAAAATAAAGTGTAATAATCAAGAATACAATTATAGCGAAAGTAGTTTTTCTAAAGTAAAAGTCAACATAAATGGATAGTTGTATGAACACAAAAACGTTTCTCAAAATATCTTCTTTTATTGTTTCACTGTAGAAAAGAGTCACATACAGATTTACAACCACATGAGAGAGAATAAATGAAGTTAGATTTTATTTTTGGGTGAACTGTCACTGAACCTTCACATGATGAAAGTGAAAAAGTGAAAGTGACCTATTTAGTCAGATATGGTAACTGTGACCTCAACATTTAACCCATACCGGTGAATACTGAAAACATGCACTGCAATTTGTGAACACACATACACCAGGAGCAGTGGTACCTTGACAACCTTCTGGTCACGACTCTGACTCTCTAAACGTAAGGCCACGATTGCCACGATGATGATTGTCATGTATTCAATGCCCAACAAATGCACATATTGATAATTATACAGTAAAGTCTGAATCCAAAAGTCTTTCTTTGGATAAAATCTTCCCTCATAAAAACCTGTGCATAGATTCATTTATATTGACATTTACAGTATATGTATGAAAAGGATGAGTTGAATTTAAGGCTAATGAAGAAAAGCAGACAGTAAGAGCTCAGAATAGATGTGAACTCCTTCAATATCCTTTAAAAATAACAGCAGGTCGAGACCTCAAACATTCTGTCTGTGTAGCTCAGTTGGTTGAGCATTATGCTAACAACACAAGGCTGTGAGTTCCATCCCAGGGAACCAACACACAGAGAAAATAGACATGTGTGGACTAAAATGCACTGCAAGTCGCTTTGGATAAAAGCTTCTGCCAAATGCATAAATGTAAATTATTAAGTTAATGCAAAACAACTTTTCCATTTTTTTTGGATTTTTTAGGCACAACATGCTTCCATTTGTATCTATACTTCTGATGTTTTGGCTGGAAGTGTAAACACACATTTATGATTTTGGAAAACATTATTCAAAGCGACTTTGAGTGCTTTCATCTATACATCATTGATCAGAATGTCAATAACTTTCCTTGTTAACACAATACCTCAAGTGTCATTTTATGAATCTTCCAAAGGAGAGAGATCACTACAGAAGATGAGTGGAGAAGAGTTTTTACACAATTTAGAACCCAAAGAAACAAAAGGATATATTTTCTCATTAAAAGATTGATCAGTAAAGGAGTAAATATGACACATGGACTCCACATCATAAAATGAGACCTGACCCTTCTCATAATCCACAAACACCCCGATCCTCTCAGGCTTCACACTCAGAGAAAGAAGAACATATGAATCCTCACAAGCCCACAAACTGAAAGTGCCTTTAGCCACAGTCCATTATCCATTCTGAGGAATCAGACTGACCGGCCCCTTCCTGCTGACAGATTCTCTGGCCACGCCCACATACCACTCCATCATCCCCTCCACCTGAACCTCATAGTAAAAACATCCTGAAGAGAATCCTTCAGTGCCGAGAACACCCAGATAGTTATCAAACGTGTTCTTTTGCTCTTCATCTTGATTCTCTTCTCTTTGTTCTTTGTTTTCACATCTCACTTGTTTCCCATCATGAGACACAATGAGACGAGGATGAGCTGAATCAGCATCCAGAGTCACATTTACTGTTAAAATATGAAGAATTCTGCTTACAGATGAGTGATGTCATAATGATGAGAATAATCATATTAGTTTTGCTTCTAGAAACTAAAATCACTTTACAGAGAAATAAACAAACGCACTGCAAAAAATGACTTTCTAACTTAGTCTTTTTTTCTTGTTTTCCAGTTAAAATGTCTACAAATTCTTAAATCAAGATACATTTTCTCGATGAGTAAAATGACCTAAGAAAATAAGTCTTGTTTTTGGGGAAAAATATGAAATTTCAGTGAATTACTGCTTAAAACAAGCAAAAAATCTGCCAATGGGGTAAGAAAAATGATCTTGAATTAAGGTTGACCTTTTTCTTAGTCGCTCAATTCAAGATTATTTTTCTTAACCCATTGGCAGATTTTTTTGCTTGTTTTAAACAAAAATTCTATGAAATTTCATATATTTTTACTAAAAACAAGACTTATTTTCTTAGGTCAGTATGCTCATCAAGAAAATGCTTCTTGATTCAAGAATTTTTAGACATTTTTACTTGAAAACAAGAAAAAAAGTCTAAGCAAGAAAGTCATTTTTTGCAGTGCACAAACACGCTGCATGAGGAAATTCACTGAAGAAAACAAGACAAATCTAATAAATATCAAAATCATAAAAAGATGAAATATGATAACACAGATGTTTAATGTGCTGATCACATACATTCACCTGTAACAGCTAAAACACTTCAATGATGTGATCAAACTTACCTGCATGTTTTTTTAACAGTGAAGTCACTAAAAAGAGAATCATAACCGAATGAGAGTTAAGATTTATGAGATCAAGAATTCACAATAAAATGTTCGGTAATAAATCATTTAATGAAGCAGTTTAAAACAAACTCACCACTTTCAGTCCTTTCCTCTCTCAGCAAAAGTGTCTCACCCTCTGAACAAAGTCAAAGACAAGAGAATATAAACTACAAATAAATGAATAAGTAACACGTCACAATAATGTTGTTTTAGTGAACATTAATGCATTAGCTAACTTGAACAAACAATGAACAATACCTTTAATCAAAAATCCATAGATTCATCTGAGTTCATGTTTATTTGCTCAAATATTTTTAAAGTCAAAAGTTAAGATGAGTTAATGCACAATGAACAAACACCAACAACTGTATTGACATAAATAAGATTAATAAATGCTGAAAACTGCATTCCTCAATGTTAGTTCATGTTAGATCATGTACTTCTGTCACCCTTTACATCTAAACGCAAACACTATTTTAGTAAAATAAGAAATCAAAAACGTTGTTTGTTTTCCTGTTAAATCAAATAAAACTCAATATAATGTGATGTCCATTAATGGAGTATTCAGTTCAACAAACAGTTTCATGTTAACAATATATCAGTAACTTAAAAATTACAAGAGACAAAATTACCCTCATTTATTCTCTGGTGCTCCATCTGTAGTCCTGAAGAGAAAACAACATTAAAATAAGTTATTGACTCAACTGCAAACAGACATTATTTGACATGAATGTTACCTCTCTTTTTATAGACGACTCCAACGATCAACAGTGCAGCGATCAAACTGAGCACAATAACAACTGTTAGACTGAAGACTTCAAACAGTGAAATATTTCACCTGTGAAACAAACTGAGACTGTTAGTTCTTCATTTATGAGTATAAACAATCAGTTTCATCAGACGCATGGGGACTGCAGTTAACATCCAGTCTGTGTTTGGCTATTGTATAATGATACAACTATTTATCCTGTATTAATTTATGTTTACATTAATATTATTATTTTATGGTAAAATTATGGTAAATAAACAATTTGTTGAATGGATTCTGCAGTTTGATCGTATTTAAAGGCACCGTAAGGTACATTGACATCTAGTGGTTTATCCTGGTATCACACGCAGTCTAAATTCAAAATATTAGAGAAAGTTTGGCCAAGTAAACGGTTGTTCTCGTTTCGTTTGCTTGAGAAATATCTAACAATTAAGATTTTAACTCAAATTTTATTGTCATAATTGTGCAGCGGTTTCTCTCACATCAATACATGAGTGTCCAATCACAATAGAAGGATGATTAGATGAGGTTCAGATGGATGTGTGTCGATTAACAGATGCATATACAAAATCCATCATTTGGATAAATCTCTAATGGAGTAGACTAAGTTGTAACATTTGGACTTCTGTGACTTTTGGTGTAGTTGTGTGAGATCAATTTGGTCTGGAAACAAACTTTAATGTTCATTTGTAGCAGAAATGATTTATGTAACTGAAATAACTAACCTCCATCAATGTTATTTTGTTCACCTTCAACTCTGAGATCAACAGTGATGTCATCACTCCAGGATTCAGACTGAACGTAACACTTGTAAAGTCCTTCATCAGAGATTTGGACTCTTGAGAGTTTGAGTGATGTGTTTCCTTTCTCTAGTTCTTCTTTAAACACTTGAGTTCTTCCTCTGTACGACTGAAGCTGATCTGTGTTTATGTCTTTATGATCTTTATAAAGATTGAACTATTGAGTCTTTCAGATCAGGTCTGAACCACTGGACTCTCATGTTCACAGCACTGATGTTGGGTTTGATAGAACACGGCAGAATCACATCTTCACCAGATTCAGTCATCACAGGAGCTGAAGGTCCAATCACCTCGTACTCATCTGATATGAGATTAATATGAAACATTTCATTTGTCACAACAACGTAACAGTTATAATGAATTATGCTGATGGTCTGATTAATTTCTAAATGTGTCAGTGATGTCCAGTGTTGTGTATCAAACATGATCATAAGAGACAATATGATGTCTGTCCTGCTCTCTACAGAGACACTTCAAGTATTTGACACTTCAGATTAATAAACACATTTTAAATTTCATTTATTATGAAACTTTTGATGCGAACATGAATCCAACATTGTTTCATGAATCATTAAAGGATCTCTGTCATATTTTACACATAAAAAATATACATTTACCTGATTGTGTAATTCCAGTAATAATCAGTCACACAAATGAACTTCATCTCTGAATGACACGTCACTGAAAAGAAAAATAGTGAAAACATGTTTACAAATAGTCAGTTCATACAGATGATGTGAGAACACTTCACATAAACTACCACATCATTTATAACAGTCATCTCAGTCTGGTTAAACTGGTGAAAATCATGTGATTAATAAAGCAAAGTTCATCTGTCAATCTGTCATATTTTATTTCAATGCAAACTCATGAAAGATGATGGATTATATCACACACACATCTACCCAATATCAGTGCTTCAGTACATTTATGAAAGGAATATGTAAATAAATAACTGAATCTATATGTGACGCTGATTAAAAAAACAGTCTAAAGTAACACGGGAGCATTTTGAGTGAAAGCCAAAAATAGCTCAAATGTATTGATTTTTCTTTTATGCCATAAAATCATTAAGATATTAAGTAAAGATCATGTTCCATGAAGATATTTTATACATTTCCTACAATAAATATATGAAAACTTGGATCAATGGTCTGATACAGTGACTCTCATGAACAATTCAAAGGCGACTTCCTCACTATATTGATTCTTTTACGCCCTCAGATTCAAGAGTTTTCAACGGTTGTATCTCCACCATGATAGAAATTCACATTTTGACAGATGTACCCATAAGATTGGTTTTGTTGTCCAAGGTCACATAAGCATTAGACTACAATATTGAAAGGTTGTTCAATTGGCATTTATAGTTGTTACAGTATAAAAAATACTTACAAGCCCGGTAATAACAGTGAGATGCATCACATCATGTGTCAGTGATAAACACGTCCCCACTGAAGTCTGTTTACATTAAAGAACTCCATTAGAACATGAAACATGTGGAAAATGACATAAACATGTAAAGACAAATGTGTCTCTTCAGCACAAGAGACAAGAGTTCCTGAAAATTGATTTAGTTTTACTTTCATCTGAATGAATGTCACACCCCTCATCTGATAAACAGAGTCATAAAACCACAAACTCTCTCTCTCTCTCACACACACTCTTTCTGTGAATGTTTATCTTCATATCTTGACTAGATTGTACTCTATAACTTTGGTATTTAGTGGGTTGATGTCCTTTAATCTTAATAAACACTTGTTTTGCTACTAAACTGTTTAAACTATAGACATGTTTTGAGACTGTCGGCATCTTGTAACTTGTCATGACATTCCTTAAACTGAAGCGAAACATTTTACAAGCTGTGACATGTGATTAAACACGTGATTTCAACACAGCAAACACACCACAGTATGATAAACATTTCAGTTAGTTAATTCAATGACTAACAGTGCAGGACAGATATTTAAAAGAATCCTCAGATGTGGTACACGATCCATGAAATCTGTCAATACTTACAGTATCTCACAGAAGTGACCACTCATATTTTTGTAAATATTTTAATATATATTTTCATGTGACAGCACAAAGTGAGTAAACCCCTGAGTCAAAATGTCCAAATTGGCCCCAAAGTGTCAATATTTTGTGTGGCCTTCATCATTTTCCAGCACTGCCTTAACCATCTTGGAGTTCCAAGAGCTTCAGCGACATCACAGAGCTGGTGGATGTTGAGATCTTGCGCTCTTCCACCTTCTGTTTGAGGATGTCCCACAGATGCTCAATGGGTTTAGATCTTCACCTTTACTCTCAGCTTCTTTATCAAGGCAGTGGTCATCTTGGAGATGTGTTTGATGAGTTATCATGTTGGAATACTGCCCTGCAGCCCAGTCTCTGAAGGGAGGGGGTCATGCTCTGCTTCAGTATGTCACAGTACATGTTGGCATTCATGGTTCCCTCAATGAACTGTAGTGTTTGTCGTATGGTCTGAGCCCTGACAGACTGACCCCCCATCCCTTCAACCTCTGCAGCAATGCTGTCAGCACTCACACGTCTATTTCCCAAAGACAATCTCTGGATATGATGCTGAACACGTGCACTTAACTTCTTTGGTCGACCATAGCGAGGCCTGTTCTGAGTGGAACTTGTCCTGTTAAACCGCTGTATGGTCTTGGCATCTTCTTAAGAGTTCTTTGCTATGAGGTGCCATGTTGAACTTCCAGTGATCAGTATGAGAGAGTGAGAGCGATAACACCAAATGTAACACACCTGCTCCTCATTCACACCTGAGATCTTGTAACATTTACATTTAACATTTAGTCATTTGGCAGACGCTTTTATCCAAAGCAACTTACAGTGCACTTATTACAGGGATAATCCCCCTGGAGCAACACGGAGTAAAGTGTCTTGCTCAAGGACACTGGTGGCTGTTGGGATCGAACCAGCAATCTTTGATTTACCAGTTCTGTGGTTTTACCCACTAGACCACCATCTCCACTAATAACACTAATGAATCAGACATGTAAGTATGGCTGCGTGTTGAGTTATTTTGAGAGGACACCAAATTTACACTGTTATATAAGCTGTACACTCAAAGTGTCATTTCTTCAGTGTTGTCACATGAAAAGATATAAAAAAACATTCATTAAAATGTGAGGGGTGTACTCACTTCTGTGTGATACTGTAACATACAGTGTGAACAGCTTGATACCTCGAAAGGCTTTTAATTACTTTTTGTATGTAAAAATGTTCTGACCACATCATGTAAAAGATTTAAATAAGTCATATATATATTTGAAGAATATATAAAAAAATAAAAGAAAACTCAGATTAAAGTGATCTTTCTTCTCTTGAGCTGTTATTGTCATAGGTGTCCAGCAGGGGGCAGAAGTGTCTCATTAGAGACGGTCTGATTTATTCTACTAACATACTGAAGAAATTCCAGTGCAAACGAGTTGTGATAAAACACTTTATAAACAAAACCAATCAACCTGTAAGGATATTTAGCACAGTGGCTAGATATAACAAATAAACAGACTTTGACGGAGCTGATAGTCTCGTGGTTAGTGCTCCCACATATGAGGCTGTTGTGCTCTAAATAAACAATACATGTTTATTTAGTTTTTACTTGAGTGATGCAAATTAAGTTTAATAAACTGTTGTTTTCTACTCTTTTTTAAAACCTCAAACTGTTTTCATCTGTAACTTGATCAGCTGTTTTCACGAAACCTGTTCTTTTACATTCTTAAACTGTAAATGTTTCACAAGTTGTGACATGAGACATCAATAATTTAATGAGCTAAAGAAAGATTATTCTGTGTTGTTTAAATGTGACCATTTCAATCAGATACTTCAATAGCAAACAATGCAAGACACAATGTATTTAAAACATATGTACAACAATCAACAATCTCTTACAAAATTCATTATCCTCTGACTTCTCTCTGACACTGTAGTAGTGCTACTAGTACCCAGCCTGTTCGACGGGAGCAAGTACTCTTTATACCTCGAGAGCGACGGTGCCCAAAGTTTTCTGGCTCTGCAACCGCGGGGCCTTTGTCTGTCGAAGAATGGATTGAGGAAGCTAAAAGTTGTATTCGGGCAATGCATATGTCTAATTTTGACAAAGCCTTATTTTTGTTTGTTCACTTAGAGGGTGAAGCCCGAAACGAGATTAAGTACCGCCCTACAGCCACACGTGAAAACCCTGAGTCAATAATTGAAGTCTTAAGGGAAGTATATGGCTGTGCTAAATCATATGTGTACTGGCACCAGCGCTTCTTTAACAGAAAGCAAAAGGACAATGAAAGTTTGTTTGAATTCTCTCATGCTTTAATGGAAATGTTGGATAAAGTAAAACAGTCAAACGAAGGTGCCATCAGAAACCCTGATATCATTTTGCGTGACCAGTTCTGTGAAAATGTCTGTGATCCCATGTTACGCAGGGAACTCAAGAGATTGGTGCGAGCAGATAGTGGGTTGACTCTTTTAGACGTACGGAAAGAAGCTATAAGATGGGTGCAGGAGGGCCAGTCCAACCGAGATCGTAGTTACCGTGCTCCAGGGGCAAGCAGTGAAGCTCAGGTTATGTCGCAATGTGTTACAGCCCCTCAGTCATTAGAATTCATTGAGCTAAAAGACTTGGTCCTTAAGCAGCAAGCTCAGTTGGACATGCTCATAAGGCAATTAGGACACCCTAGTGGTAGATCACAGGCCCCTCCACCGCACCGGGGTGGGCGATATAAAAGGGCCCCTAATGGTCAGCCCATTTGTCTGCGGTGCGATCAACCAGGCCATATAGCCCGCTATTGTCAGGCAGCTCCCCCTACCCATGATAGTAGGTTAGCTTCGCGTTTGCCCCCTGATATCCCCCCTAACCAAGCACCAGGCCCAGAAAACCTCCCTAGCCAGTCGGGAAACTAGCCAATCCCAGTGTGCAGAGCCACGCGCTGGGAAGGAATGTGTCTGGCTCAAGGTATTCTCAATCATATGATAAGTTAGTCAAAACGTGCCCGGTATGGTCTGTTTCTATGGGAGACGTAACCGTTTCCTGCTTGATTGACACTGGGTCAATGGGGACCACCATCACCGAGAGTTTCTTTCGAGAGCACTTCCATCATTTACAAAAGAAAGACTGTAGATGGCTTGGGCTTAATGCCGCTAATGGTTTGGATATCCCCTATATCGGTTACTTAGAGTTGGACGTGTGGGTACTGGGGCAATGCATTCCGGGGAGGGGAATTTTAATTGTTGAAGACCCAGAGTGTGGCACTCTTAAAGATCGTAAGCTCGTAACACCCGGGATACTGGGAATGAATGTAATTGGCGAATGCTATCAGGTCCTTTTTAAACAACATGGGTCACAGCTCTTCCACTCCCCTCCCGTGAAATCGGCGGCACCGGCAGCCCGACGTGCACTGAGACACTGTGAACAGATCCAGGCCATTGTAAATGCACCGAAGCCGTTTAAAGTGAAAGTGCAGGGGAAAAGGGCAGTTCGTCTTGAGGCAGGAGCCCTAACCATGGTCCCGGTTACAGGCCCCCAGTTTGAGTCTGCAGCGTTTTTACTGGAGCCCTTGGGCTTTGACGAGGAGCAGTTGCCCGAAGGCCTATTGGTGTCCCCTACTCTGGTGCCAGTTAGAAAGGGATCTCTATATGCACCTGTAGTGAATGTTGGTAATACAAAGGTATGGTTGCCCCCACGTCATCCCATTGGCACTGTACAAGTTGTGGCGGCGACTGCAACAGGAACAGCGGCCTCCATAGCAGTCGACCCTTCATGGGAACAGTGTCAAGCTTATGTCTCCACGCAGGAGGTAGCCGAGTGCGGTAGTTTTCCCGAGCTCGCGGCGACAGACTTCCCGGGTTTCACCCAGCAACAAGCTGCTGAGGCCAGGGCCCTCCTTGTCCAGTATAGTAACACCTTTTCCCAAGGGGAGGGAGACCAAGGATGTACGTCATTAATCAGCCATGAGATTCCCCTGTTGGACAATACTCCTGTTCGGCAGCCATACCGTAGAATCCCACCCTCCCAGTATGAAACTGTAAAGGCACACATCCAACAGCTCTTAGATAATAAAGTCATCAGAGAAAGTAGCAGTCCCTATTCTTCTCCGATAGTCTTGGTGACAAAGAAGGATGGGAGTTTGCGCCTCTGTGTAGATTACAGGCAGTTGAACGCAAAAACTCGCCGCGACGCATACCCCCTTCCTCGTATAGAAGAATCATTGGATGCACTTTCTGGAGCGAAATGGTTTTCCACCATGGACCTCGCAAATGGGTACAATCAGGTTCCAATGGTGGAGCAGGATAAGTCAAAGACGGCCTTCTGTACGCCCTTTGGCCTGTTTGAGTTCAACCGAATGGCATTTGGACTGTGTAATGCGCCTGGAACGTTCCAGCGGTTGATGGAGCGTATGTTTGGCGATTGCAGAAACTAGTCCGTTCTACTATACTTCGACGATGTGATCGTCTTTTCCGCCACTGTTCAGCAGCATCTGGAGAGACTGGGAGAGGTGTTTTCTCGTCTGCAAAAACAGGGACTGAAAGTAAAACTGTCAAAATGCCGTTTCTTCCAGCACCAGGTTGGTCACTTGGGGCATGTGGTCTCTGCTGAGGGAGTTGCCACGGATCCCGCCAAGATAGAGGTGGTTAAGGAGTGGAGACGCCCTGGACACCTGGCCGAATTACGATCTTTCCTTGGTTTCGCGAGCTATTATCGGCGATTCGTGGAGGGATTTTCAAAGTTGGCAGCCCCACTCCACTATCTGGTAGGAAGACTCAGTGGGCCTCGAAGGAAGGGAAAGACCCCCCCGTCCCTCTGGCATCGGCCTGGGATGAGGGATGTGAGCGAGCATTCCTGTCTCTGAAGGAGCGACTCACCTCGGCTCCAGTGCTGGCATATGCTGACTTTAAGAAGCCATTCATCTTGGAGGTAGACGCCAGTCATGGAGGCCTGGGTGCCGTCCTCTCCCAGGAACATGGAGGGAAGGTGCGTCCTGTCGCATTTGCCAGTCGGGGACTCAGAGTTGCTGAAAGGAATATGAAGAACTATAGCTCCATGAAACTGGAGCTACTCGCGGTAAAATGGGCAGTAACGGAAAAGTTCCGAGAATATTTGCTGGGGAACCATTTCGCAATCTTCACTGATAATAACCCCCTGAGCCATTTGCACACTGCAAAGCTGGGCGCAACTGAGCAGCGGTGGGCTTCTCAGTTGGCATCATTCAATTTTACCCTGAGATATCGACCGGGTAAAAGCAATCAGAATGCGGATGCTCTTTCTCGCCAGTACTTGGAACGCTTTACCTTCGGGACAGAGGTCCCCGCATTGGGCGCATTGACCAGCCTCGGGCCGATGCAGTCCACAGAGGGCCAATGCGGGGAGGTGGTGGCCTTACCGGGGCGTACAACTCAGGATCTCAGCTCGCTTCAGGAAGCTGACCCAGTCATCGGGCCTTTGAGGAAGTACTACCAAGAGGGGCGACGGCCAGGCGCAACGGAGCATGAAGCATTACCCAAGTCCAGCAGAGCCCTGCTCCGACACTGGGATCGCCTGGTCGATGAGGAGGGAGTTCTGTATCGCCTGATTCACGCACCAGGGGGGGTCCAGAGACTCTCCAGTTATTGCTGCCCCAGTGCCTGCAAGCAGAAGTCCTACGGAGTATCCACGATGAACAAGGGCACCAAGGCACGGAAAGAACACTCCAGCTACTTCGGAGCCGATGTTTTTGGCCCAGTATGACTAAAGATGCTGAACAGTGGTGCCAGCAGTGCCAGCGATGCGTTTTGGGGAAGGCCCTCCAGCCCAAAGTCCGTACGTACTGGAGCACGATGCATGCCACTCGACCAAATGAAACTTTACTCTGCTAGAGCCAGCCAGTGATGGACGAGAGAATGTTCTGATCCTCACGGACATATTCACGAAGTACTCGCAGGCTGTTCCTACAAAAGATCAAAAGGCTCCCACAGTGGCCAGGACCTTAGTGCAGCATTGGTTTCATAGGTTCGGTCCCCCAGCTCGTATCCACTCCGACCGGGGGCGAAACTTTGAGAGCCTCTTGATCCAGCAACTTTGCCAGATGTACGGTATACAAAAGAGCCGCACCACTCCGTACCACCCTCAAGGGAACGCACAGTGTGAGCGGTTCAACCGCACACTCCACGACTTGCTGCGTACCCTACCTGAGACAGAGAAGCGTCGTTGGCCACACCATCTGCCCCAGCTCAACTTTGCTTATAATATTACCCCACACCAGACCACAGGGCATACACCATATTACCTAATGTTTGGCCACCATCCCAGACTACCAGTTGACTTCCTGCTTGGTACCAGGGAAGCTGCCCCAGATACCAATACCCTAGATGAATGGGTCGAAAAGCACCAGGAAAGTGTCAGGATAACTCATGAACATGTCAGACAGAGATCAGAAGAACTGGCCCTTAGACGGAATCAGAACCATAATGATCAGGTGAACGATGCCGGCTTCCAAGAAGGGGATTTGATTTATCTGCGGAACCATCCACATGGGAGAAATCAAATCCAGGATTACTGGGACTCTGTGGCCTATCGGGTTGTACGTTGCCCTTCTGGAGTAGGACCGGCATGGGCGCCGTATAGGGGGGAAAAGTTAGGACGATTCCAAGGGCCCATGACTGACAGGGGCCCCAAAATATGAAAAAAGCTAATATAATATTATCAAACCATCATCATTCATTATATATATTTATATAATAATACAATTGCCTCTTTGTTTTTGCATGTAAAAGTTAAAAAATTCCCATTGATCAAAAAGTAAACATTCATAATGACCGACCACCCCCCTGTTTCTGAATGAAATGGTTTGGTCCTGCCTTAGCGCTCTCAGTGACGGTGTTTAGTTGCAGTAAGTAGATGCGCCAGAATTACAGTGACGACAATGCACCCTAATCAAAATCTGGTTTCAAGTTTTCAAAAAAGCAAAGAGAGAAATGAGAGAGAGGAAAGACAAAGGAAATGATGTCAAACTGTAACCCAGTTTTTCACCTAGAAAGGTGTGTAGCCTACAGCAGTGCTTCTCAACTCTGGCCCGCGAGATCCACTTTCCTTCCGAGTTCAGCACAAACTGTGAAAAAACACCTGAAGAGTCTCATCAGTGACTTCAGGAACAGACGCGTTCAACTTAATGTTCGGCTGCGCAGATTGTTTGTCATATCGCATTAAATACGTTATACGATGATAGATTTGCGCAGCGCCGCATAAAGCTGAACGCATCTATTCTAAAGACACTGATTAACTTGTTCAGGTGTTTTATATCTGAGTTGGGTATAAACTCTGCAGGAAAATGGATCTCGCGGGCTAGAGTTGAGAACCACTGGCCTGTAGTCCGTGAGTGATATTAACCTGTTGGCTTAATGTCCATTGTGAAATAAGATAGCTAGCAAAACATTTACATTTATGCATTTGGCAGACACTGTTATCCAAAGCGTGCAATCCCCTGGGGTCGAACCCACAACAATACGTTGTTAACACAATGCTCGTACCACTGAGCTACAGGAGAGCAAAAGTCTAGTGTTAGCCTACATTTAATTATCATTTAATCAGTGCAGGGAAACGTTTAGTACTATAATAACCCTAATAATTTTGTTAAGATAATTTTCCATTTTGTCAAATTTTACAAAAAATACATTGAGACAGCAAATTTTTGTATGGTTGCTTCTACTCTCGCATCAAATAGTGAACTGCATAATAGACTTGCATGCATGTACAAATCACCAGCAGTAAATATTGTACTAGTACAAGTATTGAACTATAAGAAGCAAGACAGTTGCAAGCCTTTAATGTGAGTTATGTAAAGCAGTTCAGGACAGTTCAGTCCTAGAGATGTGGTGACAAGAGCTGCGCAGAGGGGGCCCAATTTTACTTTTTGGTCATGGGGCCCAAAATTCCTGGCGGCGCCCCTGCACCCAGCACACTATCTCTTTGAACTGCTGGCGTCTGGTCAATATTACAGAGCCCTGAGCACCAAAACAGCCAAACATAGGACAAGTTTCTTTCCTCAGGCAATCTACCCCATGAACAGTTGAACAGTTAAATGTTCTCCCACTGTGAAATAAATATGTGCAATACTAAACTACTCACTCACACTTATATTTATTTATTATACATATGTTACTGAATTAATATATAATATAGCTATCCCATTACCTTACACAATTTTTATAGCACCTAATAACTTGTATATATGGCACATGCATAAAATATAGCATCCGGTTCTCTTCTGACATGTATTGTTTTTTTTCATATGTGTATTGTCTATTACATATTCATTTTTTATTATTTTGTTACCTGTGTCTTGTCACTTTATGTGAGCTGTTTAGTAAATGTATTATACTACTACCGTATTTCTATGTGGGGAATTGTGGACAGACTTGTCCCACATGATAATCTTGCAATAGTCTATTTACGCTGCTGCCACTAAAGACTACGCTTTCTATTGTTAATGTATATAACAGGTATCAAATAGTTTTGTCATGGCAAAGAGTTAGATAGTAAACAGAACAGTGTAGCGATAGCAGCAGAGATCATTCAGGAATGGGATAAACCGAAATGACTGTATAAATTACGTTTTATTTTGAATTATGAACGACATAGAAATTCACAATGCTGATGATTCCCCTCACGTTAATTCTGCCATCGTTATACTGGTAGTACACCGACAGTTGCAAAAAATCAGAATTTAGCCCTTTGGTACATAAACACAATAAAAAGGCTGGATGACCAAATCAGAACCGACTCCCTAGTCACCGGGATTTTCCACTCCAGTCCGTGCACGCTGTTATCAAGTCATACACGTTTAAAAACAGCATATATGTAACAATACGGACAATGTATATGAACACAAGCGATCATTACATAGTATAAAGAAGAGGCCATTATCATTTCTTAGTATAACACAGATTTTAGACCGCCACTAGTCGCCATGTTAGCTCCCTGAATCTTAGTGAAGAGCAAAACGTGATTGGCTGAAGTTAGAACGTGGCCTATTGGACAACAAAAGCGGAAGTTAACCGATTGGCTTGCGTAGATAGTGGGCGGAGTCCACCTATTTGTGGATTGTGCACACGATTTGACGTTAGAAATGTTTCAAAATCCACAAGTGCACAGAGAGCAATCCACAAATTCGTGCACTGATCCACAAATGCGTGCACTGATCCACAAATGCGTGCACTGATCCACAAATGCGTGAACTGATCCACAAATGCGTGCAGCGATTCACAAATGCACAGAAAGCGATTCACAAATGTACAGAAAGCGATCCACAAATGTGAAGAAGGCGATCTACAAATAAATATAATTAAAATACATTTGTAAATATGTTTTATTTGCAAATCTCATTGTATTTATTTGTGAATTCCATTTATTTTTGTGGAACGTCTAACATGTATTTATAGTTCGCTTTTTGTGCATATGTGGATTTAAAAAATGTTTGTGAAATTGTCTTTATTTATTTGCGAATCGTAGTTTATTTATACAGAATAATGAAACAATTCTGATCCCATATAGTAACTGATCTTTCATCATTTGTCATTTGTAAAAATTACTTTGTTCTGATGAACACAGAGAAAGATATTTGGAAGAATGTTAGCAATGTTCAATTCTCTGATATCATTGAATACAAAGTTCGATTTTGCATGCTTACAAAACGCCTATTTTTGCGTGCATATGATACGCCAATTTAGCGTGTGTGCATATTCAACAGTAATTTGTCTCATTAACTTGTCCCCTAAACCTAAATCTAATGTTAGTGTCCGTGCATATTCTAACCTCTACCCAAACCCTAAACCTAACAGTATTTTAATTATTTCAGTGTTTCCTCATGTAAGTTTAAAAATGGCTGCTCTCCACCCAGGTACAAGCAAACATTGGCGTATCATATGCACGCAAAATCGAACTTTGGCGTAGGTATTACACGATAATGCAACAGCGTGTTATTTATACTCAATTGATGAGACCAGGTTGGAATACCTTAGTAGGTTTAAATGGTAGTCAAAGGTGCCCAAGAACTGTTTGTTTTTCAAAATTATTCAAAATATCTCACTTTGCCTTTAACAGAATTTGGTGAACTATCCCTTTAAGAAATACATATATGGTAATGTCTGTGATGCACAACCACAAGTGTACATGACAGAAAACAGCCAGTGTCCTTTATGGCTAAAACATCCTTAAATAGCAGATGCAGCACAATTCAAAGACGTGAGATGAGAAAAATCACACATCAACTAAAGAGGAAGAAAAGAGTTTCATGAGTTATTTTTTCTTCGATTAATCCGATAAATGGAAGGTGGAGAATGGAGAGCAAAACAAACAACCAGATAAACATGAAATGCTGCTAAACCTTTGTTGACCAAATCCTCATCATCTTCATGCATTTTTCTACTATATGTTACAAGTTTGTTAATAAATGGTGTAAATATTATTGTTGGTAATGGTAGAACATTTACATTTTGAGTCAAAAGGATGCTTGACCCTCTGACAATCCCCTGTATATGTGTCTGTCTGTGCATCTACTGGAAATATATTTTATAGTATTTCACAAAGAGTTTGAGCACTAAAAGATCCTTAATCTATGAAACGTTTGGGGTATACGACTCATGAGGTCTAAAACACAGACGATATAACTTGGAAAATAAAAATTACAGAAATTTTTTTAAACATTGAGCTTTTTAAAAGGTCATAACTTTCAGCTGTGATTATTCTAGTCTAGATATTAAAATGCTGCTCATATATATCCACTAATAGTTGACAGAATACAGAATATGTTTATAGAGAAAGTTTCTGAAAAGAAAACAAGGTCACTTTACAATGTTTAAATAAGCTCCAATTAAATTAAGATTGATAAACTTAGTTCACACACATCTGCTTGACAGTGTTTGAAAAAGCTGAGCCGTCACACACTGCTTTGTAAATATATCATCAGCTTTCAGATTTTACCAGTCAGAGCAACACAAAGTTTTAGGGATTAGATATAAAATTAATCCAGTAACTTCAACAGTAAATACAGAAATCCCCAGATATAAGTTGATATTATTTACAGTGTGAAGTGTTTGTCATTACACAGAAGTCCCAAAAGTGTTTGTTTGGCCCGATGGACATTTATTCAGAGGAGAAACTGTCACTCTCACATGTGACATCAGAGGAGGAGGAGTCACTAACTGGCAGTACATCTGGAATAAGATAATAGATAGACAACACACACAATATGATATCAGTAATCTACAGAAATACACAATTCTGTTAGTGAGTCTGATGCAGGTCAATACACCTGTAGAGGAACAGAGATCAGAGGATCATGGTATTCACACATCAGTGATGCAGTTACACTGACAGTATCAGGTGAGTGGAGAGTATTAGTTTATATTATTCTTCTTCATTCTTCATATCGTTGTGTAACATGCTTATTGTTAGCGCTCAAGACAAAATGTTGAATGCTCCCTTAATTGTAAGTCACTTTTGATAACACATAAATACATATAATGGTTGATAATTTTGTAAGATACACAATATACATGTTGACAGTTAAACTATTTAAAATTAAGGGGCTTACAATTAAATTGTAAGGGCTATGAGATGTGAAGTATGTCAAATAAAAAAAAAAAGAGTGAATTTGGGTATTGAGAGAGAAACAGATGAACTCTGAGACTCTTCAGCATCTGAATGTGTTTTATTCTCCTGCAGGATCAAAACCAAAAGCTGAACTCAGATCAGATACTGAAGGATCTGTACTGACGGGAAACACAGTGACTCTGACGTGTCTCATGAATCAGTTCACTGGATGGAAGTTTTACTGGTATCAACACACACAGAACACTGAGAAGACGACAACAGATACAAACACCTACACAATGTCCAATGTTACAGTTTCAGATGGAGGTCAGTACTGGTGTAGAGCTGGAAGAGGGAATCCAGTCTATTACACAGACTACAGTGATGTTCTGTGGATCAATGTCACAGGTGAGATTTTGAGATGTCATGGACCTCAGTCAGGTAGATATTTAATCTGTTCTGTGGGTTGTACTGTCTTAACTCCATGAATACATTTTCTGTCATTATTTGATGTCCTCTTACACTGTTTCAAACTTTCTGTCATCAATGTAACACATTCAATAATTTCTTTATTCATCTATAAAATGTGTTTTTCTTCTGAGGTGTTTCTTCTTCAGTGTCTCTGATCATCAGACCCAACAGAACTCAACACTTCTCATCTGAATCTCTCTCTCTGAGCTGTGAGGATCACAGGAACTCTACTGGATGGACAGTGAGAAGATACACAAACACACTGGAAACTTGTTCATCATCATCAGTCAGATCTACAGGAACAGAATCTACATGTACAATCAGATCTCTCATCACATCTGACACTGGAGTGTACTGGTGTGAGTCTGAATCTGGACACAAACTTCATCCTGTTAATATCTCAATACACAGTGAGTTTATAATTCTGTATTTATTATCTTAACACATATTATCACTTATATTACACTACATTACATTTGTTCCTCTGTTGTGTAGATGGTGATGTGATTCTGGACAGTCCTGTTCATCCTGTGACTGAAGGAGATTCTCTGACTCTACACTGTTTATATCGAGATAAAAACCCATCAAACCTCAGAGCTGAATTCTATAAAGATGGATCAGTGGTACAGAATCAGACTACAGGAGACATGATGATCATCTCTACAGTCTCAAAGTCACATGAGGGTTTCTACTACTGTAAACACCCATAGAGAGGAGAGTCTCCAAAGAGCTGGATCTCAGTCACAGGTGAGCGAGTCTGTCATGTGATGTGAGATGAGTTTGTTATAGTTCAGATATTCTATATGATAACATGTTTACACTTTTTCAGGTTTTCAGGAGGAGATGTCTGGTCTCAAGATTCTCAGTTTTCTTCTGGCAATTTGTCCATATCTGATAGTGACAGTCGTGCTGGTGTTCAAATGCTACAGATTGAGAGATGAAACATCTGATTCATCAGATCACATGAAATAGTAACACATAAAAACAACATCTTAACATATAAAAATAACATTGAATGAAACAACATTTTAAATATATTTTTGTTGTTTCAGATGTTACTTCTTGATGTAATGATGTGATGTGATTCAATATAAATAAAAGTAATGATGTGATCTCAGATTAAATCAAAGAGTAGAGGAGACAAACACAGCAGTACATTTACTAATACTAACTATTAACAACTCAAAGCTTTATGTGCATCACAGACAGTAAATGTTTGTTAATCTCCATTTTCTTTTATTAATAGATTAATAGTGTCATTATTATTATATTGATTTAATTGAGTTTATTGTTGTGTTATATGTGTGATCTTTTCATACTGTGTAATATTCATAACAGCCATAACATTTGTTGTCAGCTTATATATTTAAGTGTCATGTGATAATGTGTACATCTGATTTCAGTTTCAGTAACAAAACATAGATGGCAAAGAAAACAGGTTTGATTCTTATCACTGTCTTGATCTGAGAAGTTTAAGAAACACAACAGCTCATGTGAGTCACAGGGGCCGTAACTACACACAAGAGCTGAACCTCTGGGTCATTTCAGACATCAGTGATACGCTGTAACCTGTCACAGTTATCTCACTTTAATGATGCTCTCCCCTGTTTACTCCAACTGAACCACAATATTCTGGTACATATGGATGTCAGTCATCACAAATGGATAATATACTTTACATTTGCTCCTCTGGTCATTTACCTCAATTCTGAGATGAAATTTAAATAATATCCTAAACTCGCAGTTTTCAACTATGCATGAGATCAGTGACAGAAGGCAACATTTAATCAAATGTAAAATTTGCAAGCATAAATGTTTTGTTTTTCTGGTGTTATGAGTCTTGTGTAAATACTTTTATATCGTTGATGTGGTACAGTAAAAAGTCTTATCAGTAAATGCACCTTTTTATGTGCCATTGAAAGAAATAGAAAGTGAGAGATGTTTCGCTTCAGATCTGATATGTCAGTGGACTTTTATAGGGTTTGGATTCAGGGGTTATATATAGTAAAATCATGATGTTAATGTGATTTAAAAATCCCTGCATCTGTATAAGGTCCTCATTACTGTACTGTGTCCCATTCCCAAAGGTCTGTGTGATTCCTAAGAGATATACAAGACGTGTCAAATTTCATCTAACAACAAGTTGTAGCCAAGGTGCATTTGACTAAAACCTTAATCTTCATTCCCAAATTAATTTATTGTCATAAAGTATTACTGAAGATTATTTGATTTAAATATGTGAACTTTGTTACACTGACTATATGCAATAGTTATGTGTCTCTGTTAAGCAAAATAGGTTTAGAGGCATTTTTGACCAAATTTTGCTATTTTGTTTTGTAAAGTTCACAATGTTTTTTAAATTCTGTATAAAGTAAAATATGTATTCTGTTAGAAGTTGTTTGTTTTGTGCAAATTTTTTTAGTTTTTTGTAGTTCTAGTCTTGAACGTTTCTTATAGTCACATTACTTGATCTTATTCTCACCTTTCTTTTTCTGAGAATAAATGTAAAATTTAACATTATCAATATTTGTAGTTTCTCTTTAACCTATCAACTTCTACAACTTGTTAATGTGTTTCAATACAACTGTGTTTCACAAAGGAAGATATTTGGAAGAATGTCAGTAACCGTACAGATCTCATCCCCATTTTATGGCCATAGTAGGGAAAATAAATGCTATAGTCAATGGGGACGAGATCTGTTTGGCTACTGACATTCTTTCAAATATCTTCCTTTGTGTTTAGCAGAACACTGGGTGAACTATTCCTTTAATTAAATGATGTTCAGAATTAAATGCACTGTAAAAAAAAAAACGTAAAAAAAACGGTAATTTTCTGGCAGCAGGGGCGCCAGAAAATGTCTGTTAAAAAAACGGAAAAAATACTGTCAAGTAAAAAACAGTAAAGAACTGTAAAAAAACGGTTGACCCCATTGACTTCAATAGTATGGAAAAAAAATACTTTAGAAGTCAATGGGGTCCATCAACTGTTTGGTTACAAACATGCTTCAAAATATCTCTGTTCAAAAGAAGAAATTCATACAGGTTTAGAACAACATGAGTGCAAGTAAACGATGACAATTTTATTTTGGGGTGAACAAGTATCTCCCATTAAGCAACTGTGCCTACAATGGCTGTGATGCGTTCCAACAACCAGTGTTAAAATCTGCTGCCAGTGTCAACATCTCCATAGATCATAAAGGAAATGTTACACCATGTCCTAACCAGCCATGACAGCGACACACAATGATGCTATTTTAGAAACTGCTTTTATTTTTCCGCAACATCGCGGCTGGAACTACAACACAAAAAAGTATGCCAATGATAATCTCAGGTACTGTTTATGTGCTTTATTTTATGTTAAAAGCGTGTAATGTTACTTTGAATATAATTTATTGTTCCCAGCCTTGTAGCCATACTACCTCAGGTCTTACAATTACACAAATGGAAACAAGAATGTTCAAGCTTGATTCTATAGCAAAGATTGTTGTAATAACTCAGTATGTATTTTTAATAGTTTAAAATGGTGTAATGTGTAAAATAATAAATTTTGTTTTATTATGTTTTTAACGAAATTAATCTCTGGGGCCGTGCACTTGCCACGGGAGCCCGCCCACACGCTGTTCTGATTGGCTGTGGTTTTTGATTGATTTTGTTGCATCTTGTAATCGTGTCTGGTGTAGACAGACAAATTGCTTGTCGCTGGAATCTTATCGCATCGCGCCTGGTTAGGACACAGTGATAGTCGCACCACAAGATTGATGGAAGGTGAGAATGTAATGTCCAACAGGGAAAAAATTGTGATCTATTAAAATCGAAATAGACAGTTCATAATGTACCAATACCAGTTGTCTTCCCACAGATGCCAGAAATGCACAGCGTCTGCTCATTTTGCTTCTGTCATTGAATAAATGTTGTAATGACCTTGCCACCAAATAAAATGTATATAGACTTTTTTCTGTTACCGGTTTCATGTCCATTAATTTCCTAAATGGATAATTGTTTATCTATCCATCTTTGGGCCATATATACACACTTTTTGTTCTTCAGGAAATGCATTTTGTGGTTAAACTTTAAGTCTTACCTCTGCATGAACTCCAGAGTTGCTCCAAGTTCCAGTGGATAACTGATGTTGAGGCAGTAGTAGTATACGAACATCATTACAAGGGCATCAACACAATTTGTAACCCCATCTTTCACGATGGTCTGGTCCACAGCAATCATCAAGTTTTCAGCTGTGAGGGGAGAACTCCCTACAGTACATAGGAAAATAAGAAAAGTCAAAAAACATTAGGTTAAAAGAAAAGTCTAACATCACGACTATCAAAAGACCACATTATTTGGCTTGCATATTAGCACAACAAGAAAACCTTACTATTCTGGGTTTTACCTTTGCATTATGTTAAAAAGTTAAGGGTGTCCACCAAAAAATAATTCTCACAGTAACTCATGTATTTTCAAAACAGTATGACTTGTCTGGACATGGACAGTTTACCGTACATACATTTTCAATGGAGGGACAGAAAGCTCTCGGACTAAATCTAAAATATCTTAAACTGTGTTCCGAAGATGAAAGGAGGTCTGACGGGCTTGGAACGACATGAGGGCGAGTCATTAATGACATCATTTTCATTTTTGGGTGAACTAACCCTTTAAAAGTTATCAGCTGTTTTGATCCAAACAATGTAGATGAAAGGCAACCAACATTGAGGATACACAAAGATAAAAGCATGAGTGTAATCCATTTGACCCATGAGGTTAAATCCAAGTCTTCTGAAGCAAAAAAATCACTTTACTGTTTATAAATATAAAATGCAGTTGTAACACTCAATTTAAAATCACATATAAAATAAATCATGCCGTAAAGTGAAACCTAATTTGTCTTTACATTATGGCAATGGTGATTAATGAAATTATATGCTAAAAGAGATGTGACATTTTGTATGTGATGTGGATGTACACTAAAATGTGTTATGATTTGATTCTGTAGTTAATAAATCGCATATAAAATGACCATATTTGTTCAGAAGACTTGAATTAAAACACGAGTAACGTGGATTACATTAAAGGTGAATGGTAACCAACAAATTCCATCAATGTATTGACATACAGTAAACAGCTGATAGTTTGGAATGACATTATGGTGTATTAATGCCAATTTTCTGTTTCGGCTTGACTACCCCTTTAATGAACTTTTAAAAAAATAATTAATTTAGTTCCATAATGCTAGTGATACGCTGATGAAGGTCTAATTACAGAAAATGCTTAACCCATTCACAAGATATACTTAAGTTTACTAGAATCTCCAGCCAGCCCCTGATTTAATATGCCTGTATCAACCCGTTCATAAATTTAAAAATGCCTTTTGCTTAAATGGGTTAAAACATAAAATACAACATACCACACACAACGACGCAAGGCGTGCTGGGCAGTTGATCAACTTCAGATGGCAGACACGTCTCATCAACCATCACGAACATCTTAGCCTGATCTTCACTGAAATGTTTCAGAAGCAGCATCACACATCCAGGAAGATAAGGATCTAGATGCTTCGCTTTGGCACTTTCAATGCCTTCTAGGATGCCCCCTATTTTGCTGTTCTTCTTGTCATGGGACATGAGATATGAAATGACTCTTTCACATTTACTTGAGATGGCTCCTCTGTCAACATCCATATCTGTTAGCTCTGTGAAGTGGACCATTATCCCGCACATCTCAAACAGATATGGCCACTCTATTACCAAAACAGGGGTTTCCATTTTACTTATGTCGCTTCTCTGAGTGTACAAAGTAGCCAGCATTTTTTCTTGAATACTTTTGGTGTTCTTGCTTTTGTTTTTGTGCATGTTCTTTAATTCTTCTTGTGCACATTTCTGAGTCTCCTCGGTTTCACCCGGTGGCAGCCGTTTTGGTTGCCAATTTGTGCAACCATATGTATCCACTCTTCTTATGTTGGAAGGTGGGTCTTCTCCCTCACTTGTGCTGGACGTCTGTCTTTTCAGGTAAAGTGAGGTTTTCCCTCTTTTCATGTTGTCAAGTCTAGCCTGCAGCTGCTTGGTAAGGGAGTCATAACCACTACCAACAACTTGATCTTCAATAACATCTCTAAATGACAGAGGATAGCTTGAAACAATCTTCCTGGCAATTTCACATAGATGTTTCTTCTCTGGTGTAGGGCAGATGGTTAGAATCTCTCCTAACATCAGGCGAATCATTTCACGTCTTTCACGTCCTGTTGGCCGCTCTTTATTTTCGAGCTTTCTTGTAAGTTCTGACGGCATTTTACTCCAGGGTATCTCAAAATTGAAGTGCCAGTTGTTATCCACTGGAGTGTTTCTATGAGGAGTTGAGACTTCACTTGAGCTTGAGGAAGCCTGTGGAGAGTTGGAATGATCTGCACTGTTTTCACCTGGAGAGGGCAGAAAAAAATATCTCAAAATAGTTCATTAAATTTTAGCATTCACTACTGGCCTATGACCAGAAGACATGCCACAACTCGAGTACATTTTTGATGTTGTGTGAAAAAACGACAACAAAAAACAGCTACTGTATGTGAAACACTAATGTATTCTACCAGGCTTAACATCAAATTTAAATGATAAAGCATTTTCAATTGTAATATTGATACATCACAGTCTAACCCTAAGCCTGAACAATACAATATCCCTTATTGTATTTTTCAGGCTTGTTTGTCTAAGATCAAAAGATAGTAATAATTAGAAAATACGCTGTGATATTTTAATTAAGCCAAAACATTTTCATCACACATACTTGTAGATGGATGGTCTCTGCATGGCATTGTTCCTGTGTGTGTGCTTATACATCTTTCTGGCTCAGCTCTGGTAGGCAGATCAGGAATCTCTTTGGCATTCTTTGCAGCTGGACAGAAGACAATAGGATTTAGGCCTACAAAATCTTTCAAAATCGCTTTGCAAAACTCAAATACAACTGATCCATTATGTTGTGAGGATATAATATTTTTTATGTGTTTACAACTTAGAATTAAGTATACTTACAAAAAGCTTTAAATCTCGCAATCAATTTTCGAGCTTCAATTGGCCTGAGGGTATTAACAAGATCTGCCTCCTGGACATATTTTAAATCTTCCACGGTTTCCACACCCAAGGTCTGAAGAGCCTCTAACAGCAGGTCATTTGAACTTGAATTTGGCAGCACAGAGTAAATGAAGTCAGAAAGACCACTGTCTACATCATCCATCACTAAGAAAAGAGTGAGACATTGTAATTCAGTGTTAGCCCAAATAAATATCCAAAGTGCAATTCAGCCCAAAAGGAAAATGTAATGTATTCTTCATTTCTTAGCTTCAGAGGCAGCCATTTCATGATCAGCTTTAAACATTAGCCTAATGTGTGTGTAGATTTGTTTCTGCATCTTTGTGAAGTGGTGACCGTTTTTATCACTATCTGTTTTTAACTACGCAAAAATATGTATGGAACTCTGTTATTGAAAGTTAAATTCTAAAATGTAATTTCAAGCATTTAAGGACCTCTTCAGCCATACTCAAGTCCTGCACAATCTACTGTAATCATCCTTATATTACCTAGTGCTCACACAGTCACAACTCAGCATTACATTTCCTACTCAATATCTACTTTGCTATGTTTGAGAGAAATTACTCGAGTTCCACAAAAAGCATAAGTAGGCAATGGATAGTAATCCAACAACAGCTCTCCATTTATGCACATCATGCCTCCACATGCTGTGTGAATTTCATACAGTCCAAACTCAGGTAAATACTGTGAACCATGAGGAGTTACAAGGAAGTGCACATTTTTATCCATTATTAGCATAAGTTCGATTTGTGCAAACTCTGTTGGCATGCCAGGACCTATGCAAAGAAAAAATCCCTTTCTGTATAGTGTGCCTTTCCACTGTATCTCAGTAGATGCTTCAAGAGCACACTGATCAGGCATGCTTGCTTCTACTGCACTGCGTACTGCATCACTGTACAACTCTGCATGGAAAGGGGTGGATTGTTTCACTTGCAAAGTAGGAGCAAAGACAGAACTTGAGTTTAGATATGTTTGCAGAAGTTGGTGGTTATTTGCAAGTGTCTGGCACACATTTTTGAAATTCTGTGTTCTTCCCACACATTTTTTGAAATAGGAATGTTTGCTTTCGAATCTCATAGTCCACAATCTTATGAGTGGGCCAAACTTGAGAATCAAAGCAGGATAGTGGCCCATGTAATGGTGCTTTGGTTTGAGTTTATGATCAGGAAACATCTCCTTTCTTGTTTCTAGATACTCCACAATGAGAACATTGAGCAAAACAACTTGAGAGTGAGATATTTTAGGGGCACATATTAATTCCACAAGTTCTTTCAGCTGGACTGTCAGCTGCCATATCGGATCATCTTTTCACCTATTATAATAGGAAGAAGCCTCAGGAGAGACCAGTTTTCTGTTGCCTGGCCACCTATTTTAACTCCCTTTTCAGAAACATCTGAAGGAGTAGAAGTGGCATCAGATCCCTGATAGCTGAACTGCCTGATTCTCCGGTTTAGCTGACAGGGGTTTAAAATCAAATTTTAAACCCCTGAATTCTGTCAGGGCACCACTTCTAATCTGTTGTACTGCCTCATTGTAGTTTTGCACTGTTCGAGGTGGTGCACCTTTTTGGAAATCATGGAACTCACTTCTAGTTACTAGGCAATATCTACAGAAGTAAGTGGAGGTACTGAAGTTCTCTGTGAAACCTCCAATATTGTGAGACCCCAAATTATCTCCAGCAATGCAAAAAACTGATGCCTTAACAACATGCCCAGATATCACAAGCCCATTTGTCTCCAGTTCCTTGATATCTGACAGCATTGTGGAGAACACTTTGTCGTGGCCAAAATATTTAAAGTGTTCTTCCCTACACAAGAGCACAAGCTGCAAGTTTTCAACACTGGAACGATAAAACGGGTCAAGGTTGGCCAGTGTAAAGTAAACCCCAAGTATCTTGTATTTTTTTTTTTGCTGACCCGAGAGGATTAACAACCTGGAAGGCATCTTGATACAGTATGAGCTTTATACTTATACCCGACTCCCTAAACAGTGTATTACTCTTGTAGACAGATCCATCTCTCACATCACTTAGAACATGTGCAGAAGTGTCATCTTCATGCTTTGTACATTCTTTCCACACAATTGGGTCTTTTAGCAAAGCCTGCAAAGTCTCTTTTATTGGGATATACTGAGCAAATTGTTCCTTTCGATTATCATCAGTGCCTAAACTAATAGTTTGAGGATGCACATAAGAGAAGTTTGTCTGAAAATATTGCCTTCTCAAATACTCACAGGATGAGGGCTACAGGATGCATGCAAGCTAGAATAATTTAAACTTGCCAGAACATCTTTTATTTCTGACTCTGTCAATCTCGTATTAGCTTGCAGGACACCTTTAAGCTGATTTCTTGTGTACTGGTGACACACATCACTGACACTATCTACTTGTTCCACAATCATCTGTATAGTGGATGAAGGTACAAGGTATTTGGCCTGTAACTTCATGTAAAACATACACAAATTTCTCATATATAGCCCTTTCATATCAGGTGGGTCCAGGATATCCTCAGGCTCGTCAATGCTTACATCTGACGGACTTTGAACAATATCAAAAGACTGGCTTGGCACAGAATCAACAAGATACATAGCTGACACGTGCACAGATGCAGCTTTTTTATGATTTCTAGAAATGTGCGCAGTAAAAGAGGACCTCAATGAAAAGGCTTTGCCACAGCCTTTAAATGGGCACTTCACCTCTTCTTTCTTTGAAACATGCAACTTTAAATGATCTAAAAGATCTTTCAGATCAATGCATTGTTTCTGGCAATGTGGCTCTTCACATTTCAGTGGACCCTGTACGGTTTCACATTGTGACACGGATGACCGCCTATGGTGGCGCAACATATGACTTTTAAAGGAATTATACTTGGTAAACTTTGATTTGCACCCAATTTCACAACAGACATATTCACCATGTGCTTCATTTGTGTGTAATTTTTGATGATTTACATACACTTTCACTGTTTCCATAGAAATGCCACATATAGGACATGTGAAAGCATTTAGAACACTTGCCATATTGCAAAGTTACTTAATGTTTGAGCTTGAAGCCTTCTGACTGATCTCAGTTCCAGAAGTTCCAGATAGCTATTGTTCCAATTCCTGGTATTGAATCAAAAAACTGAAAAAAAGAAAAACAAATAGTTTGCATAATATTTGTGCAAAATTACATTACAATAAATTGTAAAACAGCAACATTGATTTTCTTTATTTAATTGAGTCTCAGATTCAGTCACAAAAAAAATCTGTAATTTAGGCATTTCTGAAACAGTCACTCAGTGTTAAGCCTTTACAAATTGAAATAAAGTGTGTTTGTTTCTTAAACCTTCACAATGTGACCATCGAGCACCACACTAGGAGCATTTTCCATATGTCATTTTAGCTGTATATCAATTACACTAAATTTGCTTACATTTTTTTTTTGTTGAGAATCGTGGATGCTTTTGCTAGAGACTGCTGTTAGTGTACCATTTGAAACCAAAGTCAACGTTGACTTTAAGCCAAACAATTATCTTTTTCTAATCATTTTGACGATGTTTTGGGCCAGTTAATGCGCTTACGTGCGCAGCATATTTGAAAACTGTTGCTAGCAGTGGTCAACTTTAGTTAGCTAACTTTTATAGTTAGCCAGCCACGTGCCACACAGTCACGGCCACAAAAATACAAGCCAACACAAAGATAATGTTCTTAAAAATGCAACGTTAAATTGCGTTCAGGTAACGTTAACACAAAGCTAAAATGCATCTGCAACCTAGCTAATGTAACATCTGACATACATTAGTTGTTATGTTTTCGGTCGTCAATCTTAATGTATACTCTAGCTATGTCAGTATTGCGTTGAATTTTTGAATGTGTCAGTAAATATTTTCAACGTTACATCTCACACGTGTTGCTTCCTCGAAAACAGCAGAATAGTTCACCAGCGCGCCGTCTTCACTCTTCATCATATCGCGCGCTTCTTTCTGCGTGCGCCACCAATGTAGCAGAGGAGTCAATTCTGATTGGCTTAGATAATTATTGCCGTGAAAATGATTTGCTGAACACAGAGGTTGGTGATTTGTCTTTTGCATTGGTTTTCGTAGCTTATTATTTAAATTGCAACGGTTTTAAAACAGCTAAACTTGCCATACCATACCAACTTTATTTGTTAAGCACTTTACAACAACTAAAGTGTTGTCCAAAGTGCTGTACAGAAAAATAAACATAAGTACAATTAATACGCACACAATAAAAGCATTCAAAGTAACAAATTAAAACAAGCAAATAAAGTCGACATCTAACTAGGTGTCAAAAGCCAAAGAGAAAAGATGGGTTTTAAGACTGGTTTCAAAAACAAAAAAAGAAGAGGCCTGCTTAACACAAGTAGATAGATATACTTTTAACTAGAATATCTCTATTTCTAACAGATCTCTGATAATCTGTGACAAGCTTAGGGGTGTCAGAAATTAACACAGTTGTTACAGTATTTCATGTGTTAAAAGAGGCCAGCAGGGTAATAAAAAAAACTTTATTTTTACAGTTAGTTTCTTTAAAATTATCATTGAAATTATGTTAAAAATCAGATATATACTGTATTCCATTTATACAAAGTTTCTCTGTTAAATTACGTTACACATGTCAATAATTTTAATAAAACATTTCTGTAATTTAAAAAAACAGGGAAAGCACTGTAAAATGTATTGACAATATTGCTATCCGGTTTGTAAAGTTAAAATGTTTTAAAAACCAGTTGCATTAATGTTCAATGGTAGGGATTATGCAGAAGCAATAACTGCATGAATTAGATACACACATTTTATTTGGTATGTAGTTTTCTTTAAAAGTTAAAACAGTTGAAGTGTCATAAAAGACAGTGGCCCCTGGGGTCAGTGACTCGTCATGTCTTATGATGCTGAGCTCAAGAAAAGACCACAACAAAAAGCGAAAGGAATCCTTATCACCAGGGGCGTAGTTTGTGGGGGGGATGGGGGGGAGGTAACCCCCCCAATATTCAAATCCATCAGTTACAACCCCTCCAATATTTCAACATGAAAATCACAGTAGATCAAATGAAAAATATGTAGAATTACTTTATTTTGTGACAATAATTTTGTCATAATAAATTAGACAAAAAATACTCCCCCTCCATTGAACCGATTGGTAACGCCCAACCAATGAGTCGCACTTTCCCCAAAACAGCGCGAGTGGTGTTTGAACGGGAGAGCACACGGGTAACTTAACGTACGCCAAAATTTTCATAAAGTTATGAGGTGTATAATCTCTTAACAAGTTTTTTTAACAGATTCGAGGTAAATATAGTAGCAGGGTAGAAAAGTCAGCAGAGGGAGAGGAGGAGCAGGTGATCATGTAAAGAAGATGCCATTCAATCAATAAAATAAAATAGGAAACGGTATAGAAAAACAGCAGCTTTGTAAAGTTAGACTATACATTAATGTCTTTAATGTTTTAAATACTCCAGTAAACAGCTTTATACTAAGTCAAGTTTTAAATTCCGGCTTTTCTCTATCACAGTTTGGAACAGGGAGAAGACAACAACAGACAGGCAGCTCTTTCAGACAAAAGGGTAAGAAAACAGGGAGGGGTACAGAAATGTTCAAAAATGTTTGATCATCAGATTATTATACATCTTTAAAAGTATGCTGTGATTTTTATGAGTTTTATTTGATGAGGATTACTTGGTCAATTAAAAATAGTCGAAAATAATTTTTATAAACTACATTCAAAATCATTACATCTTAAAGACATCTTCTAACAGGAAACGTCCTATAGACGTATTGCAGATGAGCAAACACTCTAAAAAATACGTCTGCCAGATGTAAACAAACACATCAAATAGACGTCTCTGTGATGTTCGTGTGCTATCTGGGACGTTCAACCCCCCCAATGTTCAAACCAAATCTACGCCCTTGCTTATCACAGACTTTACCAAAGTACCAAAGATAATCTGAAATACACTCACTGAGCGCCATCTACAGGTGTAATGATTTATCACAGAATTAATCACTAAACCCCTCCGAAGAAATATTGTACATTTCTGTATCAAGACTTTTGTTTAACAACAAAACGTTTAGTTTTTAAATGTTTGAGTATTTTGTTCTTTATTTTTACCCAGATGAAAAAGTAAAAACTACTCTTGTATTTACAGTAAGCAGTCATAAATAGAAACAATTAGTTAGTAGACTTACTATAAAATACTGCACAGTAGAAGTATAAATAAACACAGTTTTGTAATTTATATCAAATACCACAGTATACTGCAATTTACAACAGTTCACTACACTGTTAAAATGTATGTCTCCAAAACTTACACAAAACATGTGTAAAAGGAATCATAACACACATTTGTGTTAGTACTGACACATTATGTGTACAATTATTTGTAACTGTTTACAAAGTCACTTAGTGCTTAGGCTACATAAAATACACTGCATGTAGAATTAGTTGCATTTAAAATAAGTTTGAAATAATGTGGTATTTCGTTTTTAAAAAATATTCATGTGTTTCAAACAGTTTGCTCACTCTGATTATCCTTTACTTATGCTTATAATAAAAACTATATTGAATATACAGCAATAGGTCTATCCTTTATTTAGCTTGTACAATAGGAAATATAATGTTATAATCAAATTATAAGGCAGCACTCCGGTACAAAGTTAGTTAAAAATAAGAAGTTATGCGATTTAACTGCCCCTTAAATACACCCGAAACAAAATGAGTCCACTGGTTAACCACTACAGAGACAGCGGCGATTTTGTGAAGGACCTGCCGAGATTATTCTGCGTTGGGCGGGGTACATTAGCGCCGAGTGCCTGGAGCTGCCTGGATCTCACATCTCCGACAACGTTGGAGCTACATTTGAAATAAACGTTATGTTTTATAACCGAGCGCAGATTATAACTTTAAACACATACATTCTCGCCCAAATTGCTGTTAAAACAACACTTCGTGACAGAATAAAAGTAACGTTAATATTTATACCATTATGCAGGTTTACTGCGCTATTGGCGTTAGCGGCTGTCCAGTCCACATAGGTCATGCACTGATTACATTTTACAAGTAGCCTACGAGACAAGTATAGATTAAAACGCATTTTCTTAAATGAATATGTGTAATATTATTATTGTGGACACTTGGCCATATGTTGTTTATTTGTTTAATTGAGCAAAAAAAGATGACAAGACAAGATCGCATATTCTGTTGCTCCTGCGGTATGTGTCCTTCTTTTCCTGGCTACCGCTATTCCAGAGATGTGACCGTCTCCCTCAGGTAAGCAATTACTTTTAAAATTAGTTACAATACGATATTTATAAATATATGTTAATTTAACTTAGTGTAAGAAAGTTACGTGATTATTGTGCAGGAAACTGGCTGTTCATTTTAACCTTTGTTATGGTTAATCTTTTAACAAAATAGTGCCTGTTGCTGAGCTGTCGCCTTTCACACGGTTTTGCAAAACTAACGTTGCGATTCCAGGATTGTTAACAAACATTATTTTATGAAGTCCTACGACACATTGGACTACATGTTGTTACGCATGGCACTTTGAGCACTTTAAAGCCCTAACATATGGTGTCATAAATAGACGCGACATAGGATAACATATATCTTTTTTAAATTAGTCGAGTTTATGTCCTGACGTAAAATACGCAACTAGCGTCAGTGGGTCTATTACAAACGACGCCTTTCGAATGTCACGTTAAGTTCAGGGCATGGTGGAACAGTCTGCACCATTTTTCTAGTCCTAGTGGAGACTAACGTTAGTGGCTTTATGGTAAGAGTCGAACCTCGATGCCTGCACCAGGATAAGGATAAAGCACTACGAAATCAACATTCTTGTGGGATTAAATAGTCGCCATTTAATATGTTACATGACTTAATGGCAATGCAGCAAGGGTAATAGTGTAAAGTTTTAGGAAAATTAAGAATACTTTTTATTATGCATATTACCTTGGTCTTAATATTAGTCTTATTTTTCAGCTAATGGAAGAAGAACAAACCACGAATGTCTTCACAAACTGAAAGGAAACATGGAGAAAACTGTTCACAGTCGGAAGTGTTGGAGAACTGATCAAAGTCAACCCAGGCTCCGTAAGAAAGGAATGTTCAACCATTACCTGTAAATCAGTAGTTGTCAAAGTGAACATTGACTTTTTAATGTTTTGTCCATTTATAGTTTCGTTCTAAGGATGCAACCACGACTGGCCTGCTGGCACTGCACGAGGAAAAGGCCCCTACAGAACATCCTGAGAACATGAAGAGACTAAGACGCTGTCCTTTTTATCAAGAAAGTTACTTGCAATATGTCACTCCAAGATACAAAGTTTTATTTTAAATATGTTAGTGTTTGAAACAATTTTGTTGGAAATATGTTGTCTGTTTAATGTTAAATTGATACTGTGAGCCGGTTAACACCAGATAAGTACATTAACTATATTTGTTATTAATCTGAATACAAATGTTAAATTCATTTTAAGTATTTTTATAAATGTGAAATAACATGTTGGTATGTCTGAGGGTGAGCTGAGAATTGTTTTTGCAATTTACATGTTAGAAACCATTTCGGGCTTTGTTCTATTCAACCGTGTTTAACATGTGCTGTATTGAGATTCAATTAATTATTTTATAAATAGTGTTTTAAAATGCATGTAATGTAATTTATGTGTCATGATTCCACCATGTCATTTTTATTCTTGGTCTTGAGGTGGAGTCATGGCATTGCCTTGGGTTTTGTGTGAGAAAGACATGGCTTTGTTTATATTTTGGCTTGCCATGCTCTTTCTCATGTCTCGTCAGTGTTTCCCGCACTTTTGTCTCGATAGCTTTCCCTTAGTGTTTCATTACCCACACCTGCTCCCTATTAATTATCCTGTTTTTGTTCCCCTTGAAATAGTCCTCATGTTTCATTGTCCTGTGCTTGTACGTTTTGTATCTTGTCCCAGTCGTGTCGTGCCTTTCCTTGCCTGTCCTATAGCTGTAGATACCTTCCCTTGCCTTTTTGTGACGTTGTGACGGTGTATCTTAGTTTAGTTTTTGCCCCCTCGTGGGAAGTCTTTGTTTTGATTTATATATTTAGTCCTGCCTGTTTGTGTTTCCCAATCAAGGGTGTTTTGTTTTGATCCTGTTTTGTCTGTTAATGAATCTGTTTAACCCGTTCATCACTGCAGCTGCCTGCAATTGGGTTCCTGAGATTCCAGAACATTATGTTTAAAGTACATGTTTAACAATTGTAGCTACTGTAAACAATTCAACTCACCTATTTTCACATACTTCAAATATTTGTTAAAAGAACAAATAAATAGTATTTTGGACAGTATTCATTAATTGTCTGTTTGATTTCTTAATAAAAAGTTTACAAATTTAGAAATGTAATCATTTGAATCTTTTATATTTAAACTAAACAATAACTCAATAAAACACAGTTGTGTTAAATACACACAAAATATCACATCTATGTGTTTACTAAACCAACATATTTGTGTTACATTTTATAACATGTTCCGTGTCAAATTTAACGCAATAGGTGTTGTCCCTGTGCACACTCAGAACATGTGTAATAAATAACACATGTTGTGTTGTTTTTAACACATTAGTTTTAAGGGTGTATAGTTAATAGAGTATTTTATGTGAAAAGCATGCCTGGCTGTGTAAGATTGTTGACATCTCAGAGATAATTTAATCACTTAAAGATAAATTAGTTACACACAGAAAAGTAATGCAGAGATATCACAAAACCTCAAATTGTATTTGAGTGCCAAATCAGAATCCTATTGAATATCTGTAATAAATAATTAAGGTGAAACATTCATAATGAAAATGTCTCTATTAATAACAATGTTCTCTGTACACAAACCACAACAAAAACCTGCGCAGATCGATCAGTGTATGACATCACAGTAACCAGAGCAACTTTGCTGAGCTCACTGTGTTTGTATTCTTTCATCTCAACACATTAACGTTTATTTTGTTTTATGTATTGCAATGGCTGTATGAAAGTAAATGAATGTGTGGGGAAGATGTTATAACTCTTTTACACACTAAGTGTCGCTGTGATCCTCTGTGTTGTTTATTGGTTCACTGAGGCCTTCATTGTTCTGTATCCTGTAACACATTAAAGATCTCTCACTGTAAGTTAAACTCAATGTGTGCATCCTGAATCACATAGAGGGAGACCGGGTGTGTTTGTAACATGAGGAGAGTTGAAACACCACCAGTTCCACCAATCAGGGGTAAGATAGGAGTCATGTGATCATTTCACTGTGTACCCGCCTCCTCCCAGATCCAAATGTATAGTTATCAAGGCTGGAAATACCAATACTTTACAATTTGAGAGAGAAAAACAATATTTTGAGGTAAGAATGTATTTTTTAAACAAACTATATTTTGTTTAAAACTCAAACTATTGCTGACAAAGTAGCTTAACTTACAGTAGATTTAATGCAGCAGGCAAAATGTAATGTTTTATTTACTAAAACATTATGCTAGCACAGCTAGCTAAACCATGACTGACATGGGTGGGGTGTAACACATTAAATGGAACTTTTAAAAGTAACAATGTAAGAAAGATCATCTTAGGAAATAATCAGGGCAAGAAAAATAAAGAGTAGAGAAAGTCTACAGAGAAAATGTTTGAGGATTCAGAGAGCTCAGATGATGAAAACTTTGGTGTTGTCTGTATGGAGCCCTTTTCCAACTCAAAGCCAAAGGAATTGTGGGTAAATGTGGTCTTTGGAGTCATATTGAGAAATAAATTACACAAACTTTCACTCACTGATCTACATGTTCTTCATGTTTTGTTAGATCTACACGTTCTTATCAGTTATACACTAGTTGTTGTATTAAATAAAGACATTAGTAGAGACTGTTCATTCAAAATAAAAGCAAGTTTTTCTAGCATATTAATTTAAACAAATATGCAAGAACTGGTGAGTTAAACAAAAAGTGGAGCAGAGTTCTGTTCAGTCTCAAAGAAAGACATTGTTTTGGGTTCTTCAGTTTGATTGTTTTAATAAACATGTTTGTGAAGAATACTGCATGATGTTTCCTATGTTTTTACTTCTTTGACTAACTGTTACAACTTACCCCAGTATGTATTACAACCTAACCCAGTGGTTGTGTAGATTGTAACAAAGGCACTTCATGAATTTGACATAACCTTATAATTTGTGAATTATTCTTGCAGAGGTTTCAATATGTGTCTTTTGTAGTAAACAGATGTGGGTACTTTGAATAAAGTGAAAGTGACCTATTTGTCAGATATGGTGACCTGTGACCGAAATGCGTCCTCCGAATTTAACCATCCAGTGAGTAGTGAACACACATACTGTAAGTTGTTAACACACAGACACCTGGAGGGTAAGTTGACTTGCGGAAGGACACGTCAGTCACTACCTGCTGGCCCTGAGAACTGAACCCATTGATCTTCTGGTTACGACTCTTTAACCGCTAGGCCACAACTGCCCCCGTAAAACCTTTGAGGTCTTCAGCTTGTTAACTATGAGATACAGATGCTGAAGCAAAACGTGTTACAACTATACAGGTCTCCCCTTACTAGATGCTCATTTCTCAGACTTTTTTGGAAAATTCTGGTGGTCAGATACTGTGCATGTCAAGCATTTGTGGAAATGACAGTGACCTGGTATTGTGGATGGTTTCTGGTAATCCATGTCAAGTCTTTAGTCTTCTATTCTTGTCCCAGATGTGGTTTTGGTTCATCTTTTAATATAGCTTTATGAGAGGGGTTTGTGTTTTTTCTTGTTGGTCAGGATATGAAAGTATGAGCTCATCTCTCCTCAACAGGGTTTCAGCTGTCAATCATCTCACAAGCTGCAGGTTCAAATCTACATTCATGAGGTCAGAGTTTCAGAATTCTTCATATGAGAAATAGTTTTACTGATGTTTGCCATTTAAAGAAAGTTTTATTGAAAGATAAATGTGACTCTTTTTCTGTAAAGCTGATGGAAAACAATTGTTGTAAAGTGATTTGCTAAATGGAAAGTTAAACCAACCTCGAAATTGGTGTGAAGTCAGTGATCTGACGTATATTTAGGTTTCTCGTCAGAACACAAAAGTTTAACATAAAACCCAGATGATGTGCAGACAAGATGTTTTGTAGTTGTGAGCGTCTCTTCAGACTGAAAATGCAACAGAAGTTTGATATTCACAGACATGTTCATCTGTGTTTTTTCGACTTTCTCTTCCTGTATCATCTTAGTTATGTATTAACTGAAGTGTAAATGCAGCCTACAGTAGATCAAATATAATGACTTCTGAAAATGTGCTTTTTGTTAACAAAACCTTAATAATAAAATGACAAAATAAAGACCCACTTGGGAGTAACTTAACAAAACAAGGGAGTAGGATAACAAGACAGGACAAAGACCTGTTTTTCACCTGACTGAATGGCGATGAGACTCATTGAGGTTTTGGTTTTCTTTTTTCTTTTAGTTCTGCGTGTGACAAACAGCAGTTGTGCTTAAATCTTTACAAATCTTGTCACTACATCACTGTTATATGTGCAGTTATTGTCAAATAAATGCTTTACTTCATTTCATGCTTTACAAAAATGTCACATTCATAAGATTGTGTAGCCCTTGTGACGTTTCATTTGTAGTTTTTTTTCTAGCATAATTTATTTGGTTCATAGTGTAATAGAGGAAGAGTTTGAGCGTTTAACACTCTGTGTTTGTTGAAGTGTGTCATCAGTAGATCAGTATGGAGTTCAGTTCTCTTCTTCTAGTGCTCTGTGAGTATTATCTATTATCTTCTATTGTCTTGTGTTTCACTGCATATGTACGACATCAAGTGGTTTGGTGTTTATGTAGGAGGATAAATATATAATGTTATTCCAAAAACACTACAATTAAGCAACATGAATGTGTTACGCGATTTATTGAATCAATACAATAGTCATGTTTTTTAGTGTAATGATGTTTCACACCAGTCTGAGAGGAGTGTTCTTATATTATCATCTTCTTTCAGCAAAACCACAACGTGTTTTCACTGCTCAAAATTCTCATTGAAAACTTTTTTTTTGCTGTGTATGTAGAATAAAACCAGTTCCCTTTCTGTCGGTCTCTTGACGTTGTGTCGAAATGACGGATGGGGTTCGCTCTTGAGAACCTATCACTTCGACTGTTTTGGAAACAGGCCAATGGAATTGCCGAATAAAATTTGCATGCCGTACTTCGCCCCCGGATTTTTGGGTATAATAGGGAGACGGCGTGCTCAATTCATTCACCCTTTGTCATGAGCCTTCCCCTGTGACTGAACAGCAGATCTACAGATCTTCAAGCAAAAGACTGGGGCAGCCGTTGTGGATCAGTTCTGCCCGCACTGCGGGCGGTTCATGATTCAGACGTTGCGTCACGGGCGGCTGTGTTTCCACGGGACTCAGCCGCCACCTCATCTGCTTTCCGTTCCGCAACAGCAGTGGCTACGGCTCTGCCGGTGATGTGAGGATTACTGTTAGCATGTGCATGCAAGTGCCTAAGGAACTCAGTAAGACCTGGAAATGCCCCTTTTTCGGTGCGTGCACGTCAAACTAGTTCCGCCACCCTTTCTTTCCTCGATGGTGGGGAAGGTAGAGGATACGTCGATGTCCCCCAAGTGGAACGTGTGACTTGGGGGGCTCTAACTAGACTCCCGTCCAAAGCATGTAGGTTGCGACATGTCTGGTGTTGAGCTGCCCCATCTCTCCACGCTATGCCCATCCTGCATGCCAAGGCATTGAAGGAGCTCCAAGAGGGTAAGACTGACTCAGCGCTTATGCAGAAACTCAAGGGCGAACAAGGTGACTGTGCAGGCCCTGGGTCGGACGATGTCCACACTTATGGTTCAAGAGAGAAAAGATAAGCAGTAAAGAAGCAGACAGAGACTACCAAGCATAGTATCCACGACACGGCCGCCCTTTGTCTGTCGAGATCCCGTGCATCGTATGCTTCCCAGCAGCCCTGGTCCTCTTCGATGCCCTCTGGCTCCGGTGCCCCCAACTCAGACGGCCTCCCGGAAAACGTCGAAGAAGAGACCACCACCCCATCAGCAGCCGTGGCGGAAGTAGAAGCGGCCCTCATGTGAAGTCCCCAGGGAGACTGAGAATACATTTGGGCCCCACCCCAGCCATTCCATCGCTGGTTGGTCCATCCGGATTGGGTCCTGTCCCGTCCCAACAGCCCACTTCAAGGAGTTTTCCCTCTCCCTCTGGGTGTATTTCACAGCGCTCTCACCCTCTTCACGATGGTGTTCGGCAACCCGACGTTGCGTCATGGTGAGACACAATGTCAAGTATACTCGGCAGCCCTCAGCACTCTCAAATCGACGGAGTTTGAGGTGCATCGCCAGGCAGATAAGTCAGCAGAGCCAATCTCCTTCCCTGGGGCCTCCCCATGGCGAGGGCTCCGCACTGCTAGCCCACACCGTCACAGTGGCTACGGCAAACGATCCGTCTCAGCCACTTTATCTAATTCGCCAGACCTCCGCCCAAGAGGCAGGGATGCTCCCATACTACGGGCAGAGGTCGCCACCCTGTTGGTGAAGGGGATCGAGCCTGTCCCTCTAGCAGAGATCTTCAACGGGTTTTACAGCCTGTACTTCATCATCCCCAAATAAGACGGGGGGTTGCGCCTAGATCTGCGTACCCTGAACTGGCACCTGCACAAGCTGCCTTTCAGGATGCTCACGCAGAAGCGCATCCTGGCATCTATCATATGTCAGGATTGGTTCATGGCAATCGACCTAAAAGACGCTTACTTTTGTGTCTCGATTCTGCCTCGTCATCCTCCCTTTCGGTCTGTCCCTGTCCCCACGAGTCTTTAGATTGTGGACGCCGCTCTCACTCCCCTCAGGGACAGAGGCGTGCGAGTACTAAACTATCTCGACGACAGGCTTATCTTGGCACACTTTCGAGATCTGTTGTGTACACACAGGGACCTTGAGTTCGGGCAGCTAGATCGATTGGGACTACAGGTCAACCGAGAAAAGAGCATACTTTCCCCTAGACAAATCATCCTCTTTCTCGGTATGGAGCTCAACTCTGTCTCCATGACAGCTCGCCTGAGCACAGCACGCGCTCAGTCGGTGGTGAACTGCCTGAATCATTTGAAAACAATTTCTGCCCTGAAACAATTTCGGAGGCTCCTGAGACACATTGCAATCTCGACGAGAGTGATACCCCTTGGGTTGATGCACATGAGACCACTCCAACACTGGCTTCAGAGGCGAATTCCCCGGAGAGCATGGCACGCCGGCAGACAGCGTATGGTCATTATGCGTTTCTGCTGACGCAGCCTAACCCCCTGGTCTTCAATGACCTTTCTACGGACAGGGCTTCCACTTGGGCAGGTTACAAGGCACGTTGTGGTGACGACAGACGCCTCCGTGCAGGGTTGGGGTTCTGTGTGCAACGGGAATGCTGTGTCGGGACAATGGACAGGCCCCCGCCTGCGCTGGCATGTCAATTGCCTAGAGTTGTTGGCTGTGCTACTTGCACTAAAGCACGTGCTGGTCCAGTCGGACAGCACGACTGCCGTAGCATACATCAATCACCAGGGTGGCATACACTCACGGCAGTTAACAAGACTCGCCAGACGACTCCTTCTGTGGAGTCACCAGGTGATCCGCTCCCTGAGAGCCACATACATCCCAGAGTGGAGACTCCACCCCCGCGCAGTCCAGCTTGTTTGGGTGCAGTTCGGTCAGGCTCAGGTAGACCTGTTTGCCTCCCCGGACACCACTCAATGCCCGCTATGGTACTCCCTGTCCGAGGCCCCCCTCGGCACGGATGCTCTACCTCACAGCTGGCTGCGGGACAAGCGGAAGTATGCCTTCCCCCAAGTGAGCCTCATCACACAGACTCTGTGCAAGGTCAGGAAAGAGGAGCATCATGTGCTACCAGTTGCGCCACACTTGCCCAACCAGACTTGGTTCTCAGAGCTTATGCTTCTGACAACAACTCCCCCCTGGCCGATTTCCCTGATGAAGGACCTGCTTTCTCAGGGGAAGATCCTGAGGAGACTCTTAGTGGCCTACCCACTCTATTATTCAGGCTAGGGCCCCGCCCACTAGGTGGCTATACACCTATAAGTGGCACCTCTTCTCTTCCTGGTGCTCTTCTCGCAGAGAAGACCCACCGAGTTGCTCGATCGAGAACATGTTGTCCTTTCTACAAGAGAGACTTGAGACTAACCTCTCCACACTGAAAGTGTATGTAGCTGCAATTACCGCTCATACAACTCAGTTGCTGGAAAGTCTCTGGGACAGCATCTCCTGATCGTCAGGTTCCTAAGGAACCAGCGAGAAGCTGGAATCCGCCCCGCCTCGACCTTGACGTGGTCCTGGCGGGCCTAAAGAGACGCAGCGCTTCCTCACCTCAAGATGAAGACCGTTCTCTTGATAGCGCTCGCTTCCATCAAGAGGGTAGGGGACCTACAGGCATTCTCCGTGTCCTCTTTTGCCTAGAATTTGGCCCGTCGACTCTCACGTGATCCTGGGACCCTGGTCTGGCTACGTGCCCAGAGTTCCCACCACTCCTTTTCGGGACAAGGTGGTGAACTTGCAGGCGCTCCCCACTGGGGAGGAAGACCCAACCCTATCCGTGTTGTGTCGAGTACGTGCCCCCGGCCTCTACTTGGACCGCACGCAGAGCTTCAGGAGCTCTGATCAGCTCTTTGTCTGTTTTGGAGGTCAGCAGAAGGGGAGAGCGGTCTCCAAACAGAGAGTAGCGCACTGGATTGTGGACGCCGTCACAACGGCGTACCAGTCTCAGGATCGCCCGTGCCCACTGTCAGTGAGAGCTCACTCCACCCGGGGTATAGTCTCCTCGTGGGCACTGGCGCAGGGCGCCTCTCTGCCAGACATCTGCAGAGCTGCAGATTGGGCTATACCCAACATCTTCGCAAGGTTTTAAAACCTCCGCGTTGCACCGGTGTCAGCGCTGCGTCTTGCATGGCAACATGTAGAACCGGCAGCCAGTAGGGCGTTTGCCTGCAAAAGCACCTTCCCCCCTTTCCATAGGTGGGTCAATGTGCTACCTAGCCTCCATTCTTTACCCCACGGGCCGAAGAACAGGCATTCCATCCATCACTAAGCAAGCATCTCCTGCGGGCGGGCTGGGCAGAGGAGCCCTGCCCCTTAGGCCGAGTACCAATTGAGTTATCCACACATAGCTCTAACCGGACCTTGTGTTACCAGACGTTGTAACTCCCTCACTCGGGCGGTTCCGCCCCATGTATCCTCATGATTGGTTCCCAACTTGGCAACCCATGACCTCCCCAGATGGACTGAGACGTTGTGTCCTTCTTTGCTCAAACATTTGACAATTTCATTGGCCTGTTTCAAAACCAGTCGAAGCGAAAGGTTCTCAAGGGTGAACCCCATCTGTCGGTTCGACACACCGTCTCATTCCCTCCATCAGGGAACTGAGATTACATCCGTAACCAAGACGTTACATCCGTAACCAAGAAGTTTGGGTTATTTTATAAACAGTTACACTATTCTTTCTATTTGTTCTTTACAGTGTTGATTTCAACCATCCACTCCACAGAACCTGCAGGTGAGTCACTTTGTTTCATTTATTACATCGAGTACAATATTTATCATCTGAAAAAGGATGAAATTCAGTAGAGAAATGTAAAAATAAAAAACGATATATTATGTAGCACAAGATTGAGTACCACTGAGTGAATGTCTGTATATGAAATATACACACAGAAATGTATTCTGCTCAGTTTTCACTGTTTTAAATATACTTCTGTCAGGTTCACTATCTTCAAAAAAATGATTGAGAATAATTATACAGTTTAGATTGCCGGTTTTGATCTGTTCTGGGCAAAACTCCCTGCCCATCCATGAGGCAAGCATGATAAGAGCTGATAACCCTTCTTAATATAATATATATTTAAAAAGATATCAGTGCAATTGTGTTTATGTAAATGAAATCACCTAAATATCCTAATTTTACTAAAACCTAGTCCTTAAACCAACCTGTTGATTATGACTGAAGGTATGTTTAGATATAACCTGAGTAATGTTGTCATTTTATATATCTCAGATATCAATGAGTGTCTTCAGACTCCTTCACTGTGTGTTAATGGAGACTGTGTGAATACTGAAGGTAGCTACAGATGTGAGTGTTATTCTGGCTTCAGACTGGATGGAAACATCTGCAGAGGTACAGTATACAGTGCATGACATTACCATCAGTGATGTTTTACTACATTACACCTTCAACACAACACTGATGTGTTTTACATTTTACACCCATGCAGAGGCTCTGGAAGATGTTTAAGGTTGTGTGTATGTGCGTGTGTGTGTGTGTGTGTGTGTGTGTGTGTGTGTGTGTGTGTCTGTGTGTTTTGTGCGGTTCACCTTGTCTGATTAAGATATAACATTAGCATATCAGTAGTCCAAAGTCAAAGTCTGCTTTATTGTCAATTCTGCTACATGTTCAGTACATATAAATAGAGGATTGAAATGGTGTTACTATCAGACCCATGGTGCATAAAAATAATACTAACACAGAATTAAAATATAAAGAATACAGATTATACATGTATGTCAAATACAACTATTACAAGCAGGGATATAAAAAAAGAATATAGGTCATGGCAGAACAGTGCAATGCAGAGGGCTTTGTGTGTGAGACGTGTTCCATAAATGTCCTGGAGGGGGGGAAAGACACCAATGATCTTCTCAGCTGCTCTCACTATGTGTTGGAGGATCTTGCGGCAGATCGCGTAACAGGCTCAATACCACACAGTGATGCAGCCAGTCAGAAGTCTCTTGATGGTGCCTCTGTAAAAGATGCACATGATGGGAGTTGGGGCTCTGGCTCTTCTCAGTTTGCTGAGGAAGTGGACAAATAGTCCAATCGTGAAGAAATAAGAGCATGTACAAGCATCTCCATTTCTTTTTTCGAAACCATAGATCTAATTTTATCAATGTTCCTGAGATGGAATAAACAGGAATGAACGTCAGACTTAACATGTTTTACGTCTTAGGACGTATTATTGTGATGTGTTTGCCATCCTGTTTTGTTTAGAGAGGGAGTGAGGGCAGTCCATGTTGTTTCTTTATTTTTATTTTATTCATTTTGCATCTTAAACCTTAGATAAATATAGACCAAGATGGCGGCGCGTGAACATCGCGAGGCTCAGCGTCTCTCCAGTTTTAGCAATTATATAGTGTTTTTCTTGCTCATCTCGGGCCTGTTCGTACAGAACAGTTGTGCCTTCACATCGTACACCCGGCAGGAGCTTTTGGATATCGGTTTGCGCATTCCCGGAAGTTATATCAGCAACATTCAACTCGTCCCTGAGATCATCAAAACATCCGATGCTACGCACCCCACACGGCCGGGCGGAAGTGCTCGTCGGCGGCGTCGAGATCGTAAACAAAGGCGGGGAACGCGCGGAGGGCTAAGAGCTAAGCTAAAGCTAACACCACACCGGCTCTCTTTACCCAGCATTTTCCTTGCTAATGTACGATCATTAGTGAACAAAATGGATGAGATTCGACTCCGCATCATCAACAACAAAAGACTTTTAAACTGCAATGTCATAATCTTCACGGAAACATGGCTACACAGCGGCATACCGGACAACGCTATTGAGTTAGCGGGCTACAACACACACCGGGCGGATAGAACGGCAGAGGAATCCGGTAAGACAAGAGGAGGTGGACTGTGCATTTATGTCAATAAAGCTTGGTGCACGAACTCTGTTATTGTCGGGAGACACTGCTCGGCTAACCTTGAGTTTCTCGTGGTTAAATGTAGACCGTTTTATCTGCCACGGGAATTCACTTCCACCATTATAACGGCAGCTTATATTCCACCGGATGCTGATGCCAAGCTTGCTATGAAAGAACTTCATGCAGCCATCAGTAAACAACAGACTGCTCACCCGGAGGCTGCATTTATTGTTGCGGGAGATTTTAATCACTCTAACTTAAAGACAGTGCTCCCTAAATTTCATCAGCATGTTTCCTGCCACACAAGAGGAAACAAAACTTTGGATCATGTCTACACAAACATGGCTGAAGCTTACACCGCGACCCCCCTCCCCCACCTGGGTCAATCTGATCACCTTTCTTTGTTCCTCACCCCCAAGTACTCACCTCTCATTAATCGTGTGAAGCCATCAGTGAAGACCATCAAGGTGTGGCCTGCGGGGGCAGACTTCACACTCCAGGAAAGGTTTCTACACACAGACTGGAGTATGTTTGCTTCTCAGGCAACCAGTGGCTCTCACACGGACATAGACAGCTACACCTCTTCTGTATTGGACTACATCAATACCACCATTGATAGTGTCACAACTCAGAAGCAGATCACCATATACCCTAATCAGAAGCCATGGATGAACAAGGAAGTGCGCCTCCTGTTGAAAGCACGCAACACCGCCTTCAGATCAGGTGATGCACAGGCCTATAGTACTTCCAGGGCAAATCTGAAGAGGGGCATCAGAAAGGCCAAGCACTGCTACAAGTTGAAGCTAGAGGAGCATTTTACCAACTCTGACCCTCGACGCATGTGGCAGGGCATCCAGGCCATTAGTGACTACAAACCCAACCACTCCATCCCCATAGCCACAGATGCTGCCTTTCTGAACGAGCTTAATGACTTTTATGCACGCTTTGAGAGAGACAATAAGGAACCCGCCACCAGGCTCACACCTTTTACTGACCACCCAATCATCACACTTAACTCCACAGATGTTTACACTGCACTAAGCCGGATAAACGCACGTAAGGCTGCTGGCCCTGATGGCATCCCTGGTCGCGTACTCCGGGCATGTACGGAGCAGCTCGCTGGGGTCTTCACGGATATCTTCAACCTGTCCCTCGCCCAAGCAGTTGTTCCAGCATGTTTCAAATCCACCTCCATTGTTCCCATTCCAAAACATTCCAGCCCTACATGCCTGAACGACTACCGCCCTGTAGCACTCACACCCATTGTTATGAAGTGCTTCGAGCGGCTGGTCTTGTCACACCTAAAAGACTCTCTACCATCCACACTGGACCCATACCAATTTGCCTACCGCAGCAATAGGAGCGTAGATGATGCAGTGTCAATGGCGCTGCACTCCGTGCTCACACATCTGGATAATAAGGACACTTATGCACGCATGCTGTTTGTAGACTTCAGCTCTGCATTCAATACCGTCATCCCTTCCAAGCTAATCATCAAACTTGGAAACCTAGGCATTAACAATTCAACCTGCAACTGGATTATGGATTTCTTGACGAACAGGCCTCAGCTTGTTAGGTTAGGCCACATCTGCTCCACCACCATCACCCTCAACACTGGTGTACCACAGGGCTGCGTACTGAGCCCCTTTCTCTACTCCCTTTTCACACTCGACTGCAGGCCTGTGAATGGATCTAACTCCTTCATCAAGTTCGCAGACGATACAACAGTGATTGGTCTCATCAGCAACAACGATGAGACTGCTTACAGGGAGGAGGTACGGCACCTGGCCACATGGTGCTCAGACAACAACCTGCTCCTTAACACCTCCAAGACAAAGGAGATCATCGTGGACTTCAGGAAGGCGAAAGGAGGCACACACGACCCCATCCACATTAACGGGATGGCTGTTGAACGTGTTTCCAGTTTTAAGTTCCTGGGGACCCATATTTCGGAGGACCTGTCCTGGACCACCAACACCTCATGCCTGGTCAAGAAGGCTCACCAGCGTCTCTTCTTTCTGAGGACACTGAAGAAGAACCAACTTTCTTCAACTATCCTGGTGAACTTCTATCGCTGCACGATAGAGAGCATCCTGACCAACTGTGTCACAGTCTGGTACGGGAACTGTTCTGTTGCTGAGCGCAAGGCACTGCAGCGGGTGGTGAAAACAGCCCAGCGCATCACAGGGACTACACTCCCTTCCATTGAGGACATCCAGGGGAAACGCTGTCTGCGTCGAGCTCGCAGCATTCTCAAGGACTCCTCTCACCCCGCTCATAGACTGTTTACTCTCCTGCCTTCCGGTAGGCGCTTCAGGTGCCTCCGGACAAGAACCAGCAGACTAGGAAACAGCTTTTTTCCCAGAGCTGTTTCATTATTGAACTCTGCTCCCCACTGATTCCACTAACCCTCATAACTTTTACTTTAATGCTGCTACTACATTGTTTACATTGCATAACAGGGCTGCATCCATGACTGAACTGTACACACCAGTACTTCATGTTATCTGCTCTACCGGACTGTTTACACACACATAGCATCATTTCCACTCTATACTGCTCACTTGCACACCAGGAATATTACACTGAATGCTCATTTGCACTAATAAACAACTTCCATAACTGAATTAACTCATCTACTGCACTGTAACTCATCTATTGCATTTATTGCATAACTAACTGCATCTACTCATCTATTGCACTGTAACTTCAATAACTGCATTAACTCATCTACTGCACTGTAACCTTAATAACCGCATTAACGCATATACTGCACTGTAACTTCAATAACTGCACTAACTCATCTAATACACTGTAACTGTATTATCTGCATCTACTCATGTATTGCACTATAACTTCAACAACTGCATTAACTCATCTACTGCACTGTAACTTTAATAGCTAATGTCTGTAACTAATGCACACTCAAGTCACTTGCACTATTGTATTGTCTATATTGTTATCTGTTCATAACCACCTGTACATTAATGTTCACAGTATATAGCCTTCTGTATATATTGTTCATAGTACATACCGACTGTCATATTTTCATACAACATTTGTATAGTATTTTCCTAATATTGTATTCTGTATTTATTCACACTGTATATCTGCACTTGCTAATTGCACTTCTGGTTAGACCTAAACTACATTTCGTTACACTGTACTTGTATATGTGTAATGACAATAAAGTTGAATCTAATCTAGATACCCCCTTTTTTGTTATTTTAGGCCATAGTTTCTCCTGAAGAGATGCTTCCTTGAATTATTCTGTGTTTAATAAAGTGTGTGAATAAAAACCGGTTTGTTTGCTTCTAAGTTAAATGTTGTGTTTTCACTCTGTCACAGAGGAACAGAACTGCGTCTCCATTTTATTCCTTATTTATTTATAACTTTGCTACAACCCCTCTGCCGCCCATAGACAGAGAGGGGAACGTGACGCACGGCTGTTGAAACACATTCATCTATTAAAAATAAAACCTACATTTTCTTTCACTAGATGTTAAACCACCAATAACTTACCTAATCTTAGAGGTAATGTTGTCTGGGCCCATTAAAGTTGAAGGGTCATAAAAGAGTGTGGCCCCTGGGGTCAGTGAATCCTCATGTCTCATGGTGCTGAGCTCAAGAAAAGACCACGACAGGATACGAAGTAAAAACTAAAGGAATCCTCATCACAGACTTTACCAAAGATAATCTGAAAGATACTCAGTGAGTGCTATCTACAGGTGTAATGATGTATCACTGAATTATTCACTAAACCCTTTTGAAGAAATACTGTATATTTGGTATGATGGCATGTCATTCACTACTGGCCCTGAGAATCGAACCAGTGATCATCTGGTTACAAGTCCGACTCTTTAACCACTAGGCCACATCTGCCCCTGTAAAACCTTTGAGCTCTCCAGCTTGAAAACTCTTTGAGATACAGAGGCTGAAGCAAAAAGTGTCACAACCGAACCCGGTCTACCCCTACTAGATGCTCATTTCTCAGACTTTTTTTTGTAAATTCTGGTGGTCAGATACTGTTCTCATCAAGCATCTGTGGAAAAGTCAGTGACATGGTATTGTGGATGGTTTCTGATTACACATGTCAAGTCTTTAGTCGTTTTTTGTCCTAGATATGGTTTTGGTTCCTCTTTTGATATAGCTCTATGAGATGGGTTTGTCTTTTTTCTTGTCTGGCAGAATATTTCTCATCTCTTAATAGTCCGCATGGTTTCAGCTGTCAATCATCTCACAAGCTGCAGGTTAAAATCTACTTTCCTGAGGTTAGAGTTTCAGAATTATTATTATGAGAAATAGTTTTACTGATGATTGACATTTTAAGAAAGTTTTATTGAAAGATAAATGTGTGACTCTTATTCTGTAAAGCTGATAGAAAACAATGCTGGTAAAGAGCTATGCAAATTAAAACATGATAATGGTGTTAAACCAGCAATCAGATATATTTTTAGGTTTCTTGTCACAATGCAGAAGTTTAGCATAAAGCACGGATGATGTGCAGATGAGATGTGTTAACTTCTAGTTGTGAGCTCTTCACAGTTTGATTTTCCTACGGATGTTCATCTGTGTGTTTCTTCTACTTCCTCTTTCTGTGTCATTGCCTCTTAGTTATGTATTAAATGCAGCCAAGATTTTTATTTTTCTAACATTGTTGTAGAAATTCATGTGTGTCATTTTGACGTTTCATTTTTAGCCTACACTTTTTCTAGCACATTGATGTGGTTCATGGTGTTATTGAGGAAGTGTTTGAGTGTTTAACACAGTGTGTTTGTTGAAGTGTGTCATCAGTAGATCAGTATGGAGTTCAGGACTCTTCTTCTAGTGCTCTGTGAGTATTATCTTCTTATTTCTGTGTATTTCACTGATCATCACTTATTGTCACATTTATATAAAGCATCTATAATATATGAGATAAAGACATCAGTAAGAGTTCAGAGTGTTTTGTGTGTGAGTGTGCGTGTCCATCTATCTTTATGACCGATTTAAGTTTTAGACACGTGGTGTGAGGACAATGAGAGTAAAGTAAGGACATTTTGGCTGGTCCTCACTTTCTGAGAACCCTTGAATGGGCTGTTTGAGGTTCAAAACTTGGTTTATATCGTTTATGTTATAAATAAGTTTAGGTCAAGTTTAGGGTAAACTTCAGGCACTTAGTTCTGATGGTGCGTGCGTCAGAAAAGCATCTGTTGTGTTGTAGGTGAATGAGGGAGACTGGTGTGTTACTTCAGTGTGATGATGTTTTTATTTTTCTTCATTCATGCTGTGCATCAAACATCATATTTATACATGTTTAGAATGTCTGTAATGCACTACCACAAGTGTACATGACAGAAAACAGCCAGTGTACTTTATAGGTAAAACATCCTTAAACAGCAGATGTTGCACAATTCTAAGAAGTGAGATGAGAAAAATCACACATCAACTAAAGAGGAAGAAAAGAGTTTCAAGCGTTTCAAAATTTTCTTTAGCAAAATTAGAATTCACGTCTCATAACTAGTTTGGCGGGTTTAGTGGTTTAAGTGTAGTTGCACACATCTAAATGAAAGAGTGCAGATATATGAGGGTTCCTTGTTGCATACATTATGACCAAATAAATTGACCATGAACTAAAAATAGACATTATGACTGATCAGTGGTGAAAAGACACCAATCGAGACAAATACTGCCAGAGCTCAGAGACAAATACAGTCAAAGTCAAAACTACAAATAGAACTGGTGTATAAGTGCAACAGCAAGTGATGTGCAGGGGTGAACAAAACAAACAACCAGATAAACCTTTGTTGAGCAAATCCTCTTTATCATCATGCATTTTTCTATTTTTCTACAAGTCTATTTGCCTTCATATTTCATAGATTATTTCTGCTTTCTCAAAATTGACTTGCATATGGTGGCCATGTTGGATTAAGCGAGTGTGTAGCGAGTGTGGGCATCTATACTTCACTTCCTGTTCACATCTGCACAAACAGACTCACACAGTGATAAATACACTGACAAGTGCAGACTGAAATGGTAAATATATAATGTTATTCATACAACATTAGGAAAAAGCAACGTGAATATGAGACATGATGACAGTATTGAATCAATACAATATTCATGTTTATTAGTGTAATGATATTTCATACCAGTGTAAGTGGTGGGACATTAGGACCCAGGGGACGTCACCTCCGAGCGCTTAATTGCTCAGCTGGCTATTTAACGAGACGTAGTTAGAGCGACAAGCAAGACTGTTGTTCCAGCATAGCGTGTCGGTACATTGTGGGGAATGAAAGCTCCAGGATTGTGGGTCCAAACTAGTGCTGTTGTCGTTGCTTGAGGTTGGAGATTGGCCAGTGGACAAATCTGTTGCTTTGGGTAAACCGTTGCAGGTACCAAGTTAGATTATTAAGTGTTATGTTGTGAATGATTATAAACGCTTGGTATATTGAATCTGTATCTTCTGTCACAGTAACGCAGTGTGAGATTGCGGTGAAGACACACCGTGCAAACATCTGTTTGCTACACAGGGAACGTGTCCAGTCACTGTTTTTCCTAGTCATTTTTTTAGCTATACCAACTGCTTACCATAATTTAACCTACCGATTGCTTAGGGCCAGAGGAGAGAGAGGGAGGAGGTTTGTGTTTTACAAATGTATGTTTGTTTTGAGTTCTTTTATAAGCTTATGTATACTCTGTGGGGTTCTCTTATTTGAAATATTTATTGGGTAACGTGTAGTTTTCCAAGGAGACAAATGCCTGCAGTGGTGTGCGTGTGAAGTGCAGGAGGGGAGAAATTGTTGTATTTCACGGATACCATATTTAACTGGGTTGTTTCACCGGTGTATTTATTCATTTATTAAGAGTGACGTGTGATGTGCTTTGAATCCTAACACGTCTCTGGAGGAAAACTCTGTACACACCTGTAACCATTTGGTGTTTTGATTTGGGGAAGTTTCATGGAGTATAACAGTTGTCTTTTTAAATTGTTTATATGATTGAAATATTGTGAAATAAATAAATGTATATTTTTGACACACCAGTTTCCATCTGCGTCCTTTAATTAGGGTGGCTTGCTTGAAACCAGATATATTCCAGTAAAAGTACTGGTGGCCACACCAGTCTGATGAGATGTGTTGACCTGAAGAAGATTTTCTGTCATATTGATGATATAACACTTTCCTCTTTAAAAAAAGCACAGATTGCTTGCCAAAATTCTCTGACATTACGACCGGAAGGAAAGATGCCCACTGGGGTCCCAACCTAGTCAGTTACTTTTGTATTTGTGTCACAAGAATCTGATCTTTTCATAAACCGTTAAATGGCTGTTTTCAGTCATTCAGATTCAGATGATTGGACAACAATCTGGAAAAATCGAGAAGTCTTTTGTGTTGTTCTATGTTTTTATTTTCCTGGCTGATAATGTTTGACTTTATACTGACATCTATCTGTGAGGCTGCAGTGTCACACAACAGCAGAAGTTGTTGATTATTTTTGTCATTGTAGCAAAAATCTATTATTTATCTGCTCATGTCTCTCAACATGGTGATTTTAGGAAGCATCTTCAGCTCTGTGTTTAAAATAAAATCACTTTTTATTTTGTATCAGCTTCATGTTTAATCTGTTACATGTTTTTTTCTCTTTCTTCTTCACAGTGCTGAGTTCAGCTATCAACTCTGAAGAAACTGATGGTGAGTCACTTTGCCTCATTTATCACATCACAAAGAATATTTATAATCTGAGATAGTGGATATTCAACAGAGAAATATGAAAATGATCTAATGTGTAGCACAAGATTGACCACCATTAGAGAAATCATTCATAAATCCATTCTCATACATTAATGCTTTCAATTGAAGGGGGAAGAACGATCATAAAAAATCTGCAATTCAGTTTTCCATGTATTAAATACACTTTTAGAGCCGAATTGCAAAGAAAGGGGAAATGTTTTCTCCATTTATTCATATTAATAAATATTTAAATAAGAAAAAACAATTTACATTATATACTGATTTAAGGCTGGAATACACAAGACTTTTGCGAAGCCGTGGGTTGTTTTTTTTGGGCTACTTTCATAATGTACTGCTGCCGCCTAAATTTTTATTTATATTCTAAGGATGAATTTTAATTTATGAGTTTCTCAATGTGTATTCATTCTCCGAACGAATATCTGGCAACTCCAGGACCTGACACGTCCTCAAAAGTGTGGAGGAGGGCGGGAGCTCAGCTCAAGCAAAGAGGAAAATATAGCGGTGGTATTAGACAATGCATCCGAATTATGCTTTTAACAATTTTTCGTAAGGTGCATGTCACGTATGGGGGACCAGAAGAGTCGTGTGTAAAGTAATAAAGTATTTTATTGTTTTATAACTAATTCTGCAATAAAAATGGGCATTAATCCAATTTATTTATAATTTCATTTATTCAAATATAAATAGGCACAATGATGAAGTCATTTATTATGTGTTGTTTTAATGGGCAATAAAAACCGTGATTGTATAAATAATTAATAAATGAAATAAAAATCCATCAATAAATACTTCAAATTAAAAAGGGACTTAAAAAAAACATAAAACAATAAATAAGTACATAATTTCATAGTGAATTAATGAATTCCTTTATAAATAGTGGAATCTAATACTAACAGAATCCGCGTGAATCCATAAGCATTTGGCCCATAAGCACTATAACTTCTGTCACTTTAACTGAGCGCAAGCAGCGCATCATAAATAGACTCGGCGCCAAAATGACCGCAGCACTGCTGCGTCCACGTTCAGTGTGAATGTTCTAACCTCTTCTAACAATAAGTTTCCTTTACTATGATCTCTGTTAGATAAAAAGCAGGTGCTGGTTACACGTGCAGTGAACAACAGACTATCCTCTCTTCTCCATTGCTCATCTGACCACTGAACATGACTACAAGGAACTAGTCAATCAGAGAGCTTGTAACATGTCTCTTCATAGCTAATCTGCATTGTTTAACCTCGTTTTACCAATGCAAGATCCCAAAGTGTGAGGGAAATGCTAAATAGAGATGCCAAAAGGAAAAACTAAATGACTAAACTCATCGAATAGTAATTCAGAAAAGGAAAGGCAGCAGGGAAATGGAAATGCAAATGGTAAAAGAAATGATCTTTTAAATGACTGATTAAAACTGGTATTCCAGGTTTAATTTGTAAATCCAATTATTTATTCCCCTTTTTAAATCGCATTTTCAAATACATTTTGAAATTACACTATTTATAAAGGAATTCATTAATGCACTTTCGTGTTTTGTTGTTTTTTAAAGTCCCTTTTTAATTTAAAGTATTTATTGATGGATTAATATTTAATTTATTAATTATTTTTACAATCATGCTTTTTATTGCCCATTAAAACAATAAATATCAAATAATGAATGACTTCATCATTTCGCCTATTTACATTTGAATAAGATAATGAAGTTAAAAACAAATGGATTAATGCCTATTTTTATTGTTGAATTATTGATTAAACAATGAAATACTTTATTACTTTACACACGACTCTTCTTGTCCTTCAGGGTTACGTTGCATAATGAAAGAAATCACTTTTGAGTGTACAACAGTTGATTCTTCCGGCTGCCAAATACCACGTTTGAGCAGCGCTATACACAGTATATAACAAATAAAACGGTGAGGTGCTTGTACACATTATACATTATTCAAAGCATTTAATCGTCTTATTTCTTAAGCAAGTTTTTGCATGTCTTACGAAGAGAAAACACGTTTCTCACCCAATTCCGTGCGTGGCCTCGAGCAAACATGGGATCTTTTTTAAAGAGACACTCCACCCAAAAATGAATTCTGTTATGAATTACTCACCCTCTAGTTGTTCAAAACCTGTATACATTTCTTTTTTCGGTTGAACACAAAGATATTTGGTAGAATGTTAGCTACTGGAAATTCTTTGGCATCATTGACTACAATAGCAGAAAAAAATTAAATGGTACTCAAAGGTGACGCAGAATTGTTTTCTCTCCTAAATCCCCCAAAACATCTTTTGTGTTCAACAGAACAAAAACATTCATACAATACCTTGGAAACCACTCAGATAAGTAAATATAGCAATAAAATGTCTTTTGGCTGTTGCTAACTTTGATTTGACACCGGAAAAAAAATTGGGCTAGTTTTCATTCCCTTTGGGTGGGTTTTTGAGGAGTCATTGGATTGGGCTGGAAATATTTCTTGGACCTGGCAACCCTCATTCCAGCCTTAAGTTTACTAATGATTTATCAATCAGATCAACAATATCTTTTACCATCAGTGATTCAGATACAAAGAAAGCTCCAGGTGAGTGTGTTTATCATTATTTGGGCTCTTACAATAAAACTCATAGAGGATCTAGTGCCAGTTTGAATGATGCACAGGACAGCAAATGAAAGTTTATCATCTGCATGTGTATTTAAACCTTGTCAAATGAATTATTTAAGTGCAATGTGAAAGAGATCTCAGTTCAGCACATGCACACTGTAAGAGTTTTGTGTGAGCGACACGCATCTAAAGTATACAAGCCACTCTGACAGTGCGTACATGACAGCCACGCGCAGAGGGGGGGGGCGGAGTGTGTCTTTTTTGCCCCTTAATGGCGAAAGTGCCCATTTGTTGAGGCAAAAATGTTTTGTAATTAAAGGCCCTTTTGTGAAGGCCGGCCCAATCTAACTACTAGTAAAATTAATTAATAAAAATGTAACCCCACATAAAATGATCCACGTGATGACCTTTGACCTGACTACCTCATCTGGAACGGACCCTCAGGTTCAGACGCCTTCACTAGTTTAGCGTATATTCCAGGATAAAAATCGTTCTCGGCTGTAGCTTTCAGCAGTGCGATGTGCTTGTATTATTTATATTATTATAATTAGAAGTAGTATTTGACAAGAACGCCGAGAAGAGAGCATGCGCAGCTTTTGTGTGTGTTGTCTGCCCTGAACTGAAGTGACGTTAGCTGCAGCTAATGTTACATCTAACGTTACACACATTTAGGGGAGAAAAGTTTAACAGGCGTCGAGGGGTCTGGTCTTTGTTATTTGACTAAAACTTTTAATACTTTGGAAGTATTATTATTACAGTATTTACGGTAGAGTGCCTTCAAAACCGTTATGAAAATTCTTGTTAAACAGGCTTATTCTTGTTTCTCATCCTCCCGAATTATACTTTGAAATGTTGTTCTTATCATTATCATTAAAAAAAATGAATAAATTCAGAAGAGGGTTAGAACAGAATTATTTTTTAATATGACAAAACTATATTTTCTACAGCAGTAAAGACAGCAACTGCAGCAGCAACATCCTCAGCAGCCTCCTCAACATCAGCTGCTCCTTGTTAGTTATGTCAGCCCACTGTGTCTTAAAGCATATCGCCAACAATCTTACAATACAATATGTTATGATACAGTGGACACGTTTATCTTATCCTACAAAGTTTACTATAACAGCTGTTGTTCTGTACAACCGAGAGGAAACCTTAAAGGGATAGTTCACCTAAATATAAAAAATGATGTCATGATTTACCCTCAGATTGTTTCAAACCTGAATACATTTCTTTGTTCTGCTAATCACAAAGGAAGAATATCAGTAACCAAACAGATCTCATCCCCATTGACTCACATGATATTTATTTTCCCTACTATGGAAGTAAATGGGGGATGAGATCTGTTTGGTTACTGACATTCTTCCAAATTCAACAGAACAAAAACAGTTTTTATTTTTCATTTTCATTTTTTGGGTTTCACATTATCCATTTAAGGTTTGGACAATTTAATTCACTCCAGTTTCTAATCCAAGACTTATTAAAAGTTGCAGATAAAATATTTTTTAACTTTTACACATTGGAATGGTCTTTTCTGTTTCTTTTTCAAAACTGCATCATGGCATTTGCTGCTGTATCAATACAGAAGCATTAATATTCATACATGTATCTGCAAGGAATTCATCACGATATACAGTATTGATGTTTTCAGCACAGCCCTATTTAAAGCCTTGTTCCATCTGCCCCTTTTATACTTTGAGCAGCTGCCTCTTTAAATGTCTCTGCACGGCCCTGGTGTGCGACACACATCTAAAGTGCACAAGCCACTCTGACACATCACAGTTAAGCAGAAAGAGCGATTTTTACTCACATGATAAACACAAATCAGATTTCTTCATATGACACTGCAAGCCAGTTGTAGTTTAAGAGGATAAATCTGATAAAGAGTTTTGTGATCAGTCAATCTGTGTTTGTATAGAATATTCCAGACATGATTTGACTTTAATTTTAGTTTTAATTGTTTGTCATTGTACAGAAAGACCAATAGCTCAAATGTCTGTTCGACCTGATGAACATGTGTCATTGATGGAAGAGGAGACAGTAGCTGGCAGTGTAGAAACATAAAATGTACAGTAGTGTTCTCTATTTTAAATGAAAGTAATTCTGTCACACTGGGAAGAAGAACATAGTAATAAATAAAATAAAACCGCAAATCAAATCAAAATACTGTAGTTTTCATTTACATCATTATATATTGAAGTGAACAATTTATTGATGCTAAATAAGCATTAAAGACTTCAAGGTTATCTTTCAAATGTTTTTAAAGGCTTTTCATAGACAGGGTGACATATAAAGTACTGGAGCTTTTAAAAAAACACTTAACACATAATTACCATTTACAACACAAATATTAACTAATATACCGTTGCTTTTGACCAATCAGCATCCAGGACTGGAAGTTCCAATTTCATAAGATTTTTTGTGTCTTTTAAAGCCCGATGAGTAAATATTACATTATCTTTACAGTTTTACCCAGAGTTACAGTGAGAGTAACACCAGACACATCTGTGTTCACTGGAGAGACAGTCACTCTGAAGTGTGAGATAGAAACACAATACAGATCATTAGATTGGAGATATCTGTGGTATAAAGACAGAACTGAAGTTTCTAATACTCATCCTTACACAGTAAACATAAACACTCTCACTATCAGATCAGTTACTCAATCTGATCAGAGTCAGTTCTGGTATAAAACAGAGAGATATGGACGACCAGAAACTTCATCAAGATCATCTGTTGATCTCACAGTAAATGATGAGTTGAAGATCAATGTCTGTAAAATTGGAGAATAATGACGAGAACATCTTCAATTTGTAAATTTTAAAAAAACATTATTCCGATGGTCATGTTGTATTAATATTTGTGTCAACCTGATTTTCTTCTTTTCTCAGCTTTACCCAGAGCTACAGTGAGAGTAACACCAGACACATCTGTGTTCACTGGAGAGACAGTCACTCTGAAGTGTGAGATAGAAGAACATTACAGATCATTAGACTGGAGATATCTGTGGTATAAAGACAGAACTGTGAATCCAGTGTTTTCCTCAGACTCAAACATCTTCAACATCAGTTCTGTATCTGATCAGGATGAGTTCTGGTGTAGAGGAGAGAGAGCTGGACGCCCCTCATCCTCACAGGACAGTGATCATGTGACTCTCTCTGTTAAAGGTCAGTCATGTCATTTGTGTGCCTGTTACGTGCCTGATGTTAAAAAGGGATGATACCATAACGTTTATGTGAGACAACTGTTACCAGGTGTGGTGCAGATCAAAAAGGACACCGAACAGAGGTATTAAAGTTGAAAAGTCTTTACTATAGTCAGGTTGAAGAAAAATACACATAATTACAGAAACAAAAAAATATATGGAATACCACACGAAAAGGAGTGTCGCCCAAATTAAAGAAAGAAACAAAATAAAACAATCCTTATACTAACCTCTAAACTTACTAACAAAATAAATATGAAAATAAAGCCGAAATCTTCAGCGTATACGACGCCCAACTAAACTCATATAATCTACAAACAAAAGTACAAGGGCGGCGTCACACTCTCAAACCTAAACTAACAAAGTATAAACTAACATGATGCACTGACATGCATCCTCAAAGAACTCAATAGAAATTAATTGTCAAATAATAGATCTATAAATAGATTGAATCGCATAACACAACGTATGACTAGGTACATTAAGAATCAAACAAATGGTGTCGACCACAAACAGCTGACCACGTCAGAGCAAACGGTATGCTGGCATGGCGCACACACACACAATCAACTCGCGTCCTTAAATACAGCTGGCACGCCGGCCGATTGGCAGGACCTCATGACGTCAGAATGATGATTGGCAGTCGAGTCAACCAATAAACACCAACCTAGAAGTGGAGCCGAAAGGGACACAGAAAAACAGGAGAGCGAAAAATAATACAATGTACACAAAACACACACGGAACGTAACAGTTCCTCTTATATTCAACTAAATATAGTCACTTTATTTGACCAAAATTAGTGTGTAATGCAATTATTTGTTAACCTTCATCAAACATTTTTTTACTTTGACAATTACAGTAAATTGAGCTTTTCTTAATAACTTGTAATAAAAATGTGTAAATTATCTTTCAGAATATCTTTATGAGAAATTGCGCTTCATGAAACTGACTCTCTGTAATCAAAGATTCATAACCTGATTTCCTTCTTTCCTCAGTTTTACCCAAAGTTACAGTGAGAGTAACACCAGACATATCTGTGGTCACTGGAGAGACAGTCACTCTGAAGTGTGAGATAGAAGAACAATACAGATCATTAGATTGGAGATATCTGTGGTATAAAGACAAAACTGAAGTTTCTAATACTCATCCTTACACTGTAAACACAAACACTCTCACTATCAGTTCAGTTACTCAATCTGATCAGAGTCAGTTCAGGTGTAAAACAGAGAGATATGGACGACCAGAAACTTCATCAAGATCATCTGTTGATCTCACAGTAAAGGGTGAGTTTAAGATCAATGTCTGTAAAATTGGAGAATAAAGACAAAAACATCTTGAATGTGTTAATAATCAATAACATTATTCTAATGGTCATGTTGTATTAATATTTGTATCAACCTGATTTCCTTCTTTCTTCAGATTTACCCAGAGCTACAGTGAGTGTAACACCACACACGTCTGTGTTCACTGGAGAGACAGTCACTCTGAAGTGTGAGATAGAAACACATCACAAGAACTGGAGATATCAGTGGTATGAAGACAGAACTGGGAATCCAGTGTTTTCCTCAGACTCAAACATCTTCACCATCAGTTCAGCATCTGATCAGGATGAGTTCTGGTGCAGAGGAGAGAGAGCTGGACGCCCCTCATCCTCACAGGACAGTGATCATGTGATTCTCTCTGTTAAAGGTCAGTCGTGTCATTTGTGTGCCTCTAATATTCAACTAAACATAGTCACTTTATTTGACCAAAATGAGTGTGTAAGGCAATAATTTCTTAACCTTCATCACATTTTTTTTTCTTTGGCAACTATAGTAAATTGAGCTTTCCTTAATAACTTGTAATACAAATGTGTAAATTATCTTTCAGAATTTTTTCATGACAAATTCTATTTCATGAAACGGACTTTCTGTAATCAAAGATTCACAAACTTATTTTCTTCTTTCTTCAGTTTTACCCAGAGCTACAGTGAGTGTAACACCAGACACATCTGTGTTCACTGGAGAGACAGTCACTCTGAAGTGTGAGATAGAAGAACATTACAGATCATTAGATTGGATATATCTGTGGTATAAAGACAGATCTGCAGTTTCTAAGACGCATCGTTACACTGTAAACACAAACACTCTCACTATCAGTAAAGTTACTCAATATGATCAGAGACAGTTCAGGTGTAAAACAGAGATATATGGACGACCAGAAACTTCATCAAGCTCATCTGTTGATCTCACAGTAAAGGGTGAGTTTAAGATCAATATCTGTAAAATTGGAGAATAATGACGAGAACATCTTGAATTTGTTGATTATCAAAAACATTATTCCAATGGTCATGTTGTATTAAAGGGGTGATTTCATGAAATACACACTTTTTTCAACGTTTAACTGCTAAAATCGGGTCTCTTGTGCATCTGCTAACTCAGAAAACGTGAAAAAGGACAAATCATTAACTTTTCTTATGTGAGCCTATCTCTGCAAGCCTGTGAGAAAATGAGTGCTTCAGAAATCGCTCTCTTAATGACGTAAGCAGCCGTTCTTATTATTATACTTCCGGCCCTTGTTCTGAATGTGTCCAACCATTGCGCCGCCACCATTTCTGTTTTCACATGTGTGAAGTTCCAACATCATGGCAAAAGTTGCAAAACTTACGAACTTTTCTGTTGTTGTCTGCTCAGCCTCAAGGGAGACAAGAGAGCAATGGATTTATTTAGTTATAAATGGAAATCATCCACACTGAACTAGGCAAAGCTGCAAATAAAGACATTGTAAGTACCGGTATTTTTGAAGTAAGACACCAGGGACCTGCGTTGACTTACAAGTAGATAAAATGTCACGGTGACACGTTTGTCCGTTCACTATTAGAGAGCAATGTGTGTGGCTTGTAAACGTGCGACAGGATTGTCCTGTGTAACGTTAATTTGACTTAGAGAAATAGCGATGCGTTTGTCTCGAGTATCTTCAGTTCAGAAAACTGTGTGTATGGTTTGTAAACACGCGACGCAGTTCTCTCTCCCAAAAGGTGTTCGTGACCGGACCACCAGTGACCGGAGGGGCTTCACGAATGGCCCCGGGGGAAACAGATGTGCTTATCGGAAACAATGTGTTTGGTTTTCAAAGATGAGACCTTTTTTCTCGTTCGCTATATGTGACCATATTTTATTGATTTTTCACTGGAAGCACAGGCTCACAGCCCTGGCTGTGTTTTCTGCTGAAAAGGGGGCGGAGACTAGCAGCTCACTTGCACTTAAAGAGACTCACGCCAAAACAGCGCATTTCTACTTGCATGCAAAAATGGGCATGTAGTGCATGGTATATTAAAAGATCTGTGGTGTTTTTTGAGCTGAAACTTAACAAAAACATTATGTGGACCCCTATGATTTATATTAAATTTGTGTAAAACTAGAAAAAAATCACCCCTTTAATATTTGTATCAACCTTATTTTCTTCTTTCTTCAGTTTTACCCAGAGCTACAGTGAGTGTAACACCACACACATCTGTGTTCACTGGAGAGACAGTCACTCTGAAGTGTGAGATAGAAGAACAATACAAATCATTATACTGGAGATATCAGTGGTATAAAGGCAGTACTGAAGTTTCTAATACTCATCCTTACACTGTGAACACAAACACTCTCACTATCAGTTCAGTTATTAAATCTGATCAGAGTCAGTTCAGGTGTAAAACAGAGATATATGGACGACCAGAAACTTCATCAAGCTCATCTGTTTATCTCACAGTAAAGGGTGAGTTTAAGATCAATATCCGTAAAATTGGAGAATAAAGACAAGAACATCTTGAATGTGATAATTATCAAAAACATTATTCCAATGGCTGTGTTGTATTAATATTTGTATCAACCTTATTTTCTTCTTTCTTCAGTTTTACCCAGAGTTACAGTGAGTGTAACACCAGACACATCTGTGTTCACTGGAGAGACAGTCACTCTGAAGTGTGAGATAGAACAATACAGATCATTATACTGGAGATATCAGTGGTATAAAGGCAGTACTGAAGTTTCTAATACTCATCCTTACACTGTGAACACAAACACTCTCACTATCAGTTCAGTTATTAAATCTGATCAGAGTCAGTTCAGGTGTAAAACAGAGAGACATGGACGACCACAAACTTCACAAACAAGCTCTGCTGTTCATCTCACTGTGATCGGTGAGTTTAATGTCATCTCATGTGTGTGTTCAAGAAACATCATGTCAGTCATCATGTTGTATCAGTGTTTAAAGAGGACCAGAAATATATGGGTTTATTTACATTAATCATTCAGATTTATGCATATAAGTTGTTTCTGATAAAATTGTTCTTTATCATTATTTACCCAGAGCTACAGTGACTGTAATTGTGCATTTATAGATTCATTTGTTTGTATGTGATAGATTCATTCCATTCTATAGGTGACTAGATTCGCTTCTTGAGATTTAAAGCTTTTTTAATTTAGATCAAGTCAAAAACAATTGTAGGGGATTTACAGTAAAAGACCCGTAGACCAGTTATGATGAAAGAAGACTCAGAGTCAAGAATATATATAACAGAATAAAATTTAGAGGAAGAAAAATAGTTTGTAGTTTTGCCAGCAGAAGTCGGCTTCAACACTTTCAAGGAGTTCCACAGGCCGACCAGCTTTACATCCAAAATGCAGAAGTATTTAAGCTAACAGAGTCAACTAACTACGTCATTATGTGATAAATCAAGCTCACATGATTGGTTATCAATAGATAAACAAGAACACAAAGCTCTCAAACAATTCTGGAGTCATGAGACAGGACACAGAGTCCTATATAGACTATCAAAGATGACAGGCATTTACTATCATAAGAATTAAAACATTACGTTATGTCTGTTTTGTGATTTTAAACTCTTTCTCACTTTCCTGAAACAATACATTCACAGAAACTCCTCAAGGGTAGAGTGTGTGTCAACAGAAGGTGTTTTTAAACATGATGATAAGAAGTCCCTTTTCACAGTCACACTGACCTAGCAGAGAGAGCCTATGCATTCATTAGAGACTTAAACCATGAATTATTCTCTACTTTCTGTAAAAGGAAAGATTGATGTAATCGTGCTTAAACCATACATTTAAAAAAGATAATGTTGAAATATATTTTTTTTTGTTGATAAAAACACATAAAAGTATTTATATTTGAAGTAAGGTGAAGCCACGGCACCGGTCCCTTCACAATACATGCACAATAACTTCAACAAACAGAAAATAACAGAAAATTATGAAAACAACAAATGTGTTGGGATGAACAATGATGGATCTTTCTGTTTGTAACTTTTTAAACTCAAATAGAAATCTTTTGTTGAAAGATAAAATCCACGGTCCTGTACTTTAATAAATGAATGTAGTTTCTTTGCAGTAATAAGATGATCATAGTATATAAAACCCTTTATACCGGCAACACATGAGATCAAAATCAGTGATGTGCCAGAGAATGACAGACACCTCCTGAATTACAGAGATAGATTAAAAAATGACTACAAATAAAAAAGTGGTTTACTCAATAATTTATGAAATTGTATTTAATATTTGAATACCAGCATATGATACTAGATGACTTATTTTCTTCAGCTAAACAGAAATGAATCATTTTATGTTACAATGTTGTAATTTATACCAGTAAATTTAAGGTTTTTTCTGTAATTTTTCAGTCCCCTGTAGTAAACAGCACTCAAGAGATTAATCTTGTATTGCTTTGTTAATAAATTCTATTTTAGTTCAATTTGTATTCATTGTGTTGTTTATACAGTTAGAGGCTCTATAAATAAGACAAAATCTGATAAATCGGTTAAATTCCTTCCTACATTTTACTTTATATTTTATGATTTATTTAGATTATTTTGTGCTCCATTCAGGGGAGCGTTTTTTAATTCATTTTTATATAATTTTGTTTGTGGTCAACTTAAGATGGGAAGACATACATTTAGGATGGAGTGAATCAGATGAACTCTGAGACTCTTCAGCATCTGAATGTGTTTTATTCTCTTGCAGGATCAAAACCAAAAGCTGAACTCACATCAGATACTGAAGGATCTGTACTGACGGGAAACACAGTGACTCTGACGTGTCTCATGAATCAGTTCACTGGATGGAAGTATAACTGGTACCAGCACACACAGAACACTGAGAAGACGACGAGAGATACAAACACCTACACAATGTCCAGTGTTACAGTTTCAGATGGAGGTCAGTACTGGTGTAGAGCTGGAAGAGGGAATCCAGTTTATTACACAGACTACAGTGATGTTCTGTGGATCAATGTTACAGGTGAGATTTGAGATGTCATGGACCTCAGTCAGGTAGATATTTAATCTGTTCTGTGGTTGTAACATCGTAAATCAACTTTCTGTCATTATTTGATGTCCTCTTACGCTGTTCCAACTTTCTGTCATTCTTGTAACACAAAGGAGAAATGTTAAAGAATGGCTTCAGAAGAATGGGAATTTATCTAATGGACATATTTTTATGCTTTTTTGTGGCAGTTTGGGTTAGACAGCTTCAGTTCCTGTTTACTTTTATTACATGGAAATGTTTGCCTGTACATTCTTAAACATTCATCTTTGGGTTTGGAACAAACATGACGGTGCTGTAGTTCATGTGTTATTTTCATAACTCACTTGTTTTTTCCCGCTGGAAAAGTTCTGTTAGATGTTCGAATATTCTACAAAACACATGCAAACACATGCTGTATATCTGAAGATTTGATCTTTATACAATAGATAATTATATGTTGTTATTTTGTACAGAGAGTCCTAAAGCAGTTTTGAGCGTTGAGCCTGACAAACAGCTGTTCTCGGAGAAACTGTCACTCTGAGATGTGACATACAGACTAAACAAGACACTGAGTGGACATACAGCTGGACTGTTAAGCCTTATAGCATGAAAAGAAACTTCAACTGTGAGAACAAGAGTGTAAAATCACAGTTTATCATCACCACAGCGGTGAATACAGCTGCATGGAAATGTAAAAATCAAAACTCTGAGAAGAGTGAAGCTGTTACACTGACTGTATCATCATGTGAGTTTTATGTTTGTTCATCATTATTAGTGTGAAGAGCTGAAGTGTAACTGTTATTCATGAGAGATTTCTCACTTTCAGATAAACCCAAGACAGTTTTAAGAGTTTCTCCACAGCAGTGGCTGACTGAAGGAGATTCAGTGACTCTGATGTGTGAGGTTAACAGATCCTCTACAGGCTGGACATTCAGCTGGTTCACTGAACACAATCTCTCCTCAGGTAATACACTCTCACTTTATTTTCTCTTTTTAATATCCATCTTTAAATCTTAATGTATAGCACATTTCCCTTGACAGGTTATGATCTGGTGTCAGACAGCAGTGGAGGATCTAAGGCAACTACACTGTGAGTTCTGCTGCTCTGAAGCACACAGGAGTTTATATGTGCGGAGCAGAGAGAGGATCCAGTCTATCACACCACAACAGCAGCACAAACCACTGTGGATCACTGGTGACTTAAACACACACACAACTAAACACAACAAGCTCTTATATCATTAATTTCTCCATTCATCTATAAGCTGTGTTTTTCTTCTCAGGTGTTTCTTCTTCAGTGTCTCTGATCATCAACCCAAAAGAACTCAACACTTCTCATCTGAATCTCTCTCTCTGAGCTGTGAGGATCACAGGAACTCTACTGGATGGACAGTGAGAAGATACACAAACACACTGGAAACTTGTTCATCATCATCAGTCAGATCTACAGGAACAGAATCTACATGTACAATCAGATCTCTCATCACATCTGACACTGGAGTGTACTGGTGTGAGTCTGAATCTGGACACAAACTTCATCCTGTTAATATCTCAATACACAGTGAGTTTATAATTCTGTATTTATTATCTTAACACATAATATCACTTATATTACACTACATTACATTTGTTCCTCTGTTGTGTAGATGGTGATGTGATTCTGGACAGTCCTGTTCATCCTGTGACTGAAGGAGATTCTCTGACTCTTCACTGTTTATATCGAGATAAAAACCCATCAAACCTCAGAGCTGAATTCTATAAAGATGGATCAGTGGTGCAGAATCAGACTACAGGAGACATGATGATCATCTCTACAGTCTCAAAGTCACATGAGGGTTTCTACTACTGTAAACACCCAGAGAGAGGAGAGTCTACAAAGAGCTGGATCTCAGTCACAGGTGATACTGTCCTGTACAAGTATAAAAAGAAAATATTTCTGCATCACTTACAAATGTTCTGGTTGTAGAAGAATATCTCTGTCCAGCCTCAGTCTCTTCGCCTCGTGGTCTGATAGTCGGAGTGGCTGTTGATTGAGCTTCATGTTGATCATTGTCTTGGTTCTGGTGTGGAGCTACAGAAACAAAAAAGGTTCAAATCTTCTACGCTCATTTAATTCAATGTGATGTATGTGACGTGCCATATTCACAGACATATCAAGGATAACTGTCAGATGAGGACTGTTGTAATATTTATAGCACCATCTTCACCATCTTGTTGGCAAATACATACTTCACTTTTGATTTGAGGAAGTTCTGTGTATTTTGAATACATGTTTGACACAAACAGTGTTTTTACAATTAATTTTTTTCTTCTAATGTGTTTGTGTAGGTAAAGTGTCTGAGTCTCCCTCTAGTGTCAGTGCACAGCAGAACATCAGTCAGACATCAGATCAGAAACAAAGTGAAGATACTCCACTGCAGTCTGGTCAGTCATCATCAACTTAGGTCAGTGACACAAATCTTTTAAACAATTGAAACTTGGTAAACATTATTACTTTAAAAAGTTACATTTATAAGATCTAAAGCTTTGACAATTTGTTTAATACTCTTTGAACAGGAGATTCTCATATTTATGACTCTGTTGCTTCAGCATATAATAAAACACAAGTACGGTAACATAATGATGTCATTTAATGTGTTTTCTCATGACAGTGAAACACTTTTAAAGGTTTTAATGGTGAACTCATGTTTCTTTAGCAGTGACTGTGATCAGCGCCCCAGTGATGAACTGTATTCACAGGTCGACATCAAGAAAAAGAAACGCAAGAGCAAAGGTAGAAAGAACCACAAGAGTAAAATGACAAACTGCTAGGATAATTCTTAATCGTGTCTTTATTCTTTTGTTGTAGACAATGTAAGTGCAGAAGCTGATCTCACGTATGCTGAGATTGAACTGAAGCAAAGAAAGAAGTGAAGAAAAAGAAAGAGAAGAAAGGTAAAGAAAAACTTCATGATCATTAGAGGTATTTAAAATGCCCTTACAGTGGGCCTGAGAATGTCAGGATGTTTCTAATCTTGGGTTTACCAACTCTTGGCAATTTTAGAGAATAACAAAGAGTTGAAGACACGCTGTACTCGAACCTGAAGACGAAAGGACATCGAGGTGAGAAACATTTAAATGATAAATGACACAATCAGAAAAGCAAATGTATTAAACATAATTTGAGTTTTTTCATTAATTTGTCTTTCAGATGTTGTTGTGGATCTAATGATTGACATATGCTCAGATTAAATATAACACACCAGAGGAGAAAAACCACTAAAGATACAAACATGGAATAAATAATAATAAGACCCTTGTTTAAGATTTTATTATCTAACAAATCTTTCAATGCTCTTCTTTAAAGTTAGATGTAAGTGTCAGAATGAGTTTAGTTTTAAGTGATAAAGAAAGAGTTTTATCACTTTTGTGAGTACAGCATTTAACCTGAGAGGGCAATACATTTACCATTTAATATTTGGAGAGTTTATTTCCAAATGTGAACTCAGTTTTTAAAGTTTTTTATTGTGCTTTCCAATTAATATCATCAAACTGCAGTTGTTCTTTTTTGATTTAAGCCAACAACTCAAAACATACATCTCACTAACACAATAAAACACAATAAAAACATGATAACGTGATAAAACATGATGATCTCATTTTGGAAACAAACTCTCATTAGCAGCCCTTCATGTGAGAATCTTTAATTCTCTAAAAGCAAAAGCCTGTGTGACATTATAACATGTGCATTGATTTGGAGCTGATTGAACATTTCATTTCTTTTTTAATACAGTTTATATCTAAGTGTGGAGTGTTTTAATACAGCTGTCCTGCTTTTGTATATGATCACAAGATGTCTCATGTTTTAATCTCATTTAGAGTATAATGATGAGCTTAAAGACACAAATGATTTTCAGGCACACATTTGGGCCAAAGGTATCAGTTCCTGTGTCTCAACTGTTTATCATTCATAAAGCATGCATATATTCAGATGAAAAAACGTTAATTTTGTTTAATGTTGGCTAAAGTAAGAGAAGTGTTAGCGACGTCTTTAATACAAATCATCTTTAATAAATCCCACAGAGAATGTTGTATATAACTGGACACTGTTGCCATTTTGGTATACCTGTGTTTGAAGACTTTGTTGTTGTTGTTCTTTGTCTTTATATTGTAAAGCTGTGCAGTGCTTCTGTTTTCATGATCGGCTGTTTTTTTTTTTTTATTAAAAAGAATCTGCATTTAGTTCCTCTTTTTCTTCCTTCTCAGTCATTTTAAAAAAGCTGCGTAGATATCAATCTATATTTAATATATAAACGTTAAGTTCCAGTCTTGATTCTGACTGGTTAAGCCACATTCAAGGCCATTATCAAAAAATGGCTTCAAGTCCCAGAAGTCACTGCAGCACGTCCATCCAATTTTATACTTCTGAGCTCTCCTCGCAAGACCGGTTTCCCCAAAACACAAATCAGTTGTTTGCATCCACAGAATTGAGAAACAAACCAGTTCCTCGAGGGCAATGTATTGACCGTCGAGGTGAAGAAGGACATTTGTTCCCACTCACTCACCATGAATACAGAGCCGTAGGTCTGAAACTTAGTCAACAGAAAAAATATTTGCACCCTAATGTCCGAGGTATATGTGCACACAAAAGCACTTAACTTAGAAGCAATTACTAAAAAGTCTTTGGCAAACAACCGATAACTCCGATTACAAAGAATTGGCCATAGGTGTGTTTGGTCCTGATGGAGAACTGACTGCTGATGGCTGACAACTTTTCAGGCATCAGCAAAAAAGTCATTCTGTGTTTGAAGTGTTGCTGATCTTGTATTTAAAAGTGACTTTGGCCGCAAAGATGGAAAGAGGAGAGACTGATACTTGTTCAGTGTTTCTTACTTGTTCCGCTTCCTCTTTACTTCCACTTCCTCTTGTGAAATAGGCAGTAGCACAGTTTGCTTTTTGACATATGGGGCACACTGAAAGGAATGTATTCATGTAAATTAAACTAGTCTGTCAGTGTCATGCAAACATCCTGACATAAATAAGGAACTGATGTTATATTCTCAAAGAACTGAAAAACACTTCAGTCTGCATAATTTAGTTGAATCAAGCGAGTGGAGATGGCACTGCACATTATTACACAGCTCATTGAAATGCTTGATTCTGATTGGCAAGTCGCAACATTTGCAGGTCCGTTATGCAGAAAACAACTTTTATGCAGAAATCATTTTGACACGTTTTTTTTTGACAAATTAAATATAATGTATCTTTTAATAACATAAAGTGTACCACATGAGCATTATACCTCAGGAGATCAGCGCTGATGCTCTGAAAGACACTCAATATGCACCACCTACAGGTGTCATGATGTAACCATTCTGAACGGTTCATCTCGTTTTCTTTTGGGTGAACTATCCCTTTAAGCTGGAAAGAGGAAGGATTTAAATGAAAGACCTGTGGTGTATTTTGAGCTGAAACGTCACAGACATATTCTGTGGCCACCTAAGATTTATATATTATTTTGTAAAAGTAGATAAAATGTCACCTTTAATGCTACGTTCAAGACACCTTGATTGAGAGTGTTTCCCACCCCAACCCGTAAATAATTGATGGAACTGCGCTATTTTAATGTTAATAGATACTTGTGTGTTTTAATGAACTTTCTCTTTAAATAAACACCTCCATATGGTCTGAGGCCACGCCCACTGGGTTTATATACTCTTCCCTCACCACATTAGGTTTTATCTTGTCATCAGGTCATTGCATTAGAAAAGTTACAGAGGAGAAGGTGTTTTATTGAAAGATTAGATAACGCTGTTGATGATAAGGCTTTACCATCACAGGTAAATGTTGACACTTATTGATAATATTTCAGTTTGTAAGGTCTGGGTATCTGAAGTGATGAAATTGAATGCCTTCATTTGTTTTTATTCTAAACTCCCTTAATTTTAACCAGCATAGAAGGCTGGCTGTTTTTGTTTATTGACTTAATATAAATGTCTAAAGAAAGTGTGATAGCATTATAGCAGTCTGCTATAATAAGACAGATGGAGACCATTGTGTTTTGGTAGCTTTTTTTTCTGCTCTGTGCTGTTAACCAGTGCGGATGTAATGACAGTTGTTCGGTAGCTTCAATTTTATTTGTTATCATTTGTTCTAAAAAATTAGAAACTTGCCACCAGCATGAGAAAAGAGCCAGATGTTTTAATGCATTATGCAAATATAGTTAATGCATTAAAATTTTGGCTCCTTTCTCATGTTGGTGGCAAATGTAAAACTTTGTAGAACAAATAATACTTCAGATGCAAGAAGTCAATAAAAATTTTTTAGTTGGACGGCAGAATATCTTTTTTACAGTTTACAGGAGAAATACTTTTAGAGTACCTAACTTTTTCAATGCCCTATTCTCATACTTTCATAATACAGAATTCGACAGGTGCATCTGAGGACTCAGACAATCATGATGTTGATCACTGCTGCAGCTTATTCTCATTGTCACCTGTGACGTTTGCTCTAGGACGGGTAAGATTAAATAATGTATTTGTATATATGTAACAAACTCTCTGAGACACGAAGGAGTTGAGGATCTACACGCAACTTCAATATACATAATCCACAAAACAGGCAAAAAATCACGGCTGGCAGATGGCATACACAGGTGAGATGGCAGGCAATGGTCAGAGCAGGCAGCAGAGATTCATTAAAAAATTAAGAAACCACGGTAATCAAACAAGTGTTAAATCCTCAGAAATGCAGTAGTAACAACAAACAAGACTTGAGCAATGAGTGAGTGAACTGGGGTATAAATAGACAGACTAACACATGATAACAAGATTCAGGTGAAAGCAATTATTGCTGATGAGTTCAGGCAATGGATTATGAATATAGTGAAAACTGAAGGCCTGGATTATGTCTGTAGTGCCCTCTGGTGGAGCTCCAGAGCTCTCTTTCTTATGATCGTAACAATTTTTCACTGTGTATATTGCACTAGGTTGATCAATAATGATGCGTCAATGTTACAGGACACGAAGTGTCTGTCAAAGGGATATTGGATATGGCACTGAATTCAGTTGATGACCAATATGATGGTTGTTCAAAAACATGTCAGACCTGG
>CM017913.1:21100883-21174404 GCA_008369825.1 Triplophysa tibetana
ACCATATTTGTTCAGAAGACTTGAATTAAAACACTAGTAACGTGGTTACATTAAAGGTGAATGGTAACCACAATTCCATCAATGTATTGACATACAGTAAACAGCTGATAGTTTGGAATGACATTATGGGTATTAATGCCAATTTTTCTGTTTTCGGCTTGACTACCCCTTTAATGAACTTTTAAAAAATAATTAATTTAGTTCCATAATGCTAGTGATACGCTGATGAAGGTCTAATTACAGAAAATGCTTAACCCATTCACAGATATACTTAAGTTTACTAGAATCTCCAGCCAGCCCCTGATTTAATATGCCTGTATCAACCCGTTCATAAATTTAAAATGCCTTTTGCTTAATGGTTAAAACATAAAATACAACATACCACACACAACGACGCAAGGCGTGCTGGGCAGTTGATCAACTTCAGATGGCAGACAAGTCTCATCAACCATCACGAACATCTTAGCCTGATCTTCACTGAAATGTTTTCAGAAGCAGCATCACACATCCAGGAAGATAAGGATCTAGATGCTTCGCTTTGGCACTTTCAATGCCTTCTAGGATGCCCCCTATTTTGCTGTTCTCTTGTCATGGGACATGAGATATGAAATGACTCTTTCACATTTACTTGAGATGGCTCTCTCTGTCAACATCCATATCTGTTAGCTCTGTGAAGTGGACCATTATCCCGCACATCTCAAACAGATATGGCCACTCTATTACCAAAACAGGGTTTCCATTTTACTTATGTCGCTTCTCTGAGTGTACAAAGTAGCCAGCATTTTTTCTTGAATACTTTTGGTGTTCTTGCTTTTGTTTTTGTGCATGTTCTTTAATTCTTCTTCTTGTGCACATTTCTGAGTCTCCTCGGTTTTCACCCGGTGGCAGCCGTTTTGGTTGCCAATTTGTGCAAACCATATGTATCCACTCTTCTTATGTTGGAAGGTGGGTCTTCTCTCCTCACTTGTGCTGGACGTCTGTCTTTTCAGGTAAAGTGAGGTTTTCCCTCTTTTCATGTTGTCAAGTCTAGCCTGCAGCTGCTTGGTAAGGGAGTCATAACCACTACCAACAACTTGATCTTCAATACATCTCTAAATGACAGAGATAGCTTGAAACAATCTTCCTGGCATTTCACATAGATGTTTTTCTTCTCTGGTGTAGGGCAGATGGTTAGAATCTCTCCTAACATCAGGCGATCATTTCACGTCTTTCACGTCCTGTTGGCCGCTCTTTATTTTCGAGCTTTCTTGTAAGTCTGACGGCATTTTACTCCAGGGTATCTCAAAATTGAAGTGCCAGTTGTTATCCACTGGAGTGTTTCTATGAGGAGTTGAGACTTCACTTGAGCTTGAGGAAGCCTGTGGAGAGTTGGAATGATCTGCACTGTTTTCACCTGGAGAGGGCAGAAAAAAATATCTCAAAATAGTTCATTAAATTTTAGCATTCACTACTGGCCTATGACCAGAAGACATGCCACAACTCGAGTACATTTTTGATGTTGTGTGAAAAAACGACAACAAAAAACAGCTACTGTATGTGAAACACTAATGTATTCTACCAGGCTTAACATCAAATTTAATGATAAAGCATTTTCAATTGTAATATTGATACATCACAGTCTAACCCTAAGCCTGAACAATACAATATCCCTTATTGTATTTTTCAGGCTGTTTGTCTAAGATCAAAAGATAGTAATAATTAGAAAATACGCTGTGATATTTTAATTAAGCCAAAACATTTTTCATCACATACTTGTAGATGGATGGTCTTGCATGGCATTGTTCCTGTGTGTGGCTTATACATTTCTGGCTCAGCTCTGGTAGGCAGATCAGGAATCTCTTTGGCATTCTTTGCAGCTGGACAGAAGACAATAGGATTTAGGCCTACAAAATCTTTCAAAATCGCTTTGCAAAACTCAAATACAACTGATCCATTATGTTGTGAGGATATAATATTTTTTATGTGTTTACAACTTAGAATTAAGTATACTTACAAAAAGCTTTAAATCTCGCAATCAATTTTCGAGCTTCAATTGGCCTGAGGGTATTAACAAGATCTGCCTCCTGGACATATTTTAAATCTTCCACGGTTTCCACACCCAAGGTCTGAAGAGCCTCTAACAGCAGGTCATTTGAACTTGAATTTGGCAGCACAGAGTAATGAAGTCAGAAAGACCACTGTCTACATCATCCATCACTAAGAAAAGAGTGAGACATTGTAATTCAGTGTTAGCCCAAATAAATATCCAAAGTGCAATTCAGCCCAAAAGGAAAATGTAATGTATTCTTCATTTCTTAGCTTCAGAGGCAGCCATTTCATGATCAGCTTTAAACATTAGCCTAATGTGTGTGTAGATTTGTTTCTGCATCTTTGTGAAGTGGTGACCGTTTTTATCACTATCTGTTTTTAACTACGCAAAAATATGTATGGAACTCTGTTATTGAAAGTTAAATTCTAAATGTAATTTCAAGCATTTAAGGACCTCTTCAGCCATACTCAAGTCCTGCACAATCTACTGTAATCATCCTTATATTACCTAGTGCTCACACAGTCACAACTCAGCATTACATTTCCTACTCAATATCTACTTTGCTATGTTTGAGAGAAATTACTCGAGTTCCACAAAAAGCATAAGTAGGCAATGGATAGTAATCCAACAACAGCTCCCATTTATGCACATCATGCCTCCACATGCTGTGTGAATTTCATACAGTCCAAACTCAGGTAAATACTGTGAACCATGAGGAGTTACAAGGAAGTGCACATTTTTATCCATTATTAGCATAAGTTCGATTTGTGCAAACTCTGTTGGCATGCCAGGACCTATGCAAAGAAAAAATCCCTTTCTGTATAGTGTGCCTTCCACTGTATCTCAGTAGATGCTTCAAGAGCACACTGATCAGGCATGCTTGCTTCTACTGCACTGCGTACTGCATCACTGTACAACTCTGCATGGAAAGGGGTGGATTGTTTCACTTGCAAAGTAGGAGCAAAGACAGAACTTGAGTTTAGATATGTTTGCAGAAGTTGGTGGTTATTTGCAAGTGTCTGGCACACATTTTTGAAATTCTGTGTTCTTCCCACACATTTTTGAAATAGGAATGTTTGCTTTCGAATCTCATAGTCCACAATCTTATGAGTGGGCCAAACTTGAGAATCAAAGCAGGATAGTGGCCCATGTAATGGTGCTTTGGTTTGAGTTTATGATCAGGAAACATCTCCTTTTCTTGTTTCTAGATACTCCACAATGAGAACATTGAGCAAAACAACTTGAGAGTGAGATATTTTAGGGCACATATTAATTCCACAAGTTCTTTCAGCTGGACTGTCAGCTGCCATATCGATCATCTTTTCACCTATTATAATAGGAAGAAGCCTCAGGAGAGACCAGTTTTCTGTTGCCTGGCCACCTATTTTAACTCCCTTTTCAGAAACATCTGAAGGTAGAAGTGGCATCAGATCCCTGATAGCTGAACTGCCTGATTCTCCGGTTTAGCTGACAGGGGTTTAAAATCAAATTTTAAACCCCTGAATTCTGTCAGGGCACCACTTCTAATCTGTTGTACTGCCTCATTGTAGTTTTGCACTGTTCGAGGTGGTGCACCTTTTTGGAAATCATGGAACTCACTTCTAGTTACTAGGCAATATCTACAGAAGTAAGTGGAGGTACTGAAGTTCTCTGTGAAACCTCCAATATTGTGAGACCCCAAATTATCTCCAGCAATGCAAAAACTGATGCCTTAACAACATGCCCAGATATCACAAGCCCATTTGTCTCCAGTTCCTTGATATCTGACAGCATTGTGGAGAACACTTTGTCGTGGCCAAAATATTTAAAGTGTTCTTCCCTACACAAGAGCACAAGCTGCAAGTTTTCAACACTGGAACGATAAAACGGGTCAAGGTTGGCCAGTGTAAAGTAAACCCAAGTATCTTGTATTTTTTTTTTTGCTGACCCGAGAGGATTAACAACCTGGAAGGCATCTTGATACAGTATGAGCTTTATACTTATACCCGACTCCCTAAACAGTGTATTACTCTTGTAGACAGATCCATCTCTCACATCACTTAGAACATGTGCAGAAGTGTCATCTTCATGCTTTGTACATTCTTTCCACACAATTGGGTCTTTTAGCAAAGCCTGCAAAGTCTCTTTTATTGGGATATACTGAGCAAATTGTTCCTTTCGATTATCATCAGTGCCTAAACTAATAGTTGAGGATGCACATAAGAGAAGTTTGTCTGAAAATATTGCCTTCTCAAATACTCACAGGATGAGGGCTACAGGATGCATGCAAGCTAGAATAATTTAAACTTGCCAGAACATCTTTTATTTCTGACTCTGTCAATCTCGTATTAGCTTGCAGGACACCTTTAAGCTGATTTCTTGTGTACTGGTGACACACATCACTGACACTATCTACTTGTTCCACAATCATCTGTATAGTGGATGAAGGTACAAGGTATTTGGCCTGTAACTTCATGTAAAACATACACAAATTTCTCATATATAGCCCTTTCATATCAGGTGGGTCCAGGATATCCTCAGGCTCGTCAATGCTTACATCTGACGGACTTTGAACAATATCAAAAGACTGGCTTGGCACAGAATCAACAAGATACATAGCTGACACGTGCACAGATGCAGCTTTTTTATGATTTCTAGAAATGTGCGCAGTAAAAGAGGACCTCAATGAAAAGGCTTTGCCACAGCCTTTAAATGGGCACTTCACCTCTTCTTTCTTTGAAACATGCAACTTTAAATGATCTAAAAGATCTTTCAGATCAATGCATTGTTTCTGGCAATGTGGCTCTTCACATTTCAGTGGACCCTGTACGGTTTCACATTGTGACACGGATGACCGCCTATGGTGGCGCAACATATGACTTTTAAAGGAATTATACTTGGTAAACTTTGATTTGCACCCAATTTCACAACAGACATATTCACCATGTGCTTCATTTGTGTGTAATTTTTGATGATTTACATACACTTTCACTGTTTCCATAGAAATGCCACATATAGGACATGTGAAAGCATTTAGAACACTTGCCATATTGCAAAGTTACTTAATGTTTGAGCTTGAAGCCTTCTGACTGATCTCAGTTCCAGAAGTTCCAGATAGCTATTGTTCCAATTCCTGGTATTGAATCAAAAAACTGAAAAAAAGAAAAACAAATAGTTTGCATAATATTTGTGCAAAATTACATTACAATAAATTGTAAACAGCAACATTGATTTTCTTTATTTAATTGAGTCTCAGATTCAGTCACAAAAAAAATCTGTAATTTAGGCATTTCTGAAACAGTCACTCAGTGTTAAGCCTTTACAAATTGAAATAAAGTGTGTTTGTTTCTTAAACCTTCACAATGTGACCATCGAGCACCACACTAGGAGCATTTTCCATATGTCATTTTAGCTGTATATCAATTACACTAAATTTGCTTACATTTTTTTTTTGTTGAGAATCGTGGATGCTTTTGCTAGAGACTGCTGTTAGTGTACCATTTGAAACCAAAGTCAACGTTGACTTTAAGCCAAACAATTATCTTTTCTAATCATTTTGACGATGTTTTGGGCCAGTTAATGCGCTTACGTGCGCAGCATATTTGAAAACTGTTGCTAGCAGTGGTCAACTTTAGTTAGCTAACTTTTATAGTTAGCCAGCCACGTGCCACACAGTCACGGCCACAAAAATACAAGCCAACACAAAGATAATGTTCTTAAAAATGCAACGTTAAATTGCGTTCAGGTAACGTTAACACAAAGCTAAAATGCATCTGCAACCTAGCTAATGTAACATCTGACATACATTAGTTGTTATGTTTTCGGTCGTCAATCTTAATGTATACTCTAGCTATGTCAGTATTGCGTTGAATTTTTGAATGTGTCAGTAAATATTTTCAACGTTACATCTCACACGTGTTGCTTCCTCGAAAACAGCAGAATAGTTCACCAGCGCGCCGTCTTCACTCTTCATCATATCGCGCGCTTCTTTCTGCGTGCGCCACCAATGTAGCAGAGGAGTCAATTCTGATTGGCTTAGATAATTATTGCCGTGAAAATGATTTGCTGAACACAGAGGTTGGTGATTTGTCTTTTGCATTGGTTTTCGTAGCTTATTATTTAAATTGCAACGGTTTTAAAACAGCTAAACTTGCCATACCATACCAACTTTATTTGTTAAGCACTTTACAACAACTAAAGTGTTGTCCAAAGTGCTGTACAGAAAAATAACATAAGTACAATTAATACGCACACAATAAAAGCATTCAAAGTAACAAATTAAAACAAGCAAATAAAGTCGACATCTAACTAGGTGTCAAAAGCCAAAGAGAAAAGATGGGTTTTAAGACTGGTTTCAAAAACAAAAAAGAAGAGGCCTGCTTAACACAAGTAGATAGATATACTTTTAACTAGAATATCTCTATTTCTAACAGATCTCTGATAATCTGTGACAAGCTTAGGGGTGTCAGAAATTACACAGTTGTTACAGTATTTCATGTGTTAAAAGAGGCCAGCAGGGTAATAAAAAAACTTTATTTTTACAGTTAGTTTCTTTAAAATTATCATTGAAATTATGTTAAAAATCAGATATATACTGTATTCCATTTATACAAAGTTTCTCTGTTAAATTACGTTACACATGTCAATAATTTTAATAAAACATTTCTGTAATTTAAAAAAACAGGGAAAGCACTGTAAAATGTATTGACATATTGCTATCCGGTTTGTAAAGTTAAAATGTTTTAAAAACCAGTTGCATTAATGTTCAATGGTAGGGATTATGCAGAAGCAATAACTGCATGAATTAGATACACACATTTTATTTGGTATGTAGTTTTCTTTAAAAGTTAAAACAGTTGAAGTGTCATAAAAGACAGTGGCCCCTGGGGTCAGTGACTCGTCATGTCTTATGATGCTGAGCTCAAGAAAAGACCACAACAAAAAGCGAAAGGAATCCTTATCACCAGGGGCGTAGTTTGTGGGGGGGATGGGGGGGAGGTAACCCCCCCAATATTCAAATCCATCAGTTACAACCCCTCCAATATTTCAACATGAAATCACAGTAGATCAAATGAAAATATGTAGAATTACTTTATTTTGTGACAATAATTTTGTCATAATAAATTAGACAAAAAATACTCCCCCTCCATTGAACCGATTGGTAACGCCCAACCAATGAGTCGCACTTTCCCCAAAACAGCGCGAGTGGTGTTTGAACGGGAGAGCACACGGGTAACTTAACGTACGCCAAAATTTTCATAAAGTTATGAGGTGTATAATCTCTAACAAGTTTTTTTAACAGATTCGAGGTAAATATAGTAGCAGGGTAGAAAAGTCAGCAGAGGGAGAGGAGGAGCAGGTGATCATGTAAAGAAGATGCCATTCAATCAATAAAATAAAATAGGAAACGGTATAGAAAAACAGCAGCTTTGTAAAGTTAGACTATACATTAATGTCTTTAATGTTTTAAATACTCCAGTAAACAGCTTTATACTAAGTCAAGTTTTAAATTCCGGCTTTTCTCTATCACAGTTTGGAACAGGGAGAAGACAACAACAGACAGGCAGCTCTTTCAGACAAAAGGGTAAGAAAACAGGGAGGGGTACAGAAATGTTCAAAAATGTTTGATCATCAGATTATTATACATCTTTAAAAGTATGCTGTGATTTTTATGAGTTTTATTTGATGAGGATTACTTGGTCAATTAAAAATAGTCGAAAATAATTTTTATAAACTACATTCAAAATCATTACATCTTAAGACATCTTCTAACAGGAAACGTCCTATAGACGTATTGCAGATGAGCAAACACTCTAAAAAATACGTCTGCCAGATGTAAACAAACACATCAAATAGACGTCTCTGTGATGTTCGTGTGCTATCTGGGACGTTCAACCCCCCCAATGTTCAAACCAAATCTACGCCCTTGCTTATCACAGACTTTACCAAAGTACCAAAGATAATCTGAAATACACTCACTGAGCGCCATCTACAGGTGTAATGATTTATCACAGAATTAATCACTAAACCCCTCCGAAGAAATATTGTACATTTCTGTATCAAGACTTTTGTTTAACACAAAACGTTTAGTTTTTAAATGTTTGAGTATTTTGTTCTTTATTTTTACCCAGATGAAAAAGTAAAAACTACTCTTGTATTTACAGTAAGCAGTCATAAATAGAAACAATTAGTTAGTAGACTTACTATAAAATACTGCACAGTAGAAGTATAAATAAACACAGTTTTGTAATTTATATCAAATACCACAGTATACTGCAATTTACAACAGTTCACTACACTGTTAAAATGTATGTCTCCAAAACTTACACAAAACATGTGTAAAAGGAATCATAACACACATTTGTGTTAGTACTGACACATTATGTGTACAATTATTTGTAACTGTTTACAAAGTCACTTAGTGCTTAGGCTACATAAAATACACTGCATGTAGAATTAGTTGCATTTAAAATAAGTTTGAAATAATGTGGTATTTCGTTTTTAAAAAATATTCATGTGTTTCAAACAGTTTGCTCACTCTGATTATCCTTTACTTATGCTTATAATAAAAACTATATTGAATATACAGCAATAGGTCTATCCTTTATTTAGCTTGTACAATAGGAAATATAATGTTATAATCAAATTATAAGGCAGCACTCCGGTACAAAGTTAGTTAAAAATAAGAAGTTATGCGATTTAACTGCCCCTTAAATACACCCGAAACAAAATGAGTCCACTGGTTAACCACTACAGAGACAGCGGCGATTTTGTGAAGGACCTGCCGAGATTATTCTGCGTTGGGCGGGGTACATTAGCGCCGAGTGCCTGGAGCTGCCTGGATCTCACATCTCCGACAACGTTGGAGCTACATTTGAAATAAACGTTATGTTTTATAACCGAGCGCAGATTATAACTTTAAACACATACATTCTCGCCCAAATTGCTGTTAAAACAACACTTCGTGACAGAATAAAAGTAACGTTAATATTTATACCATTATGCAGGTTTACTGCGCTATTGGCGTTAGCGGCTGTCCAGTCCACATAGGTCATGCACTGATTACATTTTACAAGTAGCCTACGAGACAAGTATAGATTAAAACGCATTTTCTTAAATGAATATGTGTAATATTATTATTGTGGACACTTGGCCATATGTTGTTTATTTGTTTAATTGAGCAAAAAAAGATGACAAGACAAGATCGCATATTCTGTTGCTCCTGCGGTATGTGTCCTTCTTTTCCTGGCTACCGCTATTCCAGAGATGTGACCGTCTCCCTCAGGTAAGCAATTACTTTTAAAATTAGTTACAATACGATATTTATAAATATATGTTAATTTAACTTAGTGTAAGAAAGTTACGTGATTATTGTGCAGGAAACTGGCTGTTCATTTTAACCTTTGTTATGGTTAATCTTTTAACAAAATAGTGCCTGTTGCTGAGCTGTCGCCTTTCACACGGTTTTGCAAAACTAACGTTGCGATTCCAGGATTGTTAACAAACATTATTTTATGAAGTCCTACGACACATTGGACTACATGTTGTTACGCATGGCACTTTGAGCACTTTAAAGCCCTAACATATGGTGTCATAAATAGACGCGACATAGGATAACATATCTTTTTTAAATTAGTCGAGTTTATGTCCTGACGTAAAATACGCAACTAGCGTCAGTGGGTCTATTACAAACGACGCCTTTCGAATGTCACGTTAAGTTCAGGGCATGGTGGAACAGTCTGCACCATTTTTCTAGTCCTAGTGGAGACTAACGTTAGTGGCTTTATGGTAAGAGTCGAACCTCGATGCCTGCACCAGGATAAGGATAAAGCACTACGAAATCAACATTCTTGTGGGATTAAATAGTCGCCATTTAATATGTTACATGACTTAATGGCAATGCAGCAAGGGTAATAGTGTAAAGTTTTAGGAAAATTAAGAATACTTTTTATTATGCATATTACCTTGGTCTTAATATTAGTCTTATTTTTCAGCTAATGGAAGAAGAACAAACCACGAATGTCTTCACAAACTGAAAGGAAACATGGAGAAAACTGTTCACAGTCGGAAGTGTTGGAGAACTGATCAAAGTCAACCCAGGCTCCGTAAGAAAGGAATGTTCAACCATTACCTGTAAATCAGTAGTTGTCAAAGTGAACATTGACTTTTTAATGTTTTGTCCATTTATAGTTTCGTTCTAAGGATGCAACCACGACTGGCCTGCTGGCACTGCACGAGGAAAAGGCCCCTACAGAACATCCTGAGAACATGAAGAGACTAAGACGCTGTCCTTTTTATCAAGAAAGTTACTTGCAATATGTCACTCCAAGATACAAAGTTTTATTTTAAATATGTTAGTGTTTGAAACAATTTTGTTGGAAATATGTTGTCTGTTTAATGTTAAATTGATACTGTGAGCCGGTTAACACCAGATAAGTACATTAACTATATTTGTTATTAATCTGAATACAAATGTTAAATTCATTTTAAGTATTTTTATAAATGTGAAATAACATGTTGGTATGTCTGAGGGTGAGCTGAGAATTGTTTTTGCAATTTACATGTTAGAAACCATTTCGGGCTTTGTTCTATTCAACCGTGTTTAACATGTGCTGTATTGAGATTCAATTAATTATTTTATAAATAGTGTTTTAAAATGCATGTAATGTAATTTATGTGTCATGATTCCACCATGTCATTTTTATTCTTGGTCTTGAGGTGGAGTCATGGCATTGCCTTGGGTTTTGTGTGAGAAAGACATGGCTTTGTTTATATTTTGGCTTGCCATGCTCTTTCTCATGTCTCGTCAGTGTTTCCCGCACTTTTGTCTCGATAGCTTTCCCTTAGTGTTTCATTACCCACACCTGCTCCCTATTAATTATCCTGTTTTTGTTCCCCTTGAAATAGTCCTCATGTTTCATTGTCCTGTGCTTGTACGTTTTGTATCTTGTCCCAGTCGTGTCGTGCCTTTCCTTGCCTGTCCTATAGCTGTAGATACCTTCCCTTGCCTTTTTGTGACGTTGTGACGGTGTATCTTAGTTTAGTTTTTGCCCCCTCGTGGGAAGTCTTTGTTTTGATTTATATATTTAGTCCTGCCTGTTTGTGTTTCCCAATCAAGGGTGTTTTGTTTTGATCCTGTTTTGTCTGTTAATGAATCTGTTTAACCCGTTCATCACTGCAGCTGCCTGCAATTGGGTTCCTGAGATTCCAGAACATTATGTTTAAAGTACATGTTTAACAATTGTAGCTACTGTAAACAATTCAACTCACCTATTTTCACATACTTCAAATATTTGTTAAAAGAACAAATAAATAGTATTTTGGACAGTATTCATTAATTGTCTGTTTGATTTCTTAATAAAAAGTTTACAAATTTAGAAATGTAATCATTTGAATCTTTTATATTTAAACTAAACAATAACTCAATAAAACACAGTTGTGTTAAATACACACAAAATATCACATCTATGTGTTTACTAAACCAACATATTTGTGTTACATTTTATAACATGTTCCGTGTCAAATTTAACGCAATAGGTGTTGTCCCTGTGCACACTCAGAACATGTGTAATAAATAACACATGTTGTGTTGTTTTTAACACATTAGTTTTAAGGGTGTATAGTTAATAGAGTATTTTATGTGAAAAGCATGCCTGGCTGTGTAAGATTGTTGACATCTCAGAGATAATTTAATCACTTAAAGATAAATTAGTTACACACAGAAAAGTAATGCAGAGATATCACAAAACCTCAAATTGTATTTGAGTGCCAAATCAGAATCCTATTGAATATCTGTAATAAATAATTAAGGTGAAACATTCATAATGAAAATGTCTCTATTAATAACAATGTTCTCTGTACACAAACCACAACAAAAACCTGCGCAGATCGATCAGTGTATGACATCACAGTAACCAGAGCAACTTTGCTGAGCTCACTGTGTTTGTATTCTTTCATCTCAACACATTAACGTTTATTTGTTTTATGTATTGCAATGGCTGTATGAAAGTAAATGAATGTGTGGGGAAGATGTTATAACTCTTTTACACACTAAGTGTCGCTGTGATCCTCTGTGTTGTTTATTGGTTCACTGAGGCCTTCATTGTTCTGTATCCTGTAACACATTAAAGATCTCTCACTGTAAGTTAAACTCAATGTGTGCATCCTGAATCACATAGAGGGAGACCGGGTGTGTTTGTAACATGAGGAGAGTTGAAACACCACCAGTTCCACCAATCAGGGGTAAGATAGGAGTCATGTGATCATTTCACTGTGTACCCGCCTCCTCCCAGATCCAAATGTATAGTTATCAAGGCTGGAAATACCAATACTTTACAATTTGAGAGAGAAAAACAATATTTTGAGGTAAGAATGTATTTTTTAAACAAACTATATTTTGTTTAAAACTCAAACTATTGCTGACAAAGTAGCTTAACTTACAGTAGATTCAATGCAGCAGGCAAAATGTAATGTTTTATTTACTAAAACATTATGCTAGCACAGCTAGCTAAACCATGACTGACATGGGTGGGGTGTAACACATTAAATGGAACTTTTAAAAGTAACAATGTAAGAAAGATCATCTTAGGAAATAATCAGGGCAAGAAAAATAAAGAGTAGAGAAAGTCTACAGAGAAATGTTTGAGGATTCAGAGAGCTCAGATGATGAAAACTTTGGTGTTGTCTGTATGGAGCCCTTTTCCAACTCAAAGCCAAAGGAATTGTGGGTAAATGTGGTCTTTGGAGTCATATTGAGAAATAAATTACACAAACTTTCACTCACTGATCTACATGTTCTTCATGTTTTGTTAGATCTACACGTTCTTATCAGTTATACACTAGTTGTTGTATTAAATAAAGACATTAGTAGAGACTGTTCATTCAAAATAAAAGCAAGTTTTTCTAGCATATTAATTTAAACAAATATGCAAGAACTGGTGAGTTAAACAAAAAGTGGAGCAGAGTTCTGTTCAGTCTCAAAGAAAGACATTGTTTTGGGTTCTTCAGTTTGATTGTTTTAATAAACATGTTTGTGAAGAATACTGCATGATGTTTCCTATGTTTTTACTTCTTTGACTAACTGTTACAACTTACCCCAGTATGTATTACAACCTAACCCAGTGGTTGTGTAGATTGTAACAAAGGCACTTCATGAATTTGACATAACCTTATAATTTGTGAATTATTCTTGCAGAGGTTTCAATATGTGTCTTTTGTAGTAAACAGATGTGGGTACTTTGAATAAAGTGAAAGTGACCTATTTGTCAGATATGGTGACCTGTGACCGAAATGCGTCCTCCGAATTTAACCATCCAGTGAGTAGTGAACACACATACTGTAAGTTGTTAACACACAGACACCTGGAGGGTAAGTTGACTTGCGGAAGGACACGTCAGTCACTACCTGCTGGCCCTGAGAACTGAACCCATTGATCTTCTGGTTACGACTCTTTAACCGCTAGGCCACAACTGCCCCCGTAAAACCTTTGAGGTCTTCAGCTTGTTAACTATGAGATACAGATGCTGAAGCAAAACGTGTTACAACTATACAGGTCTCCCCTTACTAGATGCTCATTTCTCAGACTTTTTTGGAAAATTCTGGTGGTCAGATACTGTGCATGTCAAGCATTTGTGGAAATGACAGTGACCTGGTATTGTGGATGGTTTCTGGTAATCCATGTCAAGTCTTTAGTCTTCTATTCTTGTCCCAGATGTGGTTTTGGTTCATCTTTTAATATAGCTTTATGAGAGGGGTTTGTGTTTTTTCTTGTTGGTCAGGATATGAAAGTATGAGCTCATCTCTCCTCAACAGGGTTTCAGCTGTCAATCATCTCACAAGCTGCAGGTTCAAATCTACATTCATGAGGTCAGAGTTTCAGAATTCTTCATATGAGAAATAGTTTTACTGATGTTTGCCATTTAAAGAAAGTTTTATTGAAAGATAAATGTGACTCTTTTTCTGTAAAGCTGATGGAAAACAATTGTTGTAAAGTGATTTGCTAAATGGAAAGTTAAACCAACCTCGAAATTGGTGTGAAGTCAGTGATCTGACGTATATTTAGGTTTCTCGTCAGAACACAAAAGTTTAACATAAAACCCAGATGATGTGCAGACAAGATGTTTTGTAGTTGTGAGCGTCTCTTCAGACTGAAAATGCAACAGAAGTTTGATATTCACAGACATGTTCATCTGTGTTTTTTCGACTTTCTCTTCCTGTATCATCTTAGTTATGTATTAACTGAAGTGTAAATGCAGCCTACAGTAGATCAAATATAATGACTTCTGAAAATGTGCTTTTTGTTAACAAAACCTTAATAATAAAATGACAAAATAAAGACCCACTTGGGAGTAACTTAACAAAACAAGGGAGTAGGATAACAAGACAGGACAAAGACCTGTTTTTCACCTGACTGAATGGCGATGAGACTCATTGAGGTTTTGGTTTTCTTTTTTCTTTTAGTTCTGCGTGTGACAAACAGCAGTTGTGCTTAAATCTTTACAAATCTTGTCACTACATCACTGTTATATGTGCAGTTATTGTCAAATAAATGCTTTACTTCATTTCATGCTTTACAAAAATGTCACATTCATAAGATTGTGTAGCCCTTGTGACGTTTCATTTGTAGTTTTTTTTCTAGCATATTGATTTGGTTCATAGTGTAATAGAGGAAGAGTTTGAGCGTTTAACACTCTGTGTTTGTTGAAGTGTGTCATCAGTAGATCAGTATGGAGTTCAGTTCTCTTCTTCTAGTGCTCTGTGAGTATTATCTATTATCTTCTATTGTCTTGTGTTTCACTGCATATGTACGACATCAAGTGGTTTGGTGTTTATGTAGGAGGATAAATATATAATGTTATTCCAAAAACACTACAATTAAGCAACATGAATGTGTTACGCGATTTATTGAATCAATACAATAGTCATGTTTTTTAGTGTAATGATGTTTCACACCAGTCTGAGAGGAGTGTTCTTATATTATCATCTTCTTTCAGCAAAACCACAACGTGTTTTCACTGCTCAAAATTCTCATTGAAAACTTTTTTTTTGCTGTGTATGTAGAATAAAACCAGTTCCCTTTCTGTCGGTCTCTTGACGTTGTGTCGAAATGACGGATGGGGTTCGCTCTTGAGAACCTATCACTTCGACTGTTTTGGAAACAGGCCAATGGAATTGCCGAATAAAATTTGCATGCCGTACTTCGCCCCCGGATTTTTGGGTATAATAGGGAGACGGCGTGCTCAATTCATTCACCCTTTGTCATGAGCCTTCCCCTGTGACTGAACAGCAGATCTACAGATCTTCAAGCAAAAGACTGGGGCAGCCGTTGTGGATCAGTTCTGCCCGCACTGCGGGCGGTTCATGATTCAGACGTTGCGTCACGGGCGGCTGTGTTTCCACGGGACTCAGCCGCCACCTCATCTGCTTTCCGTTCCGCAACAGCAGTGGCTACGGCTCTGCCGGTGATGTGAGGATTACTGTTAGCATGTGCATGCAAGTGCCTAAGGAACTCAGTAAGACCTGGAAATGCCCCTTTTTCGGTGCGTGCACGTCAAACTAGTTCCGCCACCCTTTCTTTCCTCGATGGTGGGGAAGGTAGAGGATACGTCGATGTCCCCCAAGTGGAACGTGTGACTTGGGGGGCTCTAACTAGACTCCCGTCCAAAGCATGTAGGTTGCGACATGTCTGGTGTTGAGCTGCCCCATCTCTCCACGCTATGCCCATCCTGCATGCCAAGGCATTGAAGGAGCTCCAAGAGGGTAAGACTGACTCAGCGCTTATGCAGAAACTCAAGGGCGAACAAGGTGACTGTGCAGGCCCTGGGTCGGACGATGTCCACACTTATGGTTCAAGAGAGAAAAGATAAGCAGTAAAGAAGCAGACAGAGACTACCAAGCATAGTATCCACGACACGGCCGCCCTTTGTCTGTCGAGATCCCGTGCATCGTATGCTTCCCAGCAGCCCTGGTCCTCTTCGATGCCCTCTGGCTCCGGTGCCCCCAACTCAGACGGCCTCCCGGAAAACGTCGAAGAAGAGACCACCACCCCATCAGCAGCCGTGGCGGAAGTAGAAGCGGCCCTCATGTGAAGTCCCCAGGGAGACTGAGAATACATTTGGGCCCCACCCCAGCCATTCCATCGCTGGTTGGTCCATCCGGATTGGGTCCTGTCCCGTCCCAACAGCCCACTTCAAGGAGTTTTCCCTCTCCCTCTGGGTGTATTTCACAGCGCTCTCACCCTCTTCACGATGGTGTTTGGCAACCCGACGTTGCGTCATGGTGAGACACAATGTCAAGTATACTCGGCAGCCCTCAGCACTCTCAAATCGACGGAGTTTGAGGTGCATCGCCAGGCAGATAAGTCAGCAGAGCCAATCTCCTTCCCTGGGGCCTCCCCATGGCGAGGGCTCCGCACTGCTAGCCCACACCGTCACAGTGGCTACGGCAAACGATCCGTCTCAGCCACTTTATCTAATTCGCCAGACCTCCGCCCAAGTTTCGAGGCATCCTCTCAACCTCGATCAGAGGCAGGGATGCTCCCATACTACGGGCAGAGGTCGCCACCCTGTTGGTGAAGGGGATCGAGCCTGTCCCTCTAGCAGAGATCTTCAACGGGTTTTACAGCCTGTACTTCATCATCCCCAAATAAGACGGGGGGTTGCGCCTAGATCTGCGTACCCTGAACTGGCACCTGCACAAGCTGCCTTTCAGGATGCTCACGCAGAAGCGCATCCTGGCATCTATCATATGTCAGGATTGGTTCATGGCAATCGACCTAAAAGACGCTTACTTTTGTGTCTCGATTCTGCCTCGTCATCCTCCCTTTCGGTCTGTCCCTGTCCCCACGAGTCTTTAGATTGTGGACGCCGCTCTCACTCCCCTCAGGGACAGAGGCGTGCGAGTACTAAACTATCTCGACGACAGGCTTATCTTGGCACACTTTCGAGATCTGTTGTGTACACACAGGGACCTTGAGTTCGGGCAGCTAGATCGATTGGGACTACAGGTCAACCGAGAAAAGAGCATACTTTCCCCTAGACAAATCATCCTCTTTCTCGGTATGGAGCTCAACTCTGTCTCCATGACAGCTCGCCTGAGCACAGCACGCGCTCAGTCGGTGGTGAACTGCCTGAATCATTTGAAAACAATTTCTGCCCTGAAACAATTTCGGAGGCTCCTGAGACACATTGCAATCTCGACGAGAGTGATACCCCTTGGGTTGATGCACATGAGACCACTCCAACACTGGCTTCAGAGGCGAATTCCCCGGAGAGCATGGCACGCCGGCAGACAGCGTATGGTCATTATGCGTTTCTGCTGACGCAGCCTAACCCCCTGGTCTTCAATGACCTTTCTACGGACAGGGCTTCCACTTGGGCAGGTTACAAGGCACGTTGTGGTGACGACAGACGCCTCCGTGCAGGGTTGGGGTTCTGTGTGCAACGGGAATGCTGTGTCGGGACAATGGACAGGCCCCCGCCTGCGCTGGCATGTCAATTGCCTAGAGTTGTTGGCTGTGCTACTTGCACTAAAGCACGTGCTGGTCCAGTCGGACAGCACGACTGCCGTAGCATACATCAATCACCAGGGTGGCATACACTCACGGCAGTTAACAAGACTCGCCAGACGACTCCTTCTGTGGAGTCACCAGGTGATCCGCTCCCTGAGAGCCACATACATCCCAGAGTGGAGACTCCACCCCCGCGCAGTCCAGCTTGTTTGGGTGCAGTTCGGTCAGGCTCAGGTAGACCTGTTTGCCTCCCCGGACACCACTCAATGCCCGCTATGGTACTCCCTGTCCGAGGCCCCCCTCGGCACGGATGCTCTACCTCACAGCTGGCTGCGGGACAAGCGGAAGTATGCCTTCCCCCAAGTGAGCCTCATCACACAGACTCTGTGCAAGGTCAGGAAAGAGGAGCATCATGTGCTACCAGTTGCGCCACACTTGCCCAACCAGACTTGGTTCTCAGAGCTTATGCTTCTGACAACAACTCCCCCCTGGCCGATTTCCCTGATGAAGGACCTGCTTTCTCAGGGGAAGATCCTGAGGAGACTCTTAGTGGCCTACCCACTCTATTATTCAGGCTAGGGCCCCGCCCACTAGGTGGCTATACACCTATAAGTGGCACCTCTTCTCTTCCTGGTGCTCTTCTCGCAGAGAAGACCCACCGAGTTGCTCGATCGAGAACATGTTGTCCTTTCTACAAGAGAGACTTGAGACTAACCTCTCCACACTGAAAGTGTATGTAGCTGCAATTACCGCTCATACAACTCAGTTGCTGGAAAGTCTCTGGGACAGCATCTCCTGATCGTCAGGTTCCTAAGGGCCGCGAGAAGCTGGAATCCGCCCCGCCTCGACCTTGACGTGGTCCTGGCGGGCCTAAAGAGGCGCCCCTTCGAGCCTCAGAAACACAGCGCTTCCTCACCTCAAGATGAAGACCGTTCTCTTGATAGCGCTCGCTTCCATCAAGAGGGTAGGGGACCTACAGGCATTCTCCGTGTCCTCTTTTGCCTAGAATTTGGCCCGTCGACTCTCACGTGATCCTGGGACCCTGGTCTGGCTACGTGCCCAGAGTTCCCACCACTCCTTTTCGGGACAAGGTGGTGAACTTGCAGGCGCTCCCCACTGGGGAGGAAGACCCAACCCCATCCGTGTTGTGTCGAGTACGTGCCCCCGGCCTCTACTTGGACCGCACGCAGAGCTTCAGGAGCTCTGATCAGCTCTTTGTCTGTTTTGGAGGTCAGCAGAAGGGGAGAGCGGTCTCCAAACAGAGAGTAGCGCACTGGATTGTGGACGCCGTCACAACGGCGTACCAGTCTCAGGATCGCCCGTGCCCACTGTCAGTGAGAGCTCACTCCACCCGGGGTATAGTCTCCTCGTGGGCACTGGCGCAGGGCGCCTCTCTGCCAGACATCTGCAGAGCTGCAGATTGGGCTATACCCAACATCTTCGCAAGGTTTTAAAACCTCCGCGTTGCACCGGTGTCAGCGCGCGTCTTGCATGGCAACATGTAGAACCGGCAGCCAGTAGGGCGTTTGCCTGCAAAAGCACCTTCCCCCCTTTCCATAGGTGGGTCAATGTGCTACCTAGCCTCCATTCTTTACCCCACGGGCCGAAGAACAGGCATTCCATCCATCACTAAGCAAGCATCTCCTGCGGGCGGGCTGGGCAGAGGAGCCCTGCCCCTTAGGCCGAGTACCAATTGAGTTATCCACACATAGCTCTAACCGGACCTTGTGTTACCAGACGTTGTAACTCCCTCACTCGGGCGGTTCCGCCCCATGTATCCTCATGATTGGTTCCCACCTTGGCAACCCATGACCTCCCCAGATGGACGAGACGTTGTGTCCTTCTTTGCTCAAACATTTGACAATTTCATTGGCCTGTTTCAAAACCAGTCGAAGCGAAAGGTTCTCAAGGGTGAACCCCATCTGTCGGTTCGACACACCGTCTCATTCCCTCCATCAGGGAACTGAGATTACATCCGTAACCAAGACGTTACATCCGTAACCAAGAAGTTTGGGTTATTTTATAAACAGTTACACTATTCTTTCTATTTGTTCTTTACAGTGTTGATTTAAACCATCCACTCCACAGAACCTGCAGGTGAGTCACTTTGTTTCATTTATTACATCGAGTACAATATTTATCATCTGAAAAAGGATGAAATTCAGTAGAGAAATGTAAAAATAAAAAACGATATATTATGTAGCACAAGATTGAGTACCACTGAGTGAATGTCTGTATATGAAATATACACACAGAAATGTATTCTGCTCAGTTTTCACTGTTTTAAATATACTTCTGTCAGGTTCACTATCTTCAAAAAAATGATTGAGAATAATTATACAGTTTAGATTGCCGGTTTTGATCTGTTCTGGGCAAAACTCCCTGCCCATCCATGAGGCAAGCATGATAAGAGCTGATAACCCTTCTTAATATAATATATATTTAAAAAGATATCAGTGCAATTGTGTTTATGTAAATGAAATCACCTAAATATCCTAATTTTACTAAAACCTAGTCCTTAAACCAACCTGTTGATTATGACTGAAGGTATGTTTAGATATAACCTGAGTAATGTTGTCATTTTATATATCTCAGATATCAATGAGTGTCTTCAGACTCCTTCACTGTGTGTTAATGGAGACTGTGTGAATACTGAAGGTAGCTACAGATGTGAGTGTTATTCTGGCTTCAGACTGGAGGGAAACATCTGCAGAGGTACAGTATACAGTGCATGACATTACCATCAGTGATGTTTTACTACATTACACCTTCAACACAACACTGATGTCTTTTACATTTTACACCCATGCAGAGGCTCTGGAAGATGTTTAAGGTTGTGTGTATGTGCGTGTGTGTGTGTGTGTGTGTGTGTCTGTGTGTTTTGTGCGGTTCACCTTGTCTGATTAAGATATAACATTAGCATATCAGTAGTCCAAAGTCAAAGTCTGCTTTATTGTCAATTCTGCTACATGTTCAGTACATATAAATAGAGGATTGAAATGGTGTTACTATCAGACCCATGGTGCATAAAAATAATACTAACACAGAATTAAAATATAAAGAATACAGATTATACATGTATGTCAAATACAACTATTACAAGCAGGGATATAAAAAAAGAATATTGGTAATGGCAGAACAGTGCAATGCAGAGGGCTTTGTGTGTGAGACGTGTTCCATAAATGTCCTGCAGGGGGGGAGAGACACCAATGATCTTCTCAGCTGCTCTCACTATGTGTTGGAGGATCTTGCGGCAGATCGCGTAACAGGCTCAATACCACACAGTGATGCAGCCAGTCAGAAGTCTCTTGATGGTGCCTCTGTAAAAGATGCACATGATGGGAGTTGGGGCTCTGGCTCTTCTCAGTTTGCTGAGGAAGTGGACAAATAGTCCAATCGTGAAGAAATAAGAGCATGTACAAGCATCTCCATTTCTTTTTTCGAAACCATAGATCTAATTTTATCAATGTTCCTGAGATGGAATAAACAGGAATGAACGTCAGACTTAACATGTTTTACGTCTTAGGACGTATTATTGTGATGTGTTTGCCATCCTGTTTTGTTTAGAGAGGGAGTGAGGGCAGTCCATGTTGTTTCTTTATTTTTATTTTATTCATTTTGCATCTTAAACCTTAGATAAATATAGACCAAGATGGCGGCGCGTGAACATCGCGAGGCTCAGCGTCTCTCCAGTTTTAGCAATTATATAGTGTTTTTCTTGCTCATCTCGGGCCTGTTCGTACAGAACAGTTGTGCCTTCACATCGTACACCCGGCAGGAGCTTTTGGATATCGGTTTGCGCATTCCCGGAAGTTATATCAGCAACATTCAACTCGTCCCTGAGATCATCAAAACATCCGATGCTACGCACCCCACACGGCCGGGCGGAAGTGCTCGTCGGCGGCGTCGAGATCGTAAACAAAGGCGGGGAACGCGCGGAGGGCTAAGAGCTAAGCTAAAGCTAACACCACACCGGCTCTCTTTACCCAGCATTTTCCTTGCTAATGTACGATCATTAGTGAACAAAATGGATGAGATTCGACTCCGCATCATCAACAACAAAAGACTTTTAAACTGCAATGTCATAATCTTCACGGAAACATGGCTACACAGCGGCATACCGGACAACGCTATTGAGTTAGCGGGCTACAACACACACCGGGCGGATAGAACGGCAGAGGAATCCGGTAAGACAAGAGGAGGTGGACTGTGCATTTATGTCAATAAAGCTTGGTGCACGAACTCTGTTATTGTCGGGAGACACTGCTCGGCTAACCTTGAGTTTCTCGTGGTTAAATGTAGACCGTTTTATCTGCCACGGGAATTCACTTCCACCATTATAACGGCAGCTTATATTCCACCGGATGCTGATGCCAAGCTTGCTATGAAAGAACTTCATGCAGCCATCAGTAAACAACAGACTGCTCACCCGGAGGCTGCATTTATTGTTGCGGGAGATTTTAATCACTCTAACTTAAAGACAGTGCTCCCTAAATTTCATCAGCATGTTTCCTGCCACACAAGAGGAAACAAAACTTTGGATCATGTCTACACAAACATGGCTGAAGCTTACACCGCGACCCCCCTCCCCCACCTGGGTCAATCTGATCACCTTTCTTTGTTCCTCACCCCCAAGTACTCACCTCTCATTAATCGTGTGAAGCCATCAGTGAAGACCATCAAGGTGTGGCCTGCGGGGGCAGACTTCACACTCCAGGAAAGGTTTCTACACACAGACTGGAGTATGTTTGCTTCTCAGGCAACCAGTGGCTCTCACACGGACATAGACAGCTACACCTCTTCTGTATTGGACTACATCAATACCACCATTGATAGTGTCACAACTCAGAAGCAGATCACCATATACCCTAATCAGAAGCCATGGATGAACAAGGAAGTGCGCCTCCTGTTGAAAGCACGCAACACCGCCTTCAGATCAGGTGATGCACAGGCCTATAGTACTTCCAGGGCAAATCTGAAGAGGGGCATCAGAAAGGCCAAGCACTGCTACAAGTTGAAGCTAGAGGAGCATTTTACCAACTCTGACCCTCGACGCATGTGGCAGGGCATCCAGGCCATTAGTGACTACAAACCCAACCACTCCATCCCCATAGCCACAGATGCTGCCTTTCTGAACGAGCTTAATGACTTTTATGCACGCTTTGAGAGAGACAATAAGGAACCCGCCACCAGGCTCACACCTTTTACTGACCACCCAATCATCACACTTAACTCCACAGATGTTTACACTGCACTAAGCCGGATAAACGCACGTAAGGCTGCTGGCCCTGATGGCATCCCTGGTCGCGTACTCCGGGCATGTGCGGAGCAGCTCGCTGGGGTCTTCACGGATATCTTCAACCTGTCCCTCGCCCAAGCAGTTGTTCCAGCATGTTTCAAATCCACCTCCATTGTTCCCATTCCAAAACATTCCAGCCCTACATGCCTGAACGACTACCGCCCTGTAGCACTCACACCCATTGTTATGAAGTGCTTCGAGCGGCTGGTCTTGTCACACCTAAAAGACTCTCTACCATCCACACTGGACCCATACCAATTTGCCTACCGCAGCAATAGGAGCGTAGATGATGCAGTGTCAATGGCGCTGCACTCCGTGCTCACACATCTGGATAATAAGGACACTTATGCACGCATGCTGTTTGTAGACTTCAGCTCTGCATTCAATACCGTCATCCCTTCCAAGCTAATCATCAAACTTGGAAACCTAGGCATTAACAATTCAACCTGCAACTGGATTATGGATTTCTTGACGAACAGGCCTCAGCTTGTTAGGTTAGGCCACATCTGCTCCACCACCATCACCCTCAACACTGGTGTACCACAGGGCTGCGTACTGAGCCCCTTTCTCTACTCCCTTTTCACACTCGACTGCAGGCCTGTGAATGGATCTAACTCCTTCATCAAGTTCGCAGACGATACAACAGTGATTGGTCTCATCAGCAACAACGATGAGACTGCTTACAGGGAGGAGGTACGGCACCTGGCCACATGGTGCTCAGACAACAACCTGCTCCTTAACACCTCCAAGACAAAGGAGATCATCGTGGACTTCAGGAAGGCGAAAGGAGGCACACACGACCCCATCCACATTAACGGGATGGCTGTTGAACGTGTTTCCAGTTTTAAGTTCCTGGGGACCCATATTTCGGAGGACCTGTCCTGGACCACCAACACCTCATGCCTGGTCAAGAAGGCTCACCAGCGTCTCTTCTTTCTGAGGACACTGAAGAAGAACCAACTTTCTTCAACTATCCTGGTGAACTTCTATCGCTGCACGATAGAGAGCATCCTGACCAACTGTGTCACAGTCTGGTACGGGAACTGTTCTGTTGCTGAGCGCAAGGCACTGCAGCGGGTGGTGAAAACAGCCCAGCGCATCACAGGGACTACACTCCCTTCCATTGAGGACATCCAGGGGAAACGCTGTCTGCGTCGAGCTCGCAGCATTCTCAAGGACTCCTCTCACCCCGCTCATAGACTGTTTACTCTCCTGCCTTCCGGTAGGCGCTTCAGGTGCCTCCGGACAAGAACCAGCAGACTAGGAAACAGCTTTTTTCCCAGAGCTGTTTCATTATTGAACTCTGCTCCCCACTGATTCCACTAACCCTCATAACTTTTACTTTAATGCTGCTACTACATTGTTTACATTGCATAACAGGGCTGCATCCATGACTGAACTGTACACACCAGTACTTCATGTTATCTGCTCTACCGGACTGTTTACACACACATAGCATCATTTCCACTCTATACTGCTCACTTGCACACCAGGAATATTACACTGAATGCTCATTTGCACTAATAAACAACTTCCATAACTGAATTAACTCATCTACTGCACTGTAACTCATCTATTGCATTTATTGCATAACTAACTGCATCTACTCATCTATTGCACTGTAACTTCAATAACTGCATTAACTCATCTACTGCACTGTAACCTTAATAACCGCATTAACGCATATACTGCACTGTAACTTCAATAACTGCACTAACTCATCTAATACACTGTAACTGTATTATCTGCATCTACTCATGTATTGCACTATAACTTCAACAACTGCATTAACTCATCTACTGCACTGTAACTTTAATAGCTAATGTCTGTAACTAATGCACACTCAAGTCACTTGCACTATTGTATTGTCTATATTGTTATCTGTTCATAACCACCTGTACATTAATGCTCACAGTATATAGCCTTCTGTATATATTGTTCATAGTACATACCGACTGTCATATTTTCTTACAACATTTGTATAGTATTTTCCTAATATTGTATTCTGTATTTATTCACACTGTATATCTGCACTTGCTAATTGCACTTCTGGTTAGACCTAAACTACATTTCGTTACACTGTACTTGTATATGTGTAATGACAATAAAGTTGAATCTAATCTAGATACCCCCTTTTTTGTTATTTTAGGCCATAGTTTCTCCTGAAGAGATGCTTCCTTGAATTATTCTGTGTTTAATAAAGTGTGTGAATAAAAACCGTTTTGTTTGCTTCTAAGTTAAATGTTGTGTTTTCACTCTGTCACAGAGGAACAGAACTGCGTCTCCATTTTATTCCTTATTTATTTATAACTTTGCTACAACCCCTCTGCCGCCCATAGACAGAGAGGGGAACGTGACGCACGGCTGTTGAAACACATTCATCTATTAAAAATAAAACCTACATTTTCTTTCACTAGATGTTAAACCACCAATAACTTACCTAATCTTAGAGGTAATGTTGTCTGGGCCCATTAAAGTTGAAGGGTCATAAAAGAGTGTGGCCCCTGGGGTCAGTGAATCCTCATGTCTCATGGTGCTGAGCTCAAGAAAAGACCACGACAGGATACGAAGTAAAAACTAAAGGAATCCTCATCACAGACTTTACCAAAGATAATCTGAAAGATACTCAGTGAGTGCTATCTACAGGTGTAATGATGTATCACTGAATTATTCACTAAACCCTTTTGAAGAAATACTGTATATTTGGTATGATGGCATGTCATTCACTACTGGCCCTGAGAATCGAACCAGTGATCATCTGGTTACAAGTCCGACTCTTTAACCACTAGGCCACATCTGCCCCTGTAAAACCTTTGAGCTCTCCAGCTTGAAAACTCTTTGAGATACAGAGGCTGAAGCAAAAAGTGTCACAACCGAACCCGGTCTACCCCTACTAGATGCTCATTTCTCAGACTTTTTTTTGTAAATTCTGGTGGTCAGATACTGTTCTCATCAAGCATCTGTGGAAAAGTCAGTGACATGGTATTGTGGATGGTTTCTGATTACACATGTCAAGTCTTTAGTCGTTTTTTGTCCTAGATATGGTTTTGGTTCCTCTTTTGATATAGCTCTATGAGATGGGTTTGTCTTTTTTCTTGTCTGGCAGAATATTTCTCATCTCTTAATAGTCCGCATGGTTTCAGCTGTCAATCATCTCACAAGCTGCAGGTTAAAATCTACTTTCCTGAGGTTAGAGTTTCAGAATTATTATTATGAGAAATAGTTTTACTGATGATTGACATTTTAAGAAAGTTTTATTGAAAGATAAATGTGTGACTCTTATTCTGTAAAGCTGATAGAAAACAATGCTGGTAAAGAGCTATGCAAATTAAAACATGATAATGGTGTTAAACCAGCAATCAGATATATTTTTAGGTTTCTTGTCACAATGCAGAAGTTTAGCATAAAGCACGGATGATGTGCAGATGAGATGTGTTAACTTCTAGTTGTGAGCTCTTCACAGTTTGATTTTCCTACGGATGTTCATCTGTGTGTTTCTTCTACTTCCTCTTTCTGTGTCATTGCCTCTTAGTTATGTATTAAATGCAGCCAAGATTTTTATTTTTCTAACATTGTTGTAGAAATTCATGTGTGTCATTTTGACGTTTCATTTTTAGCCTACACTTTTTCTAGCACATTGATGTGGTTCATGGTGTTATTGAGGAAGTGTTTGAGTGTTTAACACAGTGTGTTTGTTGAAGTGTGTCATCAGTAGATCAGTATGGAGTTCAGGACTCTTCTTCTAGTGCTCTGTGAGTATTATCTTCTTATTTCTGTGTATTTCACTGATCATCACTTATTGTCACATTTATATAAAGCATCTATAATATATGAGATAAAGACATCAGTAAGAGTTCAGAGTGTTTTGTGTGTGAGTGTGCGTGTCCATCTATCTTTATGACCGATTTAAGTTTTAGACACGTGGTGTGAGGACAATGAGAGTAAAGTAAGGACATTTTGGCTGGTCCTCACTTTCTGAGAACCCTTGAATGGGCTGTTTGAGGTTCAAAACTTGGTTTATATCGTTTATGTTATAAATAAGTTTAGGTCAAGTTTAGGGTAAACTTCAGGCACTTAGTTCTGATGGTGCGTGCGTCAGAAAAGCATCTGTTGTGTTGTAGGTGAATGAGAGAGACTGGTGTGTTACTTCAGTGTGATGATGTTTTTATTTTTCTTCATTCATGCTGTGCATCAAACATCATATTTATACATGTTTAGAATGTCTGTAATGCACTACCACAAGTGTACATGACAGAAAACAGCCAGTGTACTTTATAGGTAAAACATCCTTAAACAGCAGATGTTGCACAATTCTAAGAAGTGAGATGAGAAAAATCACACATCAACTAAAGAGGAAGAAAAGAGTTTCAAGCGTTTCAAAATTTTCTTTAGCAAAATTAGAATTCACGTCTCATAACTAGTTTGGCGGGTTTAGTGGTTTAAGTGTAGTTGCACACATCTAAATGAAAGAGTGCAGATATATGAGGGTTCCTTGTTGCATACATTATGACCAAATAAATTGACCATGAACTAAAAATAGACATTATGACTGATCAGTGGTGAAAAGACACCAATCGAGACAAATACTGCCAGAGCTCAGAGACAAATACAGTCAAAGTCAAAACTACAAATAGAACTGGTGTATAAGTGCAACAGCAAGTGATGTGCAGGGGTGAACAAAACAAACAACCAGATAAACCTTTGTTGAGCAAATCCTCTTTATCATCATGCATTTTTCTATTTTTCTACAAGTCTATTTGGCTTCATATTTCATAGATTATTTCTACTTTCTCAAAATTGACTTGCATATGGTGGCCATGTTGGATTAAGCGAGTATGTAGCGAGTGTGGGCATCTATACTTCACTTCCTGTTCACATCTGCACACACAGACTCACACAGTGATAAATACACTGACAAGTGCAGACTGAAATGGTAAATATATAATGTTATTCATACAACATTAGGAAAAAGCAACGTGAATATGAGACGTGATGACAGTATTGAATCAATACAATATTCATGTTTATTAGTGTAATGATGTTTCATACCAGTGGAAATAGTGGGACATTAGGACCCAGGGGACGTCACCTCCGAGCGCTTAATTGCTCAGCTGGCTATTTAAAGAAACGTAGTTAGAGCCACAAGTAAGACTGTTGTTCCAGCATAGCGTGTCGGTACATTGTGGGGAATGAAAGCTCCAGGATTGTGGGTCCAAACTAGTGCTGTTGTCGTTGCTTGAGGTTGGAGATTGGCCAGTGGACAAATCTGTTGCTTTGGGTAAACCGTTGCAGGTACCAAGTTAGATTATTAAGTGTTATGTTGTGAATGATTATAAACGCTTGGTATATTGAATCTGTATCTTCTGTCACAGTAACGCAGTGTGAGATTGCGGTGAAGACACACGGTGCAAACATCTGTTTGCTACACAGGGAACGGGTCCAGTCACTGTTTTTCCTAGTCATTTTTTTTAGCTATACCAACTGCTTACCATAATTTAACCTACCGATTGCTTAGGGCCAGAGGAGAGAGAGGGAGGAGGTTTGTGTTTTACAATGTTTGTTTGTTTTGAGTTCTTTTATAAGCTTATGTATACTCTGTGGGGTTCTCTTATTTGAAATATTTATTGGGTAACGTGTAGTTTTCCAAGGAGACAAATGCCTGCAGTGGTGTGCGTGTGAAGTGCAGGAGGGGAGAAATTGTTGTATTTCACGGATACCATATTTAACTGTGTTGTTTTACCTGTGTATTCATTCATTAAGAGTGACGTGTGGTGTGCTTTGAATCCTAACACGTCTCTGGAGGAAAACTCTGTACACACCTGTAACCATTTGGTGTTTTGATTTGGGGAAGTTTCATGGAGTATAACAGTTGTCTTTTTAAATTGTTTATATGATTGAAATATTGTGAAATAAATAAATGTATATTTTTGACACACCAGTTTCCATCTGCGTCCTTTAATTAGGGTGGCTTGTGTGAAACCAGATATATTCCAGTAAAAGTACTGGTGGCCACACCAGTCTGATGAGATGTGTTGACCTGAAGATTTTCTGTCATATTGATGATAAAACACTTTCCTCTTTAAAAAAAGCACAGATTTGCTAGCCAAAATTCTCTGACATTACGACCGGAAGGAAAGATGCCCACTGGGGTCCCGAACTAGTCTGTTACTTTTGTATTTGTGTCACAAGAATCTGTAATCTTTTCATAAACCGTTAAATGGCTGTTTTCAGTCATTCAGATTCAGATGATTGGACAACAATCTGGAAAAATCGAGAAGTCCTTTGTGTTGTTCTATATTTTTATTTTCCTGGCTGATGAAGATGTTTGACTTTATACTGACATCTGTGCGGCTGCAGTGTCACACAACAGCAGAAGTTGTTGATTATTTTTGTCATTGTAGCAAAAATCTATTTACCTGCTCATGTCTCTCAACATGGTGATTTTAGGAAGGATCTTCAGCTCTGTGTGTAAAATAAAATCACTTTTTTTATTTTGTATCAGTTTCATGTTTAATCTGTTACAAGTTTTTTTCTCTTTTTTTCTTCACAGTGCTGAGTTCAGCTATCAACTCTGAAGAAACTGATGGTGAGTCACTTTGCCTCATTTATCACATCACAAAGAATATTTATAATCTGAGATAGTGGATATTCAACAGAGAAATATGAAAATGATCTAATGTGTAGCACAAGATTGACCACCATTAGAGAAATCATTCATAAATCCATTCTCATATAGCCTACATTAATGCTTTCAATTGAAGGGGGAAGAACGATCATAAAAAATCTGCAATTCAGTTTTCCATGTTTTAAATACACTTTTAGAGCCGAATTGCAAAGAAAGGGGAAATTTTTCCCTCCCCTTATTCATATTAATAAATATTTTTAAATAAGAAAAAACAATTAACATTATATACTGATTTAAGGCTGGAATACACAAGACTTTTGCGAAGCCGTGGGTTGTTTTTTTTGGGCTACTTTCATAATGTACTGCTGCCGCCTAAATTTTTATTTATATTCTAAGGATGAATTTTAATTTATGAGTTTCTCAATGTGTATTCATTCTCCGAACGAATATCTGGCAACTCCAGGACCTGACACGTCCTCAAAAGTGTGGAGGAGGGCGGGAGCTCAGCTCAAGCAAAGAGGAAAATATAGCGGTGGTATTAGACAATGCATCCGAATTATGCTTTTAACAATTTTTCGTAAGGTGCATGTCACGTATGGAGGACCAGAAGAGTCGTGTGTGAAGTAATAAAGTATTTTATTGTTTTATAACTAATTCTGCAATAAAAATGGGCATTAATCCAATTTATTTATAATTTCATTTATTCAAATATAAATAGGCACAATGATGAAGTCATTTATTATGTGTTGTTTTAATGGGCAATAAAAACCGTGATTGTATAAATAATTAATAAATGAAATAAAAATCCATCAATAAATACTTCAAATTAAAAAGGGACTTAAAAAAAACATAAAACAATAAATAAGTACATAATTTCATAGTGAATTAATGAATTCCTTTATAAATAGTGGAATCTAATACTAACAGAGTCCGCGTGAATCCATAAGCATTTGGCCCATAAGCACTATAACTTCTGTCACTTTAACTGAGCGCAAGCAGCGCATCATAAATAGACTCGGCGCCAAAATGACCGCAGCACTGCTGCGTCCACGTTCAGTGTGAATGTTCTAACCTCTTCTAACAATAAGTTTCCTTTACTATGATCTCTGTTAGATAAAAAGCAGGTGCTGATGACACGCTGGTTATACGTGCAGTGAACAAGACTATTCTCTCTTCTCCATTGCTCATCTGACCACTGAACATGACTACAAGGAACTAGTCAATCAGAGAGCTTGTAACATGTCTCTTCATAGCTAATCTGCATTGTTTAACCTCGTTTTACCAATGCAAGATCCCAAAGTGTGAGGGAAATGCTAAATAGAGATGCCAAAAGGAAAAACTAAATGACTAAACTCATCGAATAGTAATTCAGAAAAGGAAAGGCAGCAGGGAAATGGAAATGCAAATGGTAAAAGAAATGATCTTTTAAATGACTGATTAAAACTGGTATTCCAGGTTTAATTTGTAAATCCAATTATTTATTCCCCTTTTTAAATCGCATTTTCAAATACATTTTGAAATTACACTATTTATAAAGGAATTCATTAATGCACTTTCGTGTTTTGTTGTTTTTTAAAGTCCCTTTTTAATTTAAAGTATTTATTGATGGATTAATATTTAATTTATTAATTATTTTTACAATCATGCTTTTTATTGCCCATTAAAACAATAAATATCAAATAATGAATGACTTCATCATTTCGCCTATTTACATTTGAATAAGATAATGAAGTTAAAAACAAATGGATTAATGCCTATTTTTATTGTTGAATTATTGATTAAACAATGAAATACTTTATTACTTTACACACGACTCTTCTTGTCCTTCAGGGTTACGTTGCATAATGAAAGAAATCACTTTTGAGTGTACAACAGTTGATTCTTCCGGCTGCCAAATACCACGTTTGAGCAGCGCTATACACAGTATATAACAAATAAAACGGTGAGGTGCTTGTACACATTATACATTATTCAAAGCATTTAATCGTCTTATTTCTTAAGCAAGTTTTTGCATGTCTTACGAAGAGAAAACACGTTTCTCACCCAATTCCGTGCGTGGCCTCGAGCAAACATGGGATCTTTTTTAAAGAGACACTCCACCCAAAAATGAATTCTGTTATGAATTACTCACCCTCTAGTTGTTCAAAACCTGTATACATTTCTTTTTTCGGTTGAACACAAAGATATTTGGTAGAATGTTAGCTACTGGAAATTCTTTGGCATCATTGACTACAATAGCAGAAAAAAATTAAATGGTACTCAAAGGTGACGCAGAATTGTTTTCTCTCCTAAATCCCCCAAAACATCTTTTGTGTTCAACAGAACAAAAACATTCATACAATACCTTGGAAACCACTCAGATAAGTAAATATAGCAATAAAATGTCTTTTGGCTGTTGCTAACTTTGATTTGACACCGGAAAAAAAATTGGGCTAGTTTTCATTCCCTTTGGGTGGGTTTTTGAGGAGTCATTGGATTGGGCTGGAAATATTTCTTGGACCTGGCAACCCTCATTCCAGCCTTAAGTTTACTAATGATTTATCAATCAGATCAACAAGATCTTTTACCATCATTGATTCAGATACAAAGAAATCTCCAGGTGAGTGTGTTTATCATTATTTGGGCTCTTACAATAAAACTCATAGAGGATCTAATGCCAGTTTGAATGATGCACAGGACAGCAAATGAAAGTTTATCATCTGCATGTGTATTTAAACCTTGTCAAATGAATTATTTAAGTGCAATGTGAAAGAGATCTCAGTTCAGCACATGCACACTGTAAGAGTTTTGTGTGAGCGACACGCATCTAAAGTATACAAGCCACTCTGACAGTGCGTACATGACAGCCACGCGCAGAGGGGGGGGGCGGAGTGTGTCTTTTTTGCCCCTTAATGGCGAAAGTGCCCATTTGTTGAGGCAAAAAAAAAATGTTTTGTAATTAAAGGCCCTTTTGTGAAGGCCGGCCCAATCTAACTACTAGTAAAATTAATTAATAAAAATGTAACCCCACATAAAATGATCCACGTGATGACCTTTGACCTGACTACCTCATCTGGAACGGACCCTCAGGTTCAGACGCCTTCACTAGTTTAGCGTATATTCCAGGATAAAAATCGTTCTCGGCTGTAGCTTTCAGCAGTGCGATGTGCTTGTATTATTTATATTATTATAATTAGTAGTATTTGACAAGAACGCCGAGAAGAGAGCATGCGCAGCTTTTGTGTGTGTTGTCTGCCCTGAACTGAAGTGACGTTAGCTGCAGCTAATGTTACATCTAACGTTTCACACATTTAGGGGAGAAAAGTTTAACAGGCGTCGAGGGGTCTGGTCTTTGTTATTTGACTAAAACTTTTAATACTTTGGAAGTATTATTATTACAGTATTTACGGTAGAGTGCCTTCAAAACCGTTATGAAAATTCTTGTTAAACAGGCTTATTCTTGTTTCTCATCCTCCGAATTATACTTCGAAATGTTGTTCTTATCATTATCATTAAAAAAAATGAATAAATTCAGAAGAGGGTTAGAACAGAATTATTTTTTAATATGACAAAACTATATTTTCTACAGCAGTAAAGACAGCAGCTGCAGCAGCAACATACCCAGCAGCCTCCTCAACATCAGCTGCTCCTTGTTAGTTATGTCAGCCCACTGTGTCTTAAAGCATATCGCCATCAATCTTACAATACAATATGTTATGATACAGTGGACACGTTTATTTTGTCCTACAAAGTTTACTATAACAGCTGTTGTTCTGTACAACCGAGAGGAAACCTTAAACGGATAGTTCACCTAAAAATAAAAAATGATGTCATGATTTACCCTCAGATTGTTTCAAACCTGAATACATTTCTTTGTTCTGCTAATCACAAAGGAAGAATGTCAGAATGACATTCTTCCAAATTCAACAGAACAAAAACAGTTTTTATTTTTCATTTTCATTTTTTGGGTTTCACATTATCCATTTAAGGTTTGGACAATTTAATTCACTCCAGTTTCTAATCCAAGACTTATTAAAAGTTGCAGATAAAATATTTTTTAACTTTTACACATTGGAATGGTCTTTTCTGTTTCTTTTTCAAAACTGCATCATGGCATTTGCTGCTGTATCAATACAGAAGCATTAATATTGATACATGTATCAGCAAGGAATTCATCACGATATACAGTATTGATGTTTTCAGCACAGCCCTATTTAAAGCCTTGTTCCATCTGCCCCTTTTATACTTTGAGCAGCTGCCTCTTTAAATGTCTCTGCACGGCCCTGGTGTGCGACACACATCTAAAGTGCACAAGCCACTCTGACACATCACAGTTAAGCAGAAAGAGTGATTTTTACTCCCATGATAAACACAAATCAGATTTCTTCATATGACACTGCAAGCCAGTTGTAGTTTAAGAGGATAAATCTGATAAAGAGTTTTGTGATCAGTCAATCAGTGTTTGTATAGAATATTCCAGACATGATTTGACTTTAATTTTAGTTTCAATTGTTTGTCATTGTACAGAAAGACCAAAAGCTCGAGTGTCTGTTCGACCTGATGAACATGTGTCATTAATGGAGGAGGAGACAGTAGCTGTCAGTGTAGAAACATAAAATGTACAGTAGTGTTCTCTATTTTAAATGAAAGTAATTCTGTCACACTGGGAAGAAGAACATAGTAATAAATAAAATAAAACCGCAAATCAAATCAAAATACTGTAGTTTCCATTTACATCATTATATATTGAAATGAACAATTTATTGATGCTAAATAAGCATTAAAGACTTCAAGGTTATCTTTCAAATGTTTTTAAAGGCTTTTCATAGACAGGGTGACATATAAAGTACTGGAGCTTTTAAAAAACACTTAACACATAATTACCATTTACAACACAAATATTGACTAATATACCGTTGCTTTTGATAAATCAGCATCCAGGACTGGAACGTCCCATTTCATAAGATTTTTTGTGTCTTTTAAAGCCCTATGAGTAACTATTACATTATCTTTACAGTTTTACCCAGAGCTACAGTGAGAGTTACACCAGACACATCTGTGTTCACTGGAGAGACAGTCACTCTGAAGTGTGAGATAGAAACACAATACAGATCATTAGATTGGAGATATCTGTGGTATAAAGACAGAACTGAAGTTTCTAATACTCATCCTTACACTGTGAACACAAACACTCTCACTATCAGTTCAGTAACTCAATTTGATCAGAGTCAGTACTGGTGTAAAACAGAGAGATATGGACGACCACAAACTTCACAAACAAGCTCTGCTGTTGATCTCAAAGTAAAGAGTGAGTTTAATATTAATGTCTGTAAAATTGGAGAATAATGACAAAAACATCTTGAATGTGTTAATTATCAAAAACATTATGTCGATGGTCATGTTGTATTAATATTTGTATCAACCTGATTTTCTTCTTTCCTCAGCTTTACCCAGAGCTACAGTGAGAGTAACACCAGACACATCTGTGTTCACTGGAGAGACAGTCACTCTGGAGTGTGAGATAGAATATCAATACAGATCATTAGATTGGAGATATCTGTGGTATAAAGACAGAACTGAAGTTTCTAATACTCATCCTTACACTGTAAACACAAACACTCTCACTATCAGTTCAGTAACTCAATCTGATCAGAGTCAGTTCAGGTGTGATACAGAGATACATGATCGACCACAAACTTCATCAAGATCATCTGTTGATCTCACAGTAAAGGGTGAGTTTAAGATCAATGTCTGTAAAATTGGAGAATAATGACAAAAACATCTTGAATGTGTTAATTATCAAAAACATTATTCCAATGGTCATGTTGTATTAATATTTGTATCAACCTGATTTTCTTCTTTCCTCAGCTTTACCCAGAGCTACAGTGAGAGTAACACCAGACACATCTGTGTTCACTGGAGAGACAGTCACTCTGGAGTGTGAGATAGAAGATCAATACAGATCATTAGATTGGAGATATGTGTGGTATAAAGACAGAACTGAAGTTTACAATACTCATCCTTACACTGTAAACACAAACACTCTTACTATCAGTTCAGCATCTGATCAGAATCAGTTCTGGTGTAGAGGAGAGAGAGCTGGACGCCCCTCATCCTCACAGGACAGTGATCATGTGACTCTCTCTGTTAATGGTCAGTCGTGTCATTGTGTGCCTCTAATATTCAACTAAATATTGTCACTTTATTTGACAGAATGAGTGTGTAATGCAATTATTTGTTAACCTTCATCACTATTTTTTTACTTTGACAATTACAGTAAATTGAGCTTTTCTTAATAACTTGTAATAAAATGTATAAATTATCTTTCAGAATTTTTTTATGACAAATTGCATTTCATGAAACTGACTTTCTGTAATCAAAGATTCACAAACTTATTTTCTTCTTTCCTCAGTTTTACCCAGAGCTACAGTGAGAGTAACACCAGACACATCTGTGTTTACTGGAGAGACAGTCACTCTGAAGTGTGAGATAGAAGAACAATACAGATCATTATACTGGAGATATCTGTGGTATAAAGGCAGTACTGCAGTTTCGAAGACTCATCCTTACACTGTAAACACAAACACTCTCACTATCAGTTCAGTAACTCAATCTGATCAGAGTCAGTTCTGGTGTGATACAGAGATACATGATCGACCACAAACTTCATCAAGCTCATCTGTTTATCTCACAGTAAAGGGTGAGTTTAAGATCAATATCTGTAAAATTAGAGAATAATGACGAGAACATCTTGAATGTGTTGATTATCAAAAACATTATTCCAATGGTCATGTTGTATTGAAGGGGTGATTTCATGAAATACAGACTTTTCAAATGTTTAAATGCTAAAATCGGGTCTCTTGTGCATCTGCCAACTCAGAAAATGTGAAAAAGGACAAATGATAAACTTTATGTGAGCATATCTCTGCAAGCCTGTGAGAAAATGAGTGCTTCAGAAATCGCTCTTTTAATGACGTAAGCAGCCGTTCTTATTATAATATTTCCGGCCCTTGTTCTGAACGTGTGCTGCCGCCATTGTTGTTTTCACATGTGTGTTGTTCCAACATTATGGCTAAAGTAGCAAAACATACGAACTGTTCTGTTGTTGACTGCACAGACCAACACAGAACAATGTTTTCACTCTCACGGGAGACAAGATAGCGATGGATTTATTTAGTTATTAATGGAAATCATCCACACTGAACTAGGCAAAGCTGCAAATAAAGACATTGTAAGTATCTGTATTTTTGAAGTAAGACCCCAGGGTCCTGCGGCGACTTACAAGTAGATAAAATGTCACTGTGACACGTTTGTCCGTTTATATTAGAAAGCAATGTCTGTGGCTTGTAAACATGCGACGGGATTTTCCTGTGTAACGTTGATTTGACTTAGAGAAATAGCGATGCTTTCGTCTCGAGTATCTTCAGATCAGGGGCCCGTTTCAGAAAGCAGGGTAAGTGCAAACTCAGAGTAAGTCAACCCCAGAAAACGGAATACTCAGGGTTTTTGGTTTCAGAAAGTGAGGTATGTCAAACCCGCGACCGCAGGGTAAGTCAAGCCCATTTCACAAATCGAGGTATGTTATACTCCGAGTGAGTAACCAGAGTAACACACTCCGTGAACCTAACCTGGTCGGGAGCAGGTTTTATTTCATAAACACAGGGTTTGTTACAATCTCCGCCCCCTTTTCGAAGCGTTGTTTATTGATTCATCTTGCTAATCGCGCTCAATTTAGTCACACAGATGTAAGGGTTAGGACATTAGGACCCAGGGGACGTCACCTCCGAGCGCTTAATTGCTCAGCTGGCTATTTAAAGAGACGTAGTTAGAGCGACAAGCAAGACTGTTGTTCCAGCATAGCGTGTCGGTACATTGCGGGGAATGAAAGCACCAGGATTGTGGGTCCAAACTAGTGCTGTTGTCGTTGCTTGAGGTTGGAGATTGGCCAGTGGCCAGTGGACAAATCTGTTGCTTTGGGTAAACCGTTGCAGGTACCAAGTTAGATTATTAAGTGTTATGTTGTGAATGATTATAAACGCTTGGTATATTCATTCTGTATCTTCTGTCACAGTAACGCAGTGTGAGATTGCGGTGAAGACACACGGTGCAAACATCTGTTTGCTATTCAGGGAACGTGTCCAGTCACTGTTTTTCCTAATCATTTTTTTAGCTATACCAACTGCTTACCATAATTTAACCTACCGATTGCTGAGCGCCTTAGGGCCATGTGAGAGAGAGAGAGGGGGGTTGTGTTTTACAAATGTATGTTTTTTTTAGTTCTTTTTATAATATGTATACTCTGTGGGGTTCTCTTATTTAAAATATTTATTTGGTAATGTGTAGTTTTCCAAGGAGACAAATGCCTGCAGTGGTGTGCGTGTGAAGTGCAGGAGGGGAGAAATTGTTGTAATTCACGGACACTATATTTAACTGTGTTGTTTTACCTGTGTATTCATTCATTAAGAGTGACGTGTGGTGTGCTTTGAATCCTAACACGTCTCTGGAGGAAAACTCTGTACACATCTGTAACCATTTGGTGTTTTGATTTAGGGAAGGAGAGGGAGAGAGGGAGAGAGGGAGAGAGAGAGGGAGAGAGGGAGAGAGGGAGAGAGAGAGAGAGAGAGAGCGGGAGCGTCAAATATAATTTCTATTTTCACAGTTTCAACAAAATAAATATAAAAGTGATTGACATATAAACTTGCGCATTAACAAGTGATTTTTTTTTCTAAATATGTGCTCATATTCACCGTACGCTTGTAACAGTACCTTCAATTCGATGTGAACACGTGCTTTTGTCACGTGCCGTTGCCATGGTGAATCGTGCTATCTTCACTCAATTGATGATGGCTTTTCATCGCCATGCTGCACGCGCATAACCTAGAGTGAACTAACTCAGGGTTGATTGAACTAACTCAAATCAGCTGGTTTGAAACTGAAAACTCAGAGTATCGATTCTCTGAGTAAATCAACTCAGAGTTCAGATTTTAACTCTGTGTTGGTTGAACTTCCTTATTGAAACGGGCCCCAGAAAACTGAGTGTATGGTTTGTAAACACGCGACGCGGTTCACTCTCCAAAAAGCGGTCGTGACCGGACCATCAGGGACCGGAGGGGCTTCGCAAATGCCCCCTGGAGAAACAGATGTGCTTATTGAAAACAATGTGTTTGGTTTTCAAAGACGAGACCTTGTTTCTCGTTTGCTTTATGTGACCATATTTTATTGATTTGTTGCTGGAAGCACAGGCTCACAGCCCTGACTGTGTTATCTGCTGAAAAGGGGGCGGAGACTAGCAGCTCACTTGCACTTAAAGAGACACACGCCAAAACAGTGCGTTTCTCCTCACATGTTTTTTGAGCTGAAACTTAACAGAAACATTATTTGGACCCCTATGATTTATATTGAGTTTGTGTAAAACTAGAAAAAGATCACCCCTTTAATATTTGTGTCAATCTGATTTTCTTCTTTCTTCAGTTTTACCCAGAGTTACAGTGAGAGTAACACCAGACACATCTGTGTTCACTGGAGAGAAAGTCACTCTGAAGTGTGAGATAGAAACACAATACAGATCATTATACTGGAGATATCTGTGGTATAAAGGCAGTACTGAAGTTTCTAATACTCATCCTTACACTGTAAACACAAACACTCTCACTATCAGATCAGTTACTCAATCTGATCAGAGTCAGTACTGGTGTAAAACAGAGAGATATGGACGACCACAAACTTCATCAAGATCATCTGTTGATCTCACAGTAAAGGGTGAGTTTAAGATCAATGTCTGTAAAATTAGAGAATAAAGACAAGAACATCTTGAATGTGTTGATTATCAAAAACATTATCTCGATGGTCATTCTGTATTAATATTTGTATCAACCTGATTTTCTTCTTTCCTCAGATTTACCCAGAGCTACAGTGAGAGTAACACCAGACACATCTGTGTTCACTGGAGAGACAGTAACTCTGAAGTGTGAGATAGAATATCAATACAGATCATTAGATTGGAGATATCTGTGGTATAAAGACAGAACTGAAGTTTCTAAGACTCGTCGTTACACTGTAAACACAAACACTCTCACTATCAGATCAGTTGCTCAATCTGATCAGAGAAAGTACTGGTGTAGAGGAGAGCTACGTGGACGACCACAAACTTCACAAACAAGCATTGCTGTTGATCTCATTGTGATCGGTGAGTTTTATTTCATCTCATGTGTGTGTTACAGAAACATGTCAGTCACCATGTTGTATCAGTGTTTAAGAAGGATTAGAAATATATGGTTTCATTTATAAACTGTTTATGATAAAACAGTTCTTCATCCTTATTTACCCAGAGCTACAGTGACTGTAACAACATTTATTGTGCATTTATAGATTAATTTGTTGGTAGATAATAGATTCATTCCATTTTATAGGTGACCAGATTCGCTTCTTAAGATTTAAAGCTTTTTTGAGGTAGATCAAGTCAAAAACAATTGTAGGGGATTTACAGTAAAAGACCCGTAGATCAGTTATTATGAAAGAAGACTCAGAGTCCAGAATATATATAACAGAATAAAATTTAGTGAAGAAAAATAGTTTGTAGTTTTGCCAGCAGAAGTCGGCTTCAACACTTTCAAGGAGTTCCACAGGCCGACCTGCTTTACATCCAAAATGCAGAAGTATTTAAGCTAACAGAGTCAACTAACTACGTCATTATGTGATAAATCAAGCTCACATGATTGGTTATCAATAGATAAACAAGAACACAAAGCTCTCAAACAATTCTGAAGTCATTAGACAGGACACAGAGTCCTATTTAGACTATCAAAGATGACAGGCATTTACTATCATAAGAATTAAAACATTACGTTATGTCTGTTTTGTGATTTTAAACTCTTTCTCACTTTCCTGAAACAATACATTCACAGAAACTCCTCAAGGGTAGAGTGTGTGTCAACAGAAGGTGTTTTTAAACATGATGATAAGAAGTCCCTTTTCACAGTCACACTGACCTAGCAGAGAGAGCCTTAGCATTCATTCGAGACTTAAACCATGAATTATTCTCTACTTTCTGTAAAAGGAAAGATTGATGTAATCGTGCTTAAACCATACATTTAAAAAAGATAATGTTGAAATATATTTTTTTTTGTTGATAAAACCACATAAAAGTATTTATATTTGAGGTAAGGTGAAGCCAAGGCACCGGTCCCTTCACAATACATGCACAATAACTTCAACAAACAGAAAATAACAGAAAATTATGAAAACAACAAATGTGTTGGGATGAACAATGATGGATCTTTCTGTTTGTAACTTTTTAAATTCAAATAGAAATCCTGTGTTGAAAGATAAAATCCATAGTCCTGTACTTTAATAAATGAATGTAGTTTCTTTGCAGTAATAAGATGATCATAGTATATAAAACCCTTTATACCGGCAACACATGAGATCAAAATCAGTGATGTGACAGAGAATGACAGACACCTCCTGAATTACAGAGATAGATTAAAAAATGACTACAAATAAAAAAGTGGTTTACTCAATAATTTATGAAATTGTATTTAATATTTGAACACCAGCATATGATACTAGATGACTTATTTTCTTCAGCTAAACAGAAATGAATCATTTTATGTTACAATGTTGTAATTTTATACCAGTAAATTTAAGTTTTTTCTGTAATTTTTCAGTCCCCTGTAGTAAACAGCACTCAAGAGATTAATCTTGTATTGCTTTGTTAATAAATTCTATTTTAGTTCAAATTTGTATTCATTGTGTTGTTTATACAGTAAGAGGCTCTATAAATAAGACAAAATCTGATAAATCGGGTAAATTCCTTCCTACGATTTACTTTATATTTTATGATTTATTTAGATTATTTTGTGCTCCATTCAGGGTGAGCGTTTTTTTAATTCATTTTTATATAATTTTGTTTGTGGTCAACTTAAGATGGGAAGACATACATTTAGGATGGAGGTGAATCAGATGAACTCTGAGACTCTTCAGCATCTGAATGTGTTTTATTCTCTTGCAGGATCAAAACCAAAAGCTGAACTCACATCAGATACTGAAGGATCTGTACTGACGGGAAACACAGTGACTCTGACGTGTCTCATGAATCAGTCGACTGGATGGAAGTATAACTGGTACCAGCACACACAGAACACTGAGAAGACGACGAGAGATACAAACACCTACACAATGTCCAATGTTAGAGTTTCAGATGGAGGTCAGTACTGGTGTAGAGCTGGAAGAGGGAATCCAGTCTATTACACAGACTACAGTGATGTTCTGTGGATCAATGTTACAGGTGAGATTTTGAGATGTCATGGACCTCAGTCAGGTAGATATTTAATCTGTTCTGTGGGTTGTAACATCGTAAATCAACTTTCTGTCATTATTTGATGTCCTCTTACGCTGTTCCAAACTTTCTGTCATTCTTGTAACACAAAGGGAGAAATGTTAAAGAATGGCTTCAGAAGAATGGGAATTTATCTAATGGACATATTTTTATGCTTTTTTGTGGCAGTTTGGAGTTAGACAGCTTCAGTTCCTGTTTACTTTTATTACATGGAAATGTTTGCCTGTACATTCTTAAACATTTCATCTTTGGGTTTGGAACAAACATGACGGTGCTGTAGTTCATGTATTATTTTCATAACTCACTTGTTTTTTCCCGCTGGAAAAGTTCTGTTAGATGTTCGAATATTCTACAAAACACATGCAAACACATGCTGTATATCTGAAGATTTGATCTTTATACAAATAGATAAATTATATGTTGTTATATTTGTACAGAGAGTCCTAAAGCAGTTTTGAGCGTTGAGCCTGACAAACAGCTGTTCTCAGGAGAAACTGTCACTCTGAGATGTGACATACAGACTAAACAAGACACTGAGTGGACATACAGCTGGACTGTTAAGCCTTATAACATGAAAAGAAACTTCAACTGTGAGACACAAGAGTGTAAAATCACAGTTTATCATCACCACAGCGGTGAATACAGCTGCATGGGAAATGTAAAAAATCAAAACTCTGAGAAGAGTGAAGCTGTTACACTGACTGTATCATCATGTGAGTTTACATGTTTGTTCATCATTATTAGTGTGAAGAGCTGAAGTGTAACATGTTATTCATGAGAGATTTCTCACTTTCAGATAAACCCAAGACAGTTTTAAGAGTTTCTCCACAGCAGTGGCTGACTGAAGGAGATTCAGTGACTCTGATGTGTGAGGTTAACAGATCCTCTACAGGCTGGACATTCAGCTGGTTCACTGAACACAATCTCTCCTCAGGTAATACACTCTCACTTTATTTTCTCTTTTTAATATTTCATCTTTAAATCTTAATGTATAGCACATTTCCCTTGACAGGTTATGATCTGGTGTCAGACAGCAGTGGAGGATCTAAAGGCAACTACACTGTGAGTTCTGCTGCTCTGAAGCACACAGGAGTTTATATGTGCGGAGCAGAGAGAGGATATCCAGTCTATCACACACACAACAGCAGCACACAACCACTGTGGATCACTGGTGACTTAAACACACACACAACTAAACAACAACAAGCTCTTATATCATTAATTTCTCCATTCATCTATAAGCTGTGTTTTTCTTCTCAGGTGTTTCTTCTTCAGTGTCTCTGATCATCAGACCCAACAGAACTCAACACTTCTCATCTGAATCTCTCTCTCTGAGCTGTGAGGATCACAGGAACTCTACTGGATGGACAGTGAGAAGATACACAAACACACTGGAAACTTGTTCATCATCATCAGTCAGATCTACAGGAACAGAATCTACATGTACAATCAGATCTCTCATCACATCTGACACTGGAGTGTACTGGTGTGAGTCTGAATCTGGACACAAACTTCATCCTGTTAATATCTCAATACACAGTGAGTTTATAATTCTGTATTTATTATCTTAACACATAATATCACTTATATTACACTACATTACATTTGTTCCTCTGTTGTGTAGATGGTGATGTGATTCTGGACAGTCCTGTTCATCCTGTGACTGAAGGAGATTCTCTGACTCTTCACTGTTTATATCGAGATAAAAACCCATCAAACCTCAGAGCTGAATTCTATAAAGATGGATCAGTGGTGCAGAATCAGACTACAGGAGACATGATGATCATCTCTACAGTCTCAAAGTCACATGAGGGTTTCTACTACTGTAAACACCCAGAGAGAGGAGAGTCTACAAAGAGCTGGATCTCAGTCACAGGTGATACTGTCCTGTACAAGTATAAAAAGAAAATATTTCTGCATCACTTACAAATGTTCTGGTTGTAGAAGAATATCTCTGTCCAGCCTCAGTCTCTTCGCCTCGTGGTCTGATAGTCGGAGTGGCTGTTGGATTGAGCTTCATGTTTTTGATCATTGTCTTGGTTCTGGTGTGGAGCTACAGAAACAAAAAAGGTTCAAATCTTCTACGCTCATTTAATTCAATGTGATGTATGTGACGTGCCATATTACACAGACATATCAAGGATAACTGTCAGATGAGGACTGTTGTAATATTTATAGCACCATCTTCACCATCTTGTTGGCAAATACATACTTCACTTTTGATTTGAGGAAGTTCTGTGTATTTTGAATACATGTTTGACACAAACAGTGTTTTTACAATTAATTTTTTTCTTCTAATGTGTTTGTGTAGGTAAAGTGTCTGAGTCTCCCTCTAGTGTCAGTGCACAGCAGAACATCAGTCAGACATCAGATCAGAAACAAAGTGAAGATACTCCACTGCAGTCTGGTCAGTCATCATCAACTTATCGTCAGTGACACAAATCTTTTAAACAATTGAAACTTTGGTAAACATTATTACTTTAAAAAGTTACATTTATAAGATCTAAAGCTTTGACAATTTGTTTAATACTCTTTGAACAGGAGATTCTCATATTTATGACTCTGTTGCTTCAGCATATAATAAAAACACAAGTACAGGTAACATAATGATGTCATTTAATGTGTTTCATCTCATGACAGTGAAACACTTTTAAAGGTTTTAATGGTGAACTCATGTTTCTTTAGCAGTGACTGTGAGCGGCCCCAGTGATGAACTGTATTCACAGGTCGACATCAAGAAAAAGAAACGCAAGAGCAAAGGTAGAAAGAACCACAAGAGTAAAATGACAAACTGCTAGGATAAATCTTAATCGTGTCTTTATTCTTTTGTTGTAGACAATGTAAGTGCAGAAGCTGATCTCACGTATGCTGAGATTGAACTGAAGCCAAAGAAAGAAGTGAAGAAAAAGAAAGAGAAGAAAGGTAAAGAAAAACTTCATTATCATTAGAGGTATTTAAAATGCCCTACAATGGGATCTGGGAATGTCAGGATGTTTCTAATCTTAGGTTTACCAACTCTTGGCAATTTTAGAGAATAACAAAGAGATTGAAGACACGCTGTACTCGAACCTGAAGACTAAAGGACATCGAGGTGAGAAACATTTAAATGATAAATGACACAATCAGAAAAGAAAATGTATTAAACATAATTTGAGTTTTTTCATTAATTTGTCTTTCAGATGTTGTTTGTGGATCTAATGATGTGACATATGCTCAGATTAAATATAACACCAGAGGAGAAAAACCACTAAAGATACAAACATGGAATAAATAATAATAAGACCCTTGTTTAAGATTTTATTATCTAACAAATCTTTCAATGCTCTTCTTTAAAGTTAGATGTTAAGTGTCAGAATGAGTTTAGTTTTAAGTGATAAAGAAAAGTTTTATCACTTTTGTGAGTACAGCATTTAACCTGAGAGGGAAATACATTTACCACTTAATATTTGAAGAGTTTATTTCCAAAATGTGAACTCAGTTTTTAAAGTTTTTTTATTGTGCTTTCCAATTAATATCAATCAAACTGCAGTTGTTCTTTTTTGATTTAAGCCCTAACAACTCAAAACATACAGCTCACTAACACAATAAAAACATGATAACGTGATAAAAACATGATAATTTGATAAAAACATGATAACGTGATAAAAACATGATCTCATTTTAGAAACAAACTCCTCATTAGCAGCCCTTCATGTGAGAATCTTTAATTCTCTAAAAGCAAAAGCCTGTGTGACATTATAACATGTGCATTGATTTGGAGCTGATTGTACATTTCATTTCTTTTTTAATACAGTTTTATATTTAAGTGTGGAGTGTTTTAATACAGCTGTCCTGCTTTTGTATATGATCACAAGATGTCTCATGTTTTAATCTCATTTAGAGTATAATGATGAGCTTAAAGACACAAATGATTTTCAGGCACACATTTGGGCCAAAGGTATCAGTTCCTGTGTCTCAACTGTTTATCATTCATAAAGCATGCATATATTCAGATGAAAAACGTTAATTTTGTTTAATGTTGGCTAAAGTAAGAGAAGTGTTTAGCGACGTCTTTAATAACAAATCATCTTTAATAAATCCCACAGAGAATGTTGTATATAACTGGACACTGTTGCCATTTTGGTATTACCTGTGTTTGAAGACTTTGTTGTTGTTGTTCTTTGTCTTTATATTGTAAAGCTGTTGCAGTGCTTCTGTTTTCATTGATCGGCTGTTTTTTTTTTTTATTAAAAAGAATCTGCATTTAGTTCCTCTTTTTCTTCCTTCTCAGTCATTTTAAAAAAGCTGCGTAGATATCAATCTATATTTAATTATATAACGTTAAGTTCCAGTCTTGATTCTGACTGGTTAAGCCACATTCAAGGCCATTATCAAAAAATGGCTTCAAGTCCCAGAAGTCACTGCAGCACGTCCATCCAATTTTGTACTTCTGAGGCTTCCTCGCAAGACCGGTTTCCCCAAGAACACAAATCAGTTGTTTGCATCCACAGAATTGAGAAACAAACCATGTTCCTCGAAGGCAATGTATTGACCGGTCGAGGTGAAGAAGGACATTTGTTCCCACTCACTCACCATGAATACAGAGCCGTAGGTCTGAAACTTTAGTCAACAGAAAAAATATTTGCACCCTAATGTCCGAGGTATATGTGTGCACACAAAAGCACTTAACTTAGAAGCAATTACTAAAAAGTCTTTGGCAAACAACCGATAACTCCGATTACAAAGAATTGGCCATAGGTGTGTTTGGTCCTGATGGAGAACTGACTGCTGATGGCTGACAACTTTTCAGGCATCAGCAAAAAAGTCATTCTGTGTTTGAAGTGTTGCTGATCTTGTATTTAAAAGTGACTTTGGCCGCAAAGATGGAAAGAGGAGAGACTGATACTTGTTCAGTGTTTCTTACTTGTTCCGCTTCCTCTTTACTTCCACTTCCTCTTGTGAAATAGGCAGTAGCACAGTTTGCTTTTTGACATATGGGGCACACTGAAAGGAAATGTATTCATGTAAATTAAACTAGTCTGTCAGTGTCATGCAAACATCCTGACATAAATAAGGAACTGATGTTATAATTCTCAAAGAACTGAAAAACACTTCAGTCTGCATAATTTAGTTGAATCAAGCGAGTGGAAATGGCACTGCACATTATTACACAGCTCATTGAAATGCTTGATTCTGATTGGCAAGTCGCAACATTTGCAGGTCCGTTATGCAGAAAACAACTTTTATGCAGAAATCATTTTGACACGGTTTTTTTTTGGACAAATTAAATATAATGTATCTTTTAATAACATAAAGTGTACCACATGAGCATTATACCTCAGGAGATCAGCGCTGATGCTCTGAAAGACACTCAATATGCACCACCTACAGGTGTCATGATGTAACCATTCTGAACGGTTCATCTCGTTTTCTTTTTGGGTGAACTATCCCTTTAAGCTGGAAAGAGGAAGGATTTAAATGAAAGACCTGTGGTGTATTTTGAGCTGAAACGTCACAGACATATTCTGTGGCCACCTAAGATTTATATTATTTTGTAAAAGTAGATAAAAATGTCACCTTTAATGCTACGTTAAAGACACCTTGAATTGAGAGTGTTTCCCACCCCAACCCGTAAATAATTGATGGAACTGCGCTATTTTAATGTTAATAGATACTTGTGTGTTTTAATGAACTTTCTCTTTAAATAAACACCTCCATATGGTCTGAGGCCACGCCCACTGGGTTTATATACTCTTCCCTCACCACATTAGGTTTTATCTTGTCATCAGGTCATTGCATTAGAAAAGTTACAGAGGAGAAGGTGTTTTATTGAAAGATTAAGATAACGGCTGTTGATGATAAGGCTTTACCATCACAGGTAAATGTTGACACTTATTGATAATATTTCAGTTTGTAAGGTCTTGGGTATCTGAAGTGATGAAATTGAATGCCTTCATTTGTTTTTATTCTAAACTCCCTTAATTTTAACCAGCATAGAAGGCTGGCTGTTTTTGTTTATTGACTTAATATAAATGTCTAAAGAAAGTGTGATAGCATTATAGCAGTCTGCTATAATAAGACAGATGGAGACCATTGTTGTTTTGGTAGCTTTTTTTTCTGCTCTGTGCTGTTAACCAGTGCCGGATGTAATGACAGTTGTTCGGTAGCTTCAATTTTATTTGTTATCATTTGTTCTAAAAAATTAGAAACTTTGCCACCAGCATGAGAAAAGAGCCAAAGATTTTAATGCATTATGCAAATATAGTTTAATGCATTAAAATTTTTGGCTCCTTTCTCATGTTGGTGGCAAATGTAAAACTTTGTAGAACAAATAATACTTCAGATGCAAGAAGTCAATAAAAAAATTTTTAGTTGGAGCAGCAGAATATCTTTTTTACAGTTCACAGGAGAAATACTTTTAGAGTACCTAACTTTTTCAATGCCCTATTCTCATACTTTCATAATACAGAATTTCGACAGGTGCATCTGAGGACTCAGACAATCATGATGTTGATCACTGCAGCTCTTATTCTCATTGTCACCTGTGACGTTGCTCTAGGACGGGTAAGATTAAATAATGTATTTGTATATATGTAACAAACTTCTCTGAGACACGAAGGAGTTGAGGATCTACACGCAACTTCAATATACATAATCCACAAAACAGGCAAAAAAATCACGGCTGGCAGATGGCATACACAGGTGAGATGGCAGGCAATGGTCAGAGCAGGCAGCAGAGATTCATTAAAAAATTAAGAAACCACGGTAATCAAACAAGTGTTAAATCCTCAGAAATGCAGTAGTAACAACAAACAAGACTTGAGCAATGAGTGAGTGAACTGGGTATAAATAGACAGACTAACACATGATAACAAGATTCAGGTGAAAGCAATTATTGCTGATGAGTTCAGGCAATGGATTATGGGAATTATAGTGAAAACTGAAGGCCTGGATTATGTCTGTAGTGCCCTCTGGTGGAGCTCCAGAGCTCTCTTTCTGATGATCGTAACAATTTTTTACTGTGTATATTGCACTAGGTTGATCAATAATGATGCGTCAATGTTACAGGATCACGAAGTGTCTGTCAAAGGGATATTGGATATGGCACTGAATTCAGTTGATGACCAATATGATGGTTGTTCAAAAAACATGTCAGACCTGGTAAGGACAAAATACCTACATGAAGAAATCTCTGTCAACAAATCAGGCTTTGGAAAAGCTTGGAGAGATGGTGAAGAACAAAACCCTGGACCACAAGATGACTTGACAAGAAACAATTGTATCGCTATTTCTGTGTACACGGGTAGTAAAGTACACAATGAATTCATTATAGATGTTAGGATTGGCAAACAAGCGTACAAAAAACAGACATTCAAATGGTACTCGCTTCAATTTTTCTTGACAGAAGCGATGCAGAGTCTAAAGAAAACACAAAATAAATGCAAATTATCATATCGTGGTACCAGGGATAGTTTCCAACAAAGGAATGTTTTGAAAAAAGAGATTCGTTTTGGCTCATTTGCGTCCTCTTCTCGTGTTAAAAATGTAGCAAAGAGATTTGGAAATCTTTCTTGTTTTGAAATCTATACTTGTCATGGTGCTGATGTGACTAAATACTCTGAGCATCCTCGTGAGAAAGAGGTTCTGATTCCCCCGTATGAGAAATTTATCATCACTGCTATCAGGAATGGTCAGAAAGGTGACTGGTGTGAGACTGTGTACACGTTGAAAAGCTCTGGAATACAAAGTAACTTAAACTGTGCGGTGGCACCATTCGATTCTCAGTAATATCACAGATGTCATTCTCTCTCTCGCCATATCAGAGAGCAAATTACACTTTTATCCGATCCGCAAAACCGTCTTTTAGTTAAAAGTAATGATGGTGATAAACAAATGAGTAGACTCTGAAGTTTGTGTTCAACAAAGACACAGCAAACTATTTGACCAGGAAAGGTAGAATGTCTTATTTCATAAGAAAAGTAGGAATTACAATTTTTACCAACCACAGTCCACTTTCCTCTGTTTTAACACATTGTCTTGAAGTCATGGATATGTAGAAATGTAGCAGTGCACTTGAAATGATTAAATACTCAGATGACTCAGAATGGACATAATACATTTGTGCTATCATCCCAGATAGCGAAGATAAAGTAATCTAGTATTATGCACAAGGGTAGAGATAAAGAAAACTGTTTTAGTAGTTTAGTTTAGTAGTTAATAGTTTTAATTTGTTTTTTAGCCTATCATATCTTTTTTAAGTGGTGTTTACTCCACTCTTGTACTGTCGGCTACTCTGCATAAAAGCATCTGCTAAACGTTTAAATGTGAAGTGTTGCTTTCATTGTTCCAGCTTTTGATATTGATCTAATATTTTAGTGCAACTTCTTACTTTTATGATTAAAAACTAATTGAGCAAACAAATCTGCCTTTAAAACTGTCTCCTTATCTTATACAATTCACAATGGTTATGATGATGATTTATTAAGTTGAGTTGTCCGGTAAACTTTCTCAGGACACACATATGGATAAATTAACCTAACCTGCAATTTTTCGTATCAAACATAAATGGTGATAGAGCAGCAAAAGTCAGATTTAAAAGTGAAAAGTTAATATGCATCTGGTTTCGTTCGGTTTCACTTTAATTTCAGTTCTGTGGTATTAACCAGCGTGTGAGAAACGGCAGTTGTTCACAAGCTTGTACACAACATACAAGTTTCATGAGCGTGTGTCTCTGCTCTTTCGCATCTTTGGTTAATGTGGTACACTGCACCTGTGGTACATTGAAGCCACAGGTGGGCCGAGGCAACAGTCGAATCCCAGGCCAGATATATCACATTTAGTTCACCCAAAAACAAATATTCTTTCCTTTATTGGATAGTACTCACCCTCATTCCATACCTTAATGATTTCATCTGCAGAACACAAAGGACATTTAGAAAAATGTTGATACACAAACAACCTGACTTGTTTCGTTTGGTTTCACTTTAATGTCAGTTCTGTGGTACTAACCAGCGTATGAGAAACCGCAGTTGTTCACAATGCATATAAGTTTCAAGAGCTTGTGTCTCTACTCGTATACATCTTTGGTCTATGACATGCGGTACTTTGAAGCCACGTGTTCTTATAATGTGAGATGAACATGGCTAAAACAGTCTATCTTTCGCTTGCAACCATTTTTAGGCAAACCGGTGATAGGGTGAATTCTCAGAAACTGTGCGGTGGCAGCAGGCGAATCCCCGGCCAGATATATCACAGAGGTCAAGCTCTGGCTAAACACCAATCCTCATCTTTAGAGACAATAGTGTTGCTTTCATCGTACTAAGATTGAATAAAAATCCTGATATTTTGTTGAGGACACAGTTGAAAATTCTTTCATAAATTATTCAATTGCCTGCAGAATTAAATCCCGATAAAAACATTTTTTGCATATTTGATACAGTACAGTTTTTTTCCTGTCAAGAATTGTTTTTAAATATAAATTGAAACTTCAAATTATTATCCAAATATGTATTTGCTGCACGAATAAATTAGATCTATATTCTGTTTTGTTTGAACCATTTTTTTTATATTCTACAGCCTATGCTCTGCTCATTGAAAGAAAAGACCACAAAAGTGAAAATAAAAGCAATCGTTGCCACAGCAGTGTTTTACATCCGCAGATCAGTGCTGATGATCAGAATGATACTCACTTAGCGCCCTCTACAGGGTTAAAGATGTAACATCAAGGAACGAGTGAGGAAACAATCCGGAACAAGTTTATTTAATGAAATATTTCATTAATATGTTTAAGATTTTATGTAAGATTAAATACTAATTAAAAATAAATTAAAAATGAAACCGGAAGTGCTTCTGGACAAGTGTGTACGTCTTGTGAAGTGGTTTATGTTATCACAATTACGCATTTTGTACATTTTAATTTTTGTCATCCTCTGTGTGTAGCCTATATAGTGCTGTGTTTGACGTCTTTGTTGTTTTTTGTACTTACATAGTTAAACTGTTGCAGTGCTTCTGTTTTCACGGTTCATGTGTTTTGGTATTATTTTACGTTTCGTTGTGGCTAGAAGGGATGAAGCTACGACCGGAAGTCATGCAAAGTCTCGCCAAAATATTACAATAAATTAGATAAGCTAACGCCTACACCTACCCAACCCTAAACCTAACCTTACAATAACAAAAGTAAAGAGTAATAACTGTTGTCAGCGTGACAAAAATGATGCGGTGTTGAAGTGCGCATGCCCAGTGGAGGTTACATCAGCTGTAACTTCCGGTTTGTGTTTGGCATGTGTCTAATAGTTCAACTATTCATATTTAATTTATTTAAGTTAATATTAATTTATATTATGATTAAACTGTATAACAATTGTTTTAAATAAATGATTTGTTGGATTGTGTTGTATGTTCATTTTAATAAATAAACAATTTGTTGAATGGGTCAGGTAGTTCAGGTTACATCGACATCAAGCGCTTGAGCTTGGTATCGGAGTCTAAGTTTAAAATATTGGAGAGACAAGTTAGCCAAATAATGGATCTTCTCGGTTTCTTTTGATTGTTATCAGAGATAATCTACAGCACTAATATGGCCGTTTCTCAATATGCGTTCTTCAGTGGTGTTGAGATCCTCGAGTTCTCGCTCTACGTCATCAATAACCATCAAGTTCCAATACTCAAGAACACAAGAATAGAGAAGGCATGGAAGTACCCGGATATGTTCTCGATGTCAAAAATGCATCGAATGCAGCCTTGCGAGGGTACGGAACCTGCTTGAAGTCCCAGAAGTCACTGCGGCACGTCCATCCAAGTTGGTTCCTCTGAGGCTCCCTCCACGAGAACACTAGTCCATCCTTTCAATTCTTGGAATTGAGAAACGGCCTATTTTTTGTGAACGTGTACCGAAGTTCAGTCTTGGTCATAAAAGGTCGCATTCGAAGAAACATTTGTTTATGTTCTGATGAACATATCCATAGTCATACTTTAATAGTTTGTTAATTTGATGTTTTTCATGATGGACACAATGAGCAGTTATTATTTTATGGACCTCGAGGGAATTGTTTTAACTGGGTGAGGTGTAGGAGGATATCGGTTGCCAAAATTTCTTCAAACGAAAAATTTGCTTTCTGTAGTTTTGATCATTTTAAGAATTAGCTAAAACACCTCAGCATTTAATTACCTGGTGTATATCATGGTCATTAATGAAAAATGTAAATGCTTGCACACAAAACAACTTATAAACAATAACTTAAATGACTTTGGCAAGCAACCAATACCTTCTATTACAAAGAGCTCGGACAGGGTGTGATGCAGATGGAGAACTGACCGTTGATGGCTGACAACTTGTCAGAAAAAAATAGGCAAAGTCATCAGCTTATGTTTCAAATTTTTGCTGAGCATGTTTTAAAAGTGACTTTAGCTACAGAGATGTTCGCAGATAAAGACCAGAGACTGATATTTGGTCAGTTGGTTTGTTTATACTTGCGCCACTTCCTCTTCGCTTGGTCCGGTGGTCACGCATAGTCTAAGAAAGACATGAGCTGGAGGGTATTATCAAGTGTTAACTTAATGTATGAGCTTGTGAGGAAGTTTTTTTTTGAGAAATGAGGCAGTTACTTATAGTGTCTTTTCTTTTTGACACCTGTGATACATTGAGGGCACATGAATGTATGTAGCTTGAAGGGGTCTATTTGTGTTGCGCAAGCATTCTGAAACAGACGAAAAACTAATGTAATGGATTTCTCTAAAGTATTCACAAGCAACCACAAAACATTCACGCAACATGCATAACATGCAAAGCAAACTTTTGTAAAAAGGGTTTTTTGAATAGCTACTTCACACATACTATACAATAGTAAAAAAAAGGGAAGTCAAAAGTGCCCCAGAACTTTTTTTTCATACATTCTTCAACATATCATCTTTTGTGTTGTGCAGAGAAACCTTATAAAGCAACTTTCCTACTATGGTGGCCAAGAACTGTTTGGTATCAAGCATTCTTCCAAATATCTTTCTCTGTGTTCAACAGAACAAACACATTTATATACATATATATATATACAGTATATTGAACAACTCGAGGGTAAGTAAATGATAGCAGAATATTCATTTTTCCTTTAATGTTTTTGGCCCAAGTGAGATGTGATGTAATGTGAGATGAATGTAATGAAATGAAAATTGATACAAAGAAACAAATATTGTTCATCCTGTCTCCAGTCTCTCCTCTTTCTTACTCTCACTCCCCAAACTCATTTTCATTGTTCTCTCGCTCCTCTTCCTAAACCTATCACATAAATTGGCCTCCATGTTTGTCCAAGAAAGCCGTCCTGATGCCTATAGTTCTCAATCTAATGAAGAAAACAATGGAGCGAACTTCAAACTCTTGGTGTCTGTAAATAAGTGTAGAATTTGAAGTATTTTCCTAAATGAACACAAGTGCTGTTTTGAATCATGCATGAAATGTACAGTATAGCGACTTGTATTTGTGTCATTTGTGACATTGCAACGTTTAGAAAATAAACTGTCAATGTATCATTGTATTGTATGAGTAATATTCATATTTTTCATATAAAATAGCACAAGAGAGATTTATTTATCCTCATTGTTAGTTTTTTCAAAATTTTTGCCGTCTCACTATAAGACACATTGCATATTAGTCCGTCAACTACCCCATTTGGAGTTTTGTAAAAGGTTTGTCGTCAAAAACTGTAAGAATGAAGGTGGGTGTACTTTCTTAAAAGCTGATGATGTATTAAAAAGTGGGTGCCTATGACCCACCTCTTACTTTCAAATAGTATAAAAACTCTCAGAGTTGGTTCCCCATTGCTACTCTTTGTTCATGCATGTGATCATAACATGACATGCACTTTTATTGTACTTATTGAACTCAAACTTTGACAGGCTACATTGCAACTTGTTACTCTTTTATCAAATCCATGAACAAAAATCACCTGAAGACCTGAAAACATCTGAAAAGGTCAGAACTGTTAATGTAAATTTAGTTGAATTGACAAAATGTTGAATGTAATCCCTAAAAAAATTTGGGGTTTGGACCCAAATAATCCTAGTAAATTTACTTTGTTAAATTAAAAATTAAAGTGCAATTTTGACAGTACAGTTTGTAAAACAATGTTGTATTTCTTTCCAGGTGTTCCACTCTTCTATCCTTAAATTACAGGATTTCCATCAGTTGTACATCTCAGGACTCAGACAAGCATGATGTTGACTACTGCAGCTCTTATTCTCATTGTCACCTGTGAAGTTCTAGGACGGGTGAGCTTAAATTATGGGCTTTTTTACGGTACTACTGTACAAAAAAAAACTGACAATGTGAAGTTAATATTTCTCAATGTTACAGGATTGCAAAGTGAGAAAATATTCATTGGATATGGCACCAGATTCAGTCGATGACCAGTATGATGGATGTTCAAAAAGCATGGCACGTAAAGTGGAGACGCAATATCTAAACAAAGAAATTTCTGCTAACATATCTGGCTTTGGGACAGCTTGGAAAAATGGTACAAAAAAAAACCCAGTAGGAAAAGACAACTTGGCAATAAACCATTTAATTGCCTTAGATGTGTACACTGGTAATCACGTATATAATAAATACAATAGTGCTATTAGGGCTGGTAGAAAAGAATACAAAAACTTGACATTCGGATGGTACTCGCTTCACTTTTGGTTGACAGAAGCATTAAAGATTCTAAAGAAAACACAACAGGGATGTAAAAAAACCTATCGTGGCACCAACGCTGAGTATAATGCTTTGAACAAAGAGATTCGTTTCGGCTCATTTGCGTCCTCCTCTCTTTATCAAAATGTAACGAAGAAATTTGGAAATGTTTCTTGTTTTGAAATCTATACTTGTCATGGTGCTGATGTGACAAAATACTCCCAGTATGCTTATGAGAATGAGGTCCTGATTCCCCCGTTTGAGAAGTTTATCGTCACTGATGTCAAGAAGAGAGATCAAGATGATGTCTGGTGTAAGACTGTGTACATGTTGAAAAGCTCTGGAATACAAAGTAACTTAAACTGTGCGGTGGCATCAACCGATTCCCAGAGATATCACAAAAGTCATTTTCTCTCTCGCCATTATAGCAGAGGAGGGCGCCAGAAACTTTTATCTGAGCCGCACAACAGTTTTTTAATGAAAAGTAAACATGGCGATAAAAATGGGAGTAGACTCCAAATATTGCGTGTTCGTCAAAGAAAGGACAGGAAAATATTTCAGCAATATCGGATGAAAGGCGAAAAGAATGTCTGATTTCATAGAAAAGTAGAAATTACCATTAATGCATAAAAAACCCATCATGATTTCTTTGTTTAACACACATTTTCTCGAAATGATGGATATGTAGTAACTAATGTAGCCCTTGAGATGATCTGATACTTGTAAATTAGACTCAGAATAGATATTGTTTTTATTTTGTCAAAAGTTGGAATATTAGATTTTGAAGAACTCCATAATGTATGTGTGGTTTCATCTGTATGTGTATCAAGTGGGGTAAAGAGTCAAATGGGTATTATATTTTATTTTTTCCAAAAATTAAAAGTGTGCTCATAAAATATTTTTCATTTCTTTATTTTGAATTTGTGATTTCCTATAGCTCTGCTAAATGCCTAAGTATAAATGTCTTGTGTTGCTTTCATTGTGCCAAAATAAAAAAAATAAAATGGATCTTAATATTTTTGTGAAACCTGTAACATGTTTGTAAAAGAAGATAATAAATCGATTTTGCAAACAAATTTGTGTTCAAAACTGTCTTCACAACTAACAGTGATTATAATAACAGTGATTAAAAGTGAAGACTGTCAGGTTCAGTTTCACAGAAGATGTCAGTTGTACTTTGTTTTGGTGTCAGTCAGACACAACTATAGATAAGGTGCCATGTTTTGTTTTCAACAGAGATGGCGACAAAGACAAGCAAAAGTTTTGGACTGCAGCATTGAAGGGGTAGTTCACCCAAAAACTACAAGTCTTTCTTTTACAGGAAGTAAAGTGAGAATATTTTGGCAGGTCCTCACTTTCTTAGACCCCTTTAAAGGGCTGTTTGAGAGTCAGAACTTGTCAATCAGTATCCTAGTAACTGAACAATCCTGTGTATGCTAAATAGCCATTTAATTGATTACATTAGATATTAAAAAACTAACATATGATTTTCAATATAATACTGTTGTCTAAGGGATACAAAAGAATAAATATGAATATATCCATTAACAAAGAAAACATTTGAATGACAGACAGACAGAGATCAGTTTTACGGTAAGTAGCCCTATTTCTTTCCACTATCAAACTTTTAATTGCTTGTGCTTTTTCTCATCTCACAGAGGTGTATGTTTTATGAGCAAGAGATGCGTCAAAACAACATTGCTCCATTATGTTAAGTAAAAAAAGGATTGCTTATAGTGCAGACGTGGTGTGGCGTCATGTGTGTCAAATAGATGGACTGTATGAAGATGAGCTTGTTTTGCTTTCGGTTTAACTTTGACTTTAGCTCTGTTCTTTTTTCTGTACTTTTCTCCAACAAAGTAACAGAGAGGAGCCACAAACACACATTTTAATATTACTCACAACAACAAAAGTTTTTTTAACTGGAAACCGTTCAGTTACACTTACTGAACACATGGGGGTAGTTTTCCATACTAGACAACAATATATGTTTGAGGTGTCTAAACTGAAAACAGTATCAGTGGGATTTGGTCTTTTTTTACAACTAACATGTCCTAAGTGAACTAAGGCCTTGTCCTGGTTTCATCTAATCCCTGTCCGGGAAACCGCCCCATGGTGTATGCTGTAGAACACAAGTTTCATGAGCTCGTGTCTCTGCTCTTTGGCCTCTTTGGTTTGTGTCCTGCGGTATATTAAAGTCACACATTCTTGTGGTGAGAAGAGAACATGCATTAAGTGTGAATTCTCAGAAACTGGGGGAAGGGCTTAAATTTTACATAGTTAGGCTCGAGCAAACTAAACACTGAAGGGTCACAGTTACAAACCTACGTAACAAAACAAGGCACAAACCAACACAGAGGGCAGGTATGCAGACCATCATAACTACTGAGATACTGAGGGATCATTTTACTCAATTTAAAGTCAAAGTATCCTACGGAGTGAGAGCTTCTTGAATTGCCCTTCTTCATCATCACCAACTGCCCGAGGTGCCTACAAAGGGTTTAGGGCAATTCGACATCAATTCCCAAGGACCAATTAACATGTTTAAACGCAAAAAAAGTCTTATATACGGGACCCCCCATAAAACTTGCCTCAATTCGAGCACTGGATAGTATAGTATTGTAATCAAATACAATTACTTAAGTACTTTAAACACCTGTATGTATTCTACATGCTGTGCTTATTAAAAGTAAAAAGTACAAAAGTGGAGTGTCGAGTAAACGATTCAAAGATGTGGAGCCTCATTTCTAAAATGGTGCATAGAAACTGATCATAAAATTTCACTCTACGATCATTTCTCAAAGTGCGTATGTGTGATTCAAAACATAAACACAGAAAACATATGTATGCCTCTCTTTCCCAGATAGCAAACTCCACATGATTTACGTCTATTTCACGTCTGCATTTACATCTGCAAGACATCTGCAATACATAGTTTGTTCATCAGCAAGACGTCTCGGAGACGTCTGTACGTCTGTAATACGTCAACTAAAGACCTGGAAATCTGCTAAACATCTAAGAAAGAGCAGCTTTACATCCATTCGAAATCATAAACATCTTACAGACATCTTATAGATGTCTTTATGATGTTTGATAGCAGACGTCTCCAAGACGTATTGCTGATGAGAAAAATGAGTATTGCAGATGTCTTGCAGATATAAGTGCAGACGTCACGTAAGCCAGATGGATTGTGCACTCAGAGTTACGATGTGAATTTAGAATGACTTCATCGTATAGTAAAGTTCCAGTGAAGTCAAACGCTAATAACACATTTTAGGTGAAGTTTCAAAATGAACACGTCCACATGGCCTGACACCCCCGCCCACTCTTCTCGTCATATAAGGTTTGGTCTTGTTTTCGTATCAGTGCATTAAAGAAACAGAAGAGAACAGTTACTGAAGAGCCAGCGTTTTATTGAACGACTAAGATCAAGGCTGTTGAAGATTTATCATCACAGGTAAATATTGACACTTAGTGTGTGATGTTTTGGGTAGTTGTAATCAAGTTAATGCTAAAGCAATCCCTTTTTTCAGAACTCTATAGTTAATTTAACCACCGTAGATGGTTTGTTATTTTTGTTCATTAACTAAAGATGAATGTGTAAAATCAGTGTGAAATAAGACAGATGGAGATCAATATGGTTTTGGTTGCACTTTTATTTACGCTCTGTGCTGTTAACCAGTGTGAAAGAAGCAGCAGTTGTTTAGTATCTTCAATTTGATGTTGTCATCACCACAAGAAAAGAGCCACAAACATTTAAATACATTACTTAATGCATTATGCATATTGTAATATTGTGTGTTTAAGTGCCATGCATGTTACAACACAACTTTTCTTGGCAATTCCGGAATCAAAATTCAACGTTACATTTGCTGAGCATGAATTACTTTACACATTATAATACTTCATTCAACCACCAAACATTGATTAAATTTCAGAATGTTAAGCCTTTAGTCGGGGTTAATTGAGTTTTCATAAATGCATCACTTGTGGCAACTTTTTAACAGGTATTTGTGAAATTTACAAAGGCTGAATTGAGCCAAGTGAAAAATTTTGATGCATCGAGTGAACAAAACATTTTGAGTCGGAGAGGGCTGAATATTTTTCTACAGCTTACCGGAGAAGTATACACAGTACCTGCAGTTGTGTATTTTGTAAAGATTATAAAACTATAATTGAACACAATATTTTATTTGTTTTTCATTTTTTGCACTTTTCTATTCTCATACTACAGAACTTTGATTGGTGCATCTGAGGACTCAGACAACCATCATGTTGACCACTGCAGCTCTTATTCTTATTGTCACCTGTCACATTGCTGTAGGACAGGTAACCTACTTGAATTATGGATTTGTATATTAGTGTACAAGAATGCTTACTGATTGTGTGTCAATGTTACAGGATATGCCTGAGAAAGGGCCATATTCATTGGATATGGCACTGCAGTCAGTTGATGACCAATATTACAACTGTACAGAAGATATGAGACACAAGGTGCAGACATGTTACCTAAAAAAAGAAATCACTGCTAACAAATCAGGCTTTGCCAATGCTTGGAGAGACGCTGAAAACTCCTTGGTACCCCAAGATAACTTGACAATAAACCATTTAATTGCCATTCGGGTGTACTCTAGTAAAAAAGTTTATAGTGAATTCAATAATGCTATTAGGAATGGTAAACAATCATACCGACAACTGGTATTCGGATGGTACTCGCTTCACTTTTGGTTGACAGAAGCGCTACAGATTCTAAAGAAATCACAACAGGAATGCAGATTAACATATCGTGGCACACATGTTAATTTCACACAAAGTGATGTTTTAAACAAAGAGATTCGTTTCGGCTCATTTGCGTCCTCCTCTCTTGATAAAAATGAAGCAAAGAATTTTGGAAATCTTTCTTGTTTTGAAATCTATACTTGTCATGGTGCTGATGTGACTAAATACTCTGAGCATGGTCGTGAGAAAGAGGTTCTGATTCCCCCGTATGAGAAATTTATCATCACTGCTATCAGGAAAGGTCAGAAAGGTGACTGGTGTAAGACTGTGTACAAGTTGAACAGCTCTGGAATACAAAGTAACTTAAGCTGTGCGGTGGCAAATCGCAGTTGTCCTTCACTTTCTCGCAAATATATCAGAGGAGGGCAAATTACATCCCCCCGAGCATTTTTATCTGACCCACGCAACAGTTATTTTATGAGAAGTAAACATGGCAATGAAAAAGGGAGTGGAGTCCAAAAGTTGAGTGTTCAACAAAGAAAAGACAGCAAAATATTTCACCAGTATCGCCCGAAAGGCGGAATATATGATTTCATAAAGAAATAATTGTCATTTTTAAAAACCACAATCTGCTTTACGCCTTTGTTTTATACACACACACATTATTATAAAGTGATAGTTGTGTTAGCGATGCACTTGAGATGATTTTGAACTTGTAACTATGACTCAGAACAGATATGAAATGAGAGTTCATTTGATATTGCCAAATGTTTCTCTCATTTGAATATACGTTTTTTCAGAACCCCAATACATTTGTGGTTTCATCCCGGATAGAACAGATACAGTAATCTAGTAATATGCACAAGGGGTAGAGACACAGAAAACTGTGTATCTGAGTTAAAGCCTTAAGGTGTGCTCATTAAAATGGTGCAGTCCTTCACTCGAATTCAAAAACCTGACAAGGCCCTTGAGTCATAAACTTATCATTTCTTTACATGTAAATGTTTTGCTTTCATTGTTCCAGCTTTTGATATTGATATTTGATTAATATTGATGTTTTTGTGTAACCAACGTTTTTGGTAAAATCAACAAATTGAGCAAATAAATCGGTGTTCAAAACTGTCTCTCCTTATTTTACCCTGATTCACAATAGTGATAATAAAGATTCATAAGTTGAGCTGTTAGATGCAATTTCACTGGTCAGCTTAACTTTGTTTCAGTTTCATTTAACTTGACACGGACAGAAAAAAGTTATTGACTGCTGTGTTAAAGGGTTCACCCCAAAACATTTCTTTATTTATTATACAGGACTCACACTCATTTCAAACCTGTATGAGTTTTTTCTTCTGCAGAACACAATAGAAGATATTTTTAAGAATTTTGGTAACCTAACAACATTGACCCCTATAGACTTCTATTGCATGGCCCTTACAGAAAAGACACATGAAATTCACAAGTGCAAAAGACACATGTGATCAATCACAAGTGAATTGTCTGTTTTTGGAACATTTTGGTGTGAATCTCATGTGAAACCCATGGGAAAACATGTAAAATCCAATGGGATGACATCTGTGACATATGGTGGTATGTCTCCTCATGTGATCACATGTTCTTCACATGTCACCACATGTCGAACATGTAATTCCATGGTTTTTTACATGTTATTCTATATGTGTTTCACATGAGATTCACAAAAAAATGTACACATGTGATCACATGCGAAAAACATGTAATAAATAAATGAAATTCTTGTTTCTTTTCTGTAAACCACTGAAACATTTCTCAATTTTTTTGAAAATATATTGCTTTCCACAGAAGAAAGAGTCATAGACAGGTTTGGAAAGACAAGAATAAATGATGACAATTTTGGGTGAACTACCCCTTAAGAAGAATATGAATGCGAATTTGTTACATGCAGAATTCAATGCAGCCTACTGAATTTGATGCATATGTAACACAATATGGGTCTCTGGTTTTATTTACTTTCTCTTTAAATTCACCTCTATGTTTTTAACCAGCATGTGGGAGTTCGCTTATAAAGCTTATTCTTTAATGCTTGCACAGGGTTAAAAAATATTACCAGTAATATAAGAGAAAGAAACATTTTAATGCATTTTGGCATTCAGAGACACTCGCAACAAAACGTTTCAACTGGAAACAAAGTTAGACACTTACTGAACAAATGGTGTATGCTGAAGTCTCTGCTCTTTTACTTATTCAAGTCACACATTCATATGGTGTGAAGTGAACATACAAACAAGTCTCTGTGGCTCACAACCATCTTGACGCAAACAGATGACTTCATTGGCCTCAGTCGAGTATGTCTCAGATATATCACAGAGGTCAAGCTCTGACTAACCAGCATTTCTCTTCTTTACAGACAGCATACAGTGTTGCCTTCATTGTACAAAGATTTATTAAAATCCTGATGGTTTTTGCTAAGGACACAGAAAAAATCTTCATATATTCATTGCTGCATGAACAATTATAAACAAATCTACACTGTGTTTGGTATGTAGTGCTGTATGTAGTGTTTTCTATTTAGTCCTCATTGAAAGCAAACGTTTTGTATGTAGTGCTCATTGAAAGAAAGTAGAGAAGATATTTTTGCCACATGCTTATTTTACCACAGGTGATCAGCACTGATGATCCAAAGATATTCACTGGGCGCCACCTACCGGTATAAGGATGTAATGTCACTGAAAGAATGACACGGGATAAAACCACCTCTGTAGTGCTCAAATGACTTAAGAAAGGGACGTGCATGATTGAAAAGGGTACAAATGACAAACACTTCGCTCTCATGATTCTTTGGGCAGGTTCATTTTATAATTGCCCATTAAAAACAATTAAGTCAACGTATAAAGTTAGAAATTGATAAAAGACGTGTAACCTTTTGGCCGCAAGACAACATGTGAGCACAGAGACCAAAACAAACAAACTGTTTGGGTTTCACGAAAGGTGCCGTTTTAATAATAACAATCATATCTTAATCTCATCAACAATCATCACCTTAATTTGCAACCTCATTCCAAGAGAATTCCAACACTACAGACTTTAGGAATTTAGCATATTTTAATAGGCCTATTGGATTTGTTTTACATACCCTATCTAAATAAACGTATTAAAACATGTTTGTCTTTTCGGATAACCCCACAAGAAGGATAATAATATTCTACACCTGTATGAAATGTTCTTATTTCTTTTGGCATCATTTTATCATGAGGGTAGGTTGGGTTGAGCACTGAGCGGAGCCATTGAGAGAGAGAGTTGCGTCAACTCCGTTGACTCCAATGGAATAGTTTTTTCACACCAATGGCGGTTCAGGCAGCAACACGTTGGCTGCGTGCTTTGAAAGCTGGATTTTAAGGCCACAGCAACGCGACTGAAGGCTCAATTCAAAGGTTGCTTCAAACAAAGCCCCAGCATGTGACCTTATGTCTGCAGGTTTTTAGGATGGAACGTATGTCTCCTTCACAGCTTTGGCTATTCCGAGATTCAAACGTTAGTTAAATAAAAGTATGTAATCCACAAAACGGTCAATTTTAGCGTTTTAATATTACATATGATGTTGTTAATTAACATAAATGCTGCATTATTGAGTTTTTTGAGTTTGTAAGGTTGGTTACTTTAAAGCGGGCGTAACACACCTGGTTTCTGCCAATCTCATATTAATCTTGACTACCTATAGAGTAGTATTGCATACTTCGTATCTTCGAAGAGTATTTAGTTTATCCACAGTTTATATAACATTCATCACACAAATGCAGTGAACAAAAAAACACCTGAACATCGCGAACGTATGCTCTCTCTCTCTCCTGCTTACAAGTGAAAGTGACGTCTGCGCACGCTCCTTCTCCTGCTCTCCATGCTGACGCGTGGGGGTGCACTCGCTTTTCCGGGAGAACTGTCCATTATGGGACTAATGAAAAGTTGTTACAAAACATTTTTATATGTTCAAAAAAAAAAAAAAAGAAACCTATACGATTGCTGGGGAAGTGTCTCGAGCACAGAAATACTATGTAATATCCCCAACTCGTTTTTTGACAAATTGACCTTGTTAAGCATGAGAAGACAGCACGTTTAACATTGTAAAGAAGGCAGAATGCATTACACATCGTTGCAGGGCCGATTTAATATACTGTTGGGCTATTTTAATCTAAACGTGTCATATTCTCGCAAATAAAATATAATTTTTCTGACTCCGTATTTGTTTAAAGTCAGTCACCAACAGGAGCAGCAGGTGACAAAAATCACGCAATTAAGAAATCTTCCGCGAGGCTAGACAGTCTTATTTCAGTTCGCTTCTTGGACTTTTGAGGCTGCATGCTCTGAAAACCAAATCCTCGTTTTTAATTCCGCGACCTTAAATGTTGCAGCCCCTGAATTGGGGCACAGCTAATAGTTCCCGGATGTTACTAGTAACGCACGGAGCGGCAGCAGAAAGACCAACTGTGATAAACTTTGGACACATTTGAAGACATAAGTCATTTAATTAATAAAAAAATGAAAGTAATTAAGCATTTATAGAGATAACATTACTTCCTGAAACTATCTGAAGGCTCAATAAATCACGTGACACATTCATTTTTTACTTCCGTTGTCGCGACTCTCTCTCTCAACGGCTCCCGGATTGAGGGATGCTGTGCTGACCTTACTGGATGACCAACATCATGGGCGGAGACTCAGAGGATTTTGTCAAGTATTAATCGATCAGCTTGAGCTTTGGCCAACACACAGAGGGATGATCGAAACCACCATCAACCCCGTTCATGTTTAGGTGAACTATCTCTATTCAGACACCTTTTTTCTGCATAATGCGCTGATTTGAACCGGATTTAGGACTGGTGTTCTTGAACTCTACAAGGTAGGTCTTTGTGTGGAGAAATTTGTGTTCACTAATAAGGCAAAAATAAAATGTAATTGGAACTAATGTAGATAGTTTGCAAAACACTAACTTGATGTTTTTATAGGTTTGTTTAATATTAAAACAAATTCTATATTTTTGTCTCAGTTTTTGGTGAAGGGTTTTGTTTCCTAATCTATCATTTTGAAGTTATTTATGTACACTCAACTTGCATAAAGAATATAGAAATAGAGAGCATTTTTATTTATTTATATATTTAAGATGCAATACCGAATAAAAGTATTAATAGTATTCAATATATAAGATTATTTTAAATATGTACACCTAAAGAGTTATCTCTAAAGGGCCATACTGACATATAGCGTTCAATTAAATGGCATTCACAAAACAGCAGATATCACTGAATTCACAACTAAACTGAAAACCCTACAGGATGTACTTATGTTATGTATTCGCATCGGCCTATATCTGGTTCTCTAACTATACCAGACCAAACTAAATAAGCTTTTCTCATAGTCTTGTCTCACTGCATGCTAAAATAAAATTAAAGAGTATGCATCAGATTGTCAAAGTTTCTTATTTTTCGAAAGGTTACTTGAAGGTAAACGGATGTTAATCGCCTGGTCAATTTTAAACTGTTCTTATAGATCACACTTTTGAGATATCACACTTGATGTCATTAAAAATAGGAATGGCCTCATTTTCCTGGAAGTGTATTGATAGTTAAACTTTTGAACCTGTTTTACATTTCATAATACATAAAAGATTTTGTGAATCAATATGCTTGTTTTTTTGTCTCATTTTTTTAATATCAAATTTTTTGTAATTTCCACAGCCCTGCTTTGAAGTTCAGGTCCAATGATTGATTGAAAGAGGAAAATTGTATTCGCCCCAATGTCACTGGCTTTTCTCCCGGGAAACTGTTTTTTTGGGTGTTGGTCCATATAAGAGTTCAAAAGTGTTCCTTCAACGAGTCCTCCAAAAACTCAGACTGTTTTCCAAAGCAGACGAGTCTCTACCAGCTCCTACAGAAGTAATGGGAAGTGTAAGAGCCCACCGCTACAGCATAGTTTCATCAGAGGAAGGCGGTATGAAGTTGTCACCCATCGCCATGCAAAATGGCTTCGGTAATGGAAAAGTGGGAGGCATAGTGCCCACAGAACATCCAACGCAAAGCCGCTTTGTAAACAAGGACGGACGCTGCAACGTGCAGTTTATCAACATGAGACAGAAAGGTCAACGTTACCTGGCCGACATCTTCACGACGTGCGTTGACATTCGCTGGCGTTGGATGATGGTCATCTTCTGTCTCTCCTTCCTGCTTTCTTGGCTTCTCTTTGGAGTCATTTTCTGGCTCGTCGCACTTTGGTCGGGCGACTTGGAAAATCAAGAGCAGATATGCATTTCAAACGTGGACAGTTTCATGGCCGCCTTCCTTTTTTCCGTGGAGACGCAGACGACTATCGGATACGGTTATCGCTACGTGACAGAAGAGTGCCCCTTAGCTGTCTTCACGGTGGTCTTCCAGAGCATTTTTGGATGCATTATCGACGCTTTCATCATCGGTGCAGTCATGACCAAGATGGCCAAGCCCAAGAAACGAAACGAAACCCTTGTGTTCAGTTATTATGCCTCCATAGCTATGCGGGACGGCAAGTTGTGTCTGATGTGGAGAGTGGGGAACCTCCGGAAGAGCCACCTGGTGGAAGCCCACGTTCGTGCCCACCTTCTCAGATCTCGCACCACTGCGGAGGGCGAGTTCATCCCGCTGGATCAAATAGACATCAATGTTGGATTCGACACCGGTATTGACCGTATATTTTTAGTGTCCCCAATTACCATCGTCCATGAGATTGATGAGGACAGTCCGTTCTACGACCTGAGCAAACAGGAACTGGAAAGTTCCGAGCTGGAAATAGTTGTCATTTTGGAAGGCATGGTGGAGGCTACATCCATGACCACTCAATGTCGCAGCTCGTACGTGACAAGTGAAATCTTGTGGGGCCATCGGTTTGAGACGGTTCTTTTCGAGGAGAAAAACGTTTACAAGGTGGACTACTCGCGGTTCGAGAACACCTATGAGGTGCCCAGCACTCCGCAGTGCAGCGCTAGAGATTTGGCTGAAAAGAAGTTCATTGGGTCGAGTTCGAACTCTTTTTGTTATGAGAATGAAGTAGCCTTCATGGATAAAGAGGATACAGAGGAAGATGATGATGATGATGATGATGAAGAGGAGGAGAGCACCATTAGAAGAGACAGTGTTGCCTTGAAGGGATCCAATGTTGATGTAGTCACCGTTTCCAGTCAGGAAACCTTACCTTTACAACTGACACCTTTAAGACAACAGCCTGAAATGTGACTTGTGGATGATGATAAAGGCTTTGGTCTAAAGGCTGTATAAAATGAAAGGCTTTGACTAATAACCTAAAAGGTGTTTCGGAGCAGCACTTTGTTTTATCTTGAAGAGTAGCACACAAAGACTATATAAGCTCCGTTTAAAATCTAAAGATCTGCTTTTCTGCAAGACAGGTGTATTCCAAGGTAGAAACTAACTGAAACTGGCTAGTTATTTGGGACGGTCCATGTAAAAAGCAACTTCATGTTCACCAAAGAAGATAAAACTGCCCACATGATGATGATACGTTAAAGATGCAGAACTTTTAATGTATTGCAATAGCTTAGTCACTTTTAATTGGAGCCTGTTATAAAAATTAGATTTTTAAACCCTATTAACTCTGGTACTGAAGTGACGTCAGAAGGGTTTTAAACTCATTACAATGATGTCTCAATACAAGACAATTAAAAAAATAATAATTAAAACCAACCTTCATATTTTAATGCACTTTAAAAAATGCAAAGGTGTCTTATACTCATAGTTGGGTCAAAACGGAACAAACCTACCCAACCGTTGGGTTAAATGAACCTAGAAAAGGTTCATACTTAACCATGAGTTAAAACAACCCTGCATTTTGGATTGAAGCAACCCATCATGGTTTCATTTATAATCCAACAGTTGGGTTACACCATTTTTGCCCAAACCATGGGTTGAAAATAACTCTTGATTTAATAATAGCAGTACGGCTAATGTGTTGTATTTTAACAGATGAATAATATATATAAAAACAGGATGTTAATGAGCTGGTCTCTTAACTGCACAAAAGCCATCTCCCTCAAAAATATTCAAGATATTAAAATTGCAGTGAATATATATACAGTATGTTGTTAATATATATAATAAAACTCAAATCATCAACAAAAACAATAACACAATACATTTAACAAGTGTTCCTTGTGTAAATAGCTTTACACGTAAAAGTTTGAATCCAAGTCCCTATAGAAATCAATCTGAAAGTAAATGCAAAGTTTGGGAAATGCATAATGTGTTGGCATTCCGTTATATAATAATGAAATCATATAGGATATGTAGTGTTACTGCAATGTCCATATTTGTTGGGCCACCGTTTTTTTTAAACATATATGTACATAACAACCCGTGTTGGTTACGATGTGCTATGATATCAGTATTGTAGATAAGCCCTACGTCTGTGCTAGCGTATGTAGGGCACTTGAGGTTTCTTGAAGCAAACGAAAAGCTCCTCTATTTCCTGTACTTGCCCTAGAGAGGTTCAACATCATCTCAGGGTTCAGATGAAACATGTTTTCATACAACATGAAAAGTCCAAGAGATGTAATCTGTACATTTTTCAAAAATGTGTAGAATGACGTGCAGTATGTGTTTTGATATGCAGTATGTTCCAGAAAGGGAATAAAATCAAGAATGTTAAATCTGCTGCTATTTTAAAAAAATAATGGAAATATAAATATTTATATAGAGACATGTGAAGGGGAAAGAGAGAAATGTGACTGTACTGTATTTATTTATTATTTTTGTATGACATTGATGTATTATAGAACAACCAAAACAATAATGACTTTCAATGCTGGCGGTTTGACAGTAGTGCACCAATATCTTCTGGGTCTCTTATAACCTTATCTTTATATTTTTTTCTTTAAAAATAAAACCAAAACCTGTAACCTATAACATGTGTGTAAAAGCAGCCTGTTCAAATACTTCTTTAAAAGGTTGAACATGTGTAATGAAACAATACGTTTTTTTTTATATTAAGTGTTTGGTTTGATTATTTCCATTAAGTCTTAACTGGAAAATAAAATCTATCGCCAATCTTAATAAAATTTACTATAAGTATAAAATAAATGAACCTGCAGTGTGATTTATTACATACCTTAAAATGCATTAGAATGTCTTGGGTTTAAAGATCTGAAATGTTCTCAAAACAGTACACAAGCGCTGCATTTCTCATTCCTTTAAGATCTACGTTTTATATTTCATTGTCTTTATAATAATTGAACTTTGATCACATGACCAATTATGTTATCCTGAATACTGTTCTAGAATGGCATCATGTCTTGTTGACATCAGCTAAAATGAATGAATGTCTTCTCTCTCATGTTGGTTAACTAGTTAGTTGTCATTATGATGATCCAGACAACAGCTGATGGCTTGACTAATTTAAATCCCGACCACAGCTTGTGTGAAACAGGACATCGATTGCAGAGGAGATGCAATGACAGCATTTGATTTCGCTCTGCTGAACGTCTCATTTCACCCCGAGGCATTTTTCCACATCATCCAGACGTACGCTGTCTTTACTAGGAATGCATGTGTTAAAGAAACAAAGTGTTTATTGAATACTATAGCAAGTAGTAATGACGATTTGTCTCAAGACAAGCTACTTGAGAAAAAATACGGGCAAATTCTTGGCTTAGTATAGTCTGATAGAAAACTCACCCTCACTTAGTTTTTAACCAATAGTTCAAAGCCTTCATAATCCAAACGCTTAGAAAAATGACAAGAGGTAAAATGAACCAGATGTTTCAGTCAACAGATTAAATAGTGCAGCATCAGATCTGGTACATCTAATCTTTTTTCATATTTTCTGATGAATGTGTTTGTGAGATTATCCTGTCTCTTCCAAACCCTGCAGGTCAAACAATGACAACCAGTTTATTAGAGAGCTCTGGACAGAATTTCTAGCAGCGCATGATGGGTTTCCGCTAAAAACCAAATGAGTTTTAGGATTTGCATCGGTATGTTTCTCACTTTTACCTTGACATTTAAATTGATCATGTATCTGATTTTCTCTTTAGGCTCTATGGACTGACACTCTCTAAGTGAGGAACATTGACCTAACAACGATTACATAAAGCAGTTTCCATTAAAGGGATTCATTCCAAATGAAAACTTTACTCACCCCCCTGTTGTTTCAAACTTGTATAACTTTCTTTCTTCTGCAGAACACAACAGATATTTTGAAGAATGTTGGGAAGCAAGCAACACTTAACCCTGACTTCCATTGTACTGTATTAATAGAGAAAATTTACTTCAGTGTTCCACATAAGAAAGAGTCATATACAGGTTTAAACAACACAAGGGTGAACAATAATGCGATAATAGTTTGCTGAGAACATAACACCAATGAATAAAACAACTATTTATGGTAATAAAGAACATGGTCATTTATGATTTCAGGAAATTCAATTTTAATGACTTTTAAGATTGCAATAAATATAAGCATAAGTGAACTCAAACATTGCAAGCAAAGACAATGTGTGTAAAAATGCACTCATCATAAAGTACAGTTGAGTAAAAATGTTTTATTTACTTTTGGTGGCATTTATAACATTTTGAGTCACAGCAATACAAAATTCAACTACATTGAACTGAACTGACTTTAAAGGTTCAGTGTGTAACTTTTTGGACGACCTATTGACAGAAATGCAATATAATATACATAACAACTGTTCAGATGTGTATAAAGACCTTACATTATGAAGTGATTTATTACCTTAGAACAAGCTATTTCTATTTACTTACACTGCGGGTATACGCTTACATGGAATTAACCATGTTGTTTCTAAAGAAGCCCTAAACGGACAAACTGCTCTACAGAGAGTATTTCGTAAATACGTTGTCTCCTTCAGCAAAAAAACGAAAACTTGATGACGTCTTAGTCCTGTGTCAGCCACCGTAGTGCTTCAAAAGGTGGGGAATGGGTGGAGTGACATGTTGGTTGCCATTTGCAAACACACCAAAAGCTGCCACTAAATTTTCATACACTAGACCTTAATACATCGGCAAACATTTCTTATAGAACCAACTGAAGAAAACACTTCACTAAAAAAAATATCATGCAAAACCAAACATTTGTTACAGAGTGATTCAACGGAAACTTCAAATTAGGTGATTGAAAGCAGGAGGTCTGATCAGGATTCACCTTAAGTAAAACCAGACTCATTTTTTGCTACTACTAGGCTGTGGTAGAGCGGCTTTACTATAATATGCAAGTACAGCGAGCTGTCTATGAGGTACTCTGACGTTCTCCGCTGCAGGTCGGCATCTAACAGAAAGTCGCCCACCTCCTCTGTGCTCTGGTGGAAGTTGTAGACGTGACGGACAACCACCTTCCCCTGCTTCCGGGCCGAAACGATGACCGTCTTCTGAAAGCTAACGCCGGCAAAGTCCGGACTCGAGGTAGCGGGTGTGACGATGGCGTGGACGTCCCCCGTCAGTACGAGTGGGCTGCATGGACCTCTCGGGGTAAGTCGATCTCACACTCAGTGGAAGCCATCGTGGTGAGAAGAGTGCGTTCCACGTTACGCGTTTGTTGCCGTCATGGCCGCTTGGTCCGAGCTGAGTCTGAAAACTGAAGCTACGGTCATCTCGCGTAGGGTTGTTGATCACCCACGGGGAGCCCCATGCGGGTGACAGGTAGTTACGTGGTGTAAAGAGGCTGCAGTTGACGTCGAAGTACTTCGCCAGTTGCACGGGCGAGGCTGCGTGGAACTGGAAGGCCAGGAAGAGCATTTTGCGCACCGATTCGTAATACTTCACCATCAGCGACGACTTCTTCTGAATGTGGAAACAATGCTGGGGCGATATCATTGCATAACGTATCGCTTTGAGAGCGTTCTCGGCCGTTGCAGTTGAAGGATGGTTCTGGTTGATCCAGGTCTCCAAAGCTTCGTAAAGCTCCAGTTCGCTCTGAAGGACCAGATCTGAACGCAGCAGCAAACTCAGCAATAGTTCCTCTCCGACAGAACTCCACTCTGCACTTTGCAGAACGGATGAAAGATTCCAGGAGAGGTACTGCAGACAGCTGTTTTTTAGAGTCACGTCCCCGATCTGCATGGCGTACTGGTACCAGCCAACCACATGACCTGAAGGGGAATCACTTGATAGATGTTGGGTCATGTATTGGGTGAGGCCCTGTTGAAGGTCCCAGACGTGGTACTTGCTGGCAAGCTTGTGTAAAGCGATGGCCTGATTCAGACGCACTGTGATGTCGCCAGTGTATAAATACCTGGACAGAGAAATATCCAGAATGTAAACAAAGCGGGCTTTCCAAATTTGGCCAAGTGAGAAATGCTCTTGGGTAAACATTATTCTTGACACTGGGACAACATCTTAATCAACCAATTGGACTGAGGAAAAGACTTCAATTCACCTTCAAGCTTTCAACCAGGATGAGGGGCTTATACTCCATTGTTATCCACCCATCATTTTCCTCCGATTTTAGAGTTAAGTTACTGTATGGTTCGTGTTACGTGAGAGTATAGCCATTTACTACAAAAATGTTGTTCCAGGGTCAACAATTTATGTACATATCTCTCACTTTGCAAAATCAGTTTGAGCATCTAATGCATTGTATTGCAATATATAAAAATGCTGGGTTGATTTGAATCCATGGTTGGGCACAATTTGGGGGTTTAAATTTACCAAGTAAAAGGTCTAATTTGACCAACCATGGGTTGAAACAACTCACCATGTGTTTATTTATATCCAGCCGTTGGGTTTGTCCATGTTTTACCCAACCATGGCTTGATTCAATCATTCCGGGACAATGCACAATGAAAAAGCTATGTAAAATGTGGCAGGATTAGCCAGAATTGGATTTAAATCTATAGGTTTAGCTTCATACCCTAATTATGAGGATGATGTGTAACACAACGCTTGCAAATATTCTTATATATCAGTGGAAATGCACAGGTGTAAATCTGCTAAAAATAGAAACTTCTTATATTATAATGTATTTAATGGTTATAATAGGAATTGTATTGAAAACGCATCTCTTCCGTCAACATCTGACTGATCTGTTCTGACTCTATTTTCTTCCCTACTCTTTAAATTAAAAAAGAAAAAATGAATGGTTCTGTATACTGTGTTAGGTTATATGAGACCAGTCTTCTTTTTTGATTGCACTTATGCTTTGTTGTACTTATGCTGTCCTAATTGCTTCCCCTACCTGTAGGTCACTTGGATAAAAGGTCTGCAAAATGACTAAATGTAAAAAAAATGTAATGTATTGGTTTAACAGAAGCTATAATGGCTCTATAGGACTCTGCACTGATAATGTATTGGGTTCCTTATGGGATTGTTATCTGGTGGACAGGAACCAACACAACACCATAGACCCAAACACACTACATAAAGTCATTTTGAAAAGCATTAATGGTAAATA